>CM042012.1:11624164-11894164 GCA_023525715.1 Cichorium intybus | reverse complement strand
TTAAAGATTTTTACAAGTGGATATAATCGGTCCTAGATTTACCCAAGGCTATGTTAATATTAACTACCATTTTCTAATAGGCTCTCGAATGTTTAGAGTGATCTAAAATCTAAGAACAACCATGAGGGCTAACCATTTGTAAAAAATGTCAACAAACTAATGTGAAGATGGAATATGTAATACACGAATATTACCAAAAACAACATACGCCCTTACAAAATGTTAATTATAATGGTCAAGTATATAATGCTGCCAACGGTGACATGAGACAAGGGACAATGAAGTTCAAGAATAAGGTAGTGAAGCCAAGAGGCCTCAACAATACATTAGCCACACCTCATTACTGAATGTGTGGACTTGACCAAGGGGCAACATGTTGTTGTTCAGACGATCCGAAGACACAAGTGTCACCTAGAAAGACCCAATAATCTAAAATAGACTGTTGAGTAGGGGTGTCAATTGATGCACAGAACGACAGAAATACACTACTCGAAATAAAATTAGGACGTAATTGAAATTTGAACTTGTGTTAATGTCTAGTGTAAACACACATAGTTGTTTTATTTTATTCATATGTTGTTTTTGTCATGTTTATATGATTAAGTGTGACCGAAAATAGGGCAAGCGACTGAAGGTGGTCACTAGAGGGGACAGGAGAATGCAAAGACATATTGCTTCCATATGGAAGCGTCTCGATAGGCATATGAGGCGGCCTAATGAGAGCGGGAGAATCACTACATGGTAGGCAATAAAAATGAACCATATATGGGAGAGGAGATGGGAAAGATAAGTGGTTATGTTGTTCTAATAGATGAACATCCTATGTACCTATAAAAACAAAGAATTACATTCCCCAGGAAGCACCATAATTATTAGTATATAGTTTAACCTATTTTCAACCGACCATTATCAGTTTGAGGGAAAACAATGTATATGGAAGTGGGACGTCAAGGTACATAGTCAAGAATAGACTTGGAGTATGTCTCTCAAGAACATGCAAAAGAAACATGTTGCGAGCCTTAAGAAAACAGGGATAATTTTTTGTATGAGCAATAAAAAATACTATACTATATGATATGGACAAATTTTGGTATGAGTAGTAAAAAATATTATACAATGATACGAAGGTGACATATGGCATACAATATGTATCAGCTACATAAGATTCAACATCATGGAAAATATCAATATAGTTTTTGTACGTATGACAACAATTACGGATAAACAATGCCTTTTTTTCGATACTGTGAAATGTATCATGAAGTTGAAGTTCACAAGACATTTTGTTATATACAAACCACTCATGAGTGTTATCCCAACCCTCTTTTATAGTAAAATACTCAATAGTAATCATCTGAAGAATATGGGGAAACTGTTGGTGTTTTAAAAACAAGTTTTAATGTAAGAATTAATAGAGTACATGCCATAATTGTATCTGTAACCTTCAATCACTAATTTAAAACCACAATAGTGGTTGACCTTAAAAATGTAGTAGACAAGGGGTATTAGCAGAATGAACAATAGAAGATGAGGTTACAAAGGCAATTATATTGTTTATCAAATCTTAGGAGTAGGATAATGAATAAAACATAATAGATAAAAAAAAGCATAACTAAAAAACATAGTTCACCCAGATAGTATATTTTACAATATTAAAGAAGAGAGATAATGTACATAAGGGTGATGTTGACAAAGAGACCATAATTGTAACATACAAAAGTTTGGATGTTTATAAGTTAAGAAGTAAGTGAATATTTGGAAGTTTAATTAGTTAGAATGTGGGTAAAATGGAAAAAGAATGCCTTTTGGTCACTTTTCATAAATATTATTTCGAGGATTATTAATTCATTATAAATGTAAGAACTAAAATTCTTATGTATTTATGAACTTGAACTATATGGATTCGAATTCTAATGCCAATGTAATGGAAAGTTGACCATGAGCGCAATTTGGTCATTTATTATGAAATTGACCTTGTTTCAATGTTATGAGAAAAGAATGTGTTGTTATAAGTGTTATGATCATTGTGACTGAGTTTGAAAACTATAAGATCAATAATAATAAGAATTGGAAAAGTTGCAAAATTGTATTAAAGGAATATACATTATGTTAAGAGAACATGACGCGTCTGTTTAAGCAACGGGATACGTTCTGTAGTAGGTTGCTAATAGGTTGACCTTATGGGTCACCGTCTAACCTAACGAAAATCTCAGATATTAAAATATATTCACCCCAAAGCTCTCTAGCCATATGTGTGTGTTGTTGGCGATATTAGTGTGTGGCAGATTTTGAAGATTTAAGGGTCTTTTCTATGGGCTTTTGGTGTAAGGTGATTGAATCAATGTACTAATTTATTCCCCACACTTTGTTTGGTTGAATTTCACCAAGTTATGGGAGTTGTAGTAACCCTAAATTCTTGGGTTTGGACAATATGATGAAATTATTGTTGGATAATTTCTCATAGATGATCTTCAAACCTATTACTAAGAAACTTAATGTTGTTGATGAGATAACATGAGTTGAAAATGATTCAAGTGATTGATACATAACATGAGAAGTATAACATGATTATTGGATGTGTAAAGATGATGTAAATTGATAAAGTGTAATATATGATGTATTAATGATTAGTTATGAACTAGTAAAGTTAGTATTAAGACTATGTTATGGTCAAGGTATGATTAATGATGTTTAATAATTCCTTCATGGAATAATAAGAAGTTCATATGCTATCCTAGCAAGATGTTTAACACAAGGTTAATACATCTATATTTCAAGAATTATGATAGTTAAGAATCTCATTGTGGGACAAGTTATTAGAAATTCCAATCATATTATGATATGAGTTTTTTAAGACATAAGATTAAGAGGTCTTTATATATTGTTAAGCCATAGCATGTTATTGATGTGAATGAATGATATTGAACTCCTTAGGTATTGAAGGAGTAGAAGTTCAAGGAAAAAAGGGTAGCGGAATCCTAATTAGACCTCTCTTAACTATCTAGGGTGAGTTACATATGGATTTTTCCAATACATGAGATATATGGAAAAATGCTTATAAAGTCTATATGCTTTGCAAATGTGAATTAATGTGCAAGTTTTAGCACTTATGTTATGCTTACAAGTTTTACTAAACTCTAGTAATGGTTTATGCATTGTACTTTTTTATTGAGAAAATAATGTTTTTTTAAAACTAGCCTTATTATGTTCTTAAATGAATGGTATGTGCTGAAAATGCTTGAACGTGAATGTTAATGAATGGAAAATGTTTCACACAGACCATGATGTCTCTGTAAAGAGATATAGAGAAATCTACCACGGTGGTACCTCCCTTTCGTGAGGTAGATGTCCTAATGTAAAATGATGTTAAGGTGGAGTGATCAAGTTCTTTCTACATTGGTATAGACTAGGGGTATCACCATGAGTGATTAATTTCCTAAGTATAAAAAGATGAAGTTATGTTGCAATACCACTTATTGTTAAGGTTATATAATGCATGTTGTCATTTTATATAATGTTTTATAAATGAATTAGGTGAGGATATGGTATAAAGGTATGTTGTTGTGTTTATGACGTTCTTTGAAAAGCTCTTAATGTGTTAAGTATCATATTTATGACTTAATATGTAAATTGTCATTCTATAACTTAATGTGGAAAGCATCATTTTATGACTTGTTATGTGAAAAGGATTTTAAAAGTAGAGTCTCATTTTTATGACTTGTTACGAAAGGATTTTGAAAGAAAAAAAAGGTTATTTCTATGACTTGATGTGTAAAAAATTTTGCAAGTAAGGTATGGTCTATGTGATTTCATTTATGAAGGATTATAAAAAATCAAAGAGTCAATTATGAGACTTGAATTGTAAGGGTTTCTAAAAGAAAAATGAACACTTCAGTAAAAGTGTTTTGAAAGTTGTTAGGAGTCCAAACCCATGTAATTCAAAAGATTTTATAGTCTTACGTATGTTTGTTTTATGTCATGTATCTCAGGCTACTCAAATAATTAAAATATGATTGTTGAATGCTAGAAGCCATGGGAAGATAGATGGAGTGGAGCACGTCTATGTTTTGTTTTAATGATCTTGTTTAATTCTTATTTTCTTGTCATGGTTAGTATTAATATGTGATTGGTAACACCCAATGTTGGTTACAATTGTATAAAAGTTTTTGTTTGGGACCATTTTAGAAAAAACAAGACTATATGTCATGTACTATTTTTAAAACAATAACAATTTAAAGCCATGAAAAAGGTTGGGTGTTACAGTAATGCTTTTGGAAAAAGACTTCTTTTAAAATAAACTTTTTGTATACTTGTCTTGGTAGACACAAGATGGTATGAATGTTTCTTGAGATAACAAACAACCTTTTTGTATTTTCTAAATAACTTATCATTTCTTGAGAGATAACAAATGTTGTTGAGCATTCCAGATCTTTGGTAGCATAGAGGTTAGGTGTAACACCCGGTTTTTAATAAAACATCTTCATTTAAATAAATATCAATTTATTCAATAATTAACATTTTGAAGATATTTAAAAATCATTTTAAAATCAATTCACCGCATAAATCTCCACATAAGTAGCATCAGTGTGTACCCGTCATGCCTGGCCGTCATTTCCACCTGTACAACCTGAAATGGTAATTTAATAGGGAAGGATAAGCACACGGCTTAGTGAGTTCCAACAACTACACAGCATATCAGCTACACATACTTTACCCCTAACAGGAAAAAAATACAACCACACGTCACATAATCTGCTCTACCCAGTATATTGGATTATATCCTCCTATACGTATCTGCTCAGTAAATCTAATTCCCATGCTCAGCATTTAGAGTCGCGCATACCCTGTACGTCGAGTCATGCGTATCTGCTCAGTGTATTTTGCACGTATCTCTATATTACTCAGTATGTCGAGCCCACACACATCATAACCTAACCCATACAATTATAACAGGAAGGTATATTTCACAACTTGGTACTATTCATCAACATCTTATAAACATCTTATAAGCACACAAAATATAGTAAAGCACATATAACGTCCACACAATGTAGTGAGAAACTCACCTGATTATAGTCGACTACAGCGTTTATCTCTGCTTCGTATTCCCTCTTTAACTGTTAACACAGTAAGGCATTTATCACTCTTTAATTCTTAACTATCTTATAGTTGCATCATTAAACTCTTCCATAATTCTAACATGATACCTCGTGATTTATCAAGTAAAGGATAGCCAGGTAGAAGATTAGTTGGGGTGGCAGGATCCTTTCAGCATTTTAGCCTTTCGGAAAATCCAACAACTAGATCCCAAGTAATCGGCCTAGACACCATCCTCGTAAGTAAATCACTCAGTATTATTTTTGGAATTACGAATAGTATAACCTCTACATATTATAGTTTAACACTTATAAACTACTAGAGGAATACGATAGTGATTACTCACTTAAGATTGGCGTTTTCGCAAAGCCTTGGCACGTTTCCCGTTCCGCTCTTCCAACACTTCCCGAGCACCTCGTTACCAGCTACCGCTCGCTCCTAACTCTTCCCGACCTATTTTCCTCACCAGAACACTCCTCGATATCGTAAGGTTGTTTGGTGTTTGTTGTGGGTTGAAATGAAGAAGTTGAGCCTCTATTTATAGGGCTTGAAAACACTATTCACGACGTCATCACGACGTCATCACGACATCATCGTCGACGTCATCACGACAGCATCGTCGACGTCATCACGAGGTAAACGCTTACTTTATTTCTCGGGTACTATTCACGCCGGAGTTACTATTTATGTCGGAGTTACTATTCACGCCGGAGTTACTATTCACAATTTTTTTTTTGAAAAAACGGTCGTTACATTAGGGTAGCCAAGTTAGGATTGCATATTCATGCAATTGGTAGTGGTACCAGAGGAAAGATGTAAAGTAATGGTCTCGCACTTGTCAACAGACGATGATAGGAGAAGAGAGGACGAAGATTATAATGTACCAAAGAGAGGTACATTGATGTGGCGGCACCAGAGAAGGAAAAAGAACATAGGTGGCGGCAATTTTCAAATAACGAATGTGCTTTAAGGTTTAACTTCGACGAATGTGGATTAGGGCTTTAGGGTTTAACTTCGGCAGGAAGACATCATAGAGGAGATCCTCAATGGGAGAAGGAAGGGTACAAGAACAACAATAGAGTATGGAACCACCGACAGTTGGACATGGGTGACATACAGTGGTGAGCGGTAGTAGAGGTGGCCAACGGTGGAAAAGATTTTTTTTTATAACCTAACTTAATACTAGGGATGAGCTTTTTTCCAGACCCGGAATCAAAATAACTGAAACCAAAAAATATGTTTTGAAGAACCGAGAATCGAATTGTTATACATAGTTGGTTCCGATTCGATTCGGTCCCGATGATATTTTTGCTAATTCAAGGTGAGCACGATTCCGGAACCAGAACCCAAATAACCGAAACCGAAAAACAAAAAGAACCAAAGATCACATCATAATATATATTCGGTTCCAATCCGGATTCGATTCGGTTCCAAATAATTTTTGCTAACCCCAACTGATACCTTGTTAAACAAAGAGAAATTGTGATAGCCTCTTATGTGGGGTTATTAAAGTTTGTGTGTATTGCACATATATAAATGTAAAGAAAGTACACATAAATCACCGAACTTATAAATACAAATGAATAAATAAGAAAAAGAAAAAACTATATAGGTCTATATGTATATACTAGGTTATTAGCCCGTGTTAAACACGGGTTTGTAACTTTTATTTGGATGATATTATTCGCAGCCATAAGATTGAAAGATGAATAAAACCAAAATGCATTGGTATTTGACATTTAATACCAAAAGAGATTACTATTAACCGAAGTAAGTTAAAGCACATTGTCATATTATGGGAAATTTTATACAAGGTGATATGAAAATCAGAAAAATCAAAGTAAATTTACTTTTTACGTAAAAAATTTTAAGATGTCAACCCGTATTTAACACGGGCTTATAACCTAGTTTAAAAAATAAACACAAAACACACGGACATAGAGAAACATACGCACACACATACAGGACACACAACAAATCACACAGAGGTAAAACACGCACACAAAGACCAAGCGGAAACAAAAAAAAAAATCATATTGGGATGACCTGATAAGGTAATGAACTTTTAAAATTTTTCACATTGGTCACTTAACTTATTTTTGTGCTTGATTTATCCATGAACTTTTTAAAATTGTTCACATTTAATCACTTATTATTTTTTTGTATATATATGACCATTAAACATTTTTTTTGTACGCCTATGACCAATATCTTGATGGTTTGTGGACAAAAATAAAACATAAATGACTAAATGTGAACAATTATAAAAATACATGTGAGTGTCCAAATATGGACAAAAAACATAAGTAACTAAATGTGTATATAGGACAAAGTTCGTTACATTTACAGATCATTATCTCAATTATATTATACTACAATTATTATAATATCAAATTAGGGACCAAAACTGCAACTAAAAACAGGCTATAAAAAAGCTATGCACGAAAAGAAAACTACGTCAAAAATGCAGACAATTTAATGGTTTGATTCCAAAAATATACATGTCGATTCTATAGAAAAATAAATACATAACCTGCCAAATTTAAACTGAGCCATTCAAAATCTAAATACCAATAATGTTTAAAAATTGAAAATTTTAAGTTATCTAAAGAGTCGTGATTCGTGAATACACTTTGTTTTCAATCAAAATTGTAAGTCAGAAGTAAAACTACCTTTTTAATATGATAATATCATATAAAAATATATGTTTGACTCTCAACCACAAAATTCAAGGCTAAACATGGAATATATAAAGTATTGATTTTTAAGACCTTCAGATTTACTCGAGAGATGCACAAAAAAAAAAACATTTCGTACAAGTTTATCCATTATAAACCCAGCCACTTCGTAACCAAATCTGCTATCCAAAATCACAATAAAGAACGTATGAAATTTTTACCCAAAATCTATTATCAAAGTCCTAATACGTCCAGACGTATAGACTATAACTTAAAAAGGAAACATTCAAAATACTCAATTATAAACAATAATCCACATTTAAAAACTCTAACGTGCACTTGGCCATTACCATCTTCCTCAATCTGCGATCACATGTTCTCTTCTTCCAATTGGTGAAGATGTAGAATGGGCTAAATACAATAATATTAGTTCAATCACAACAATAACCAAGTTTTAACATAAGAGATAAATTCTCTATTCTGTAAAGAAAGATTTCAAATTTCAGGGGACTTCTTAAGTTATGTTAAGAATGTGAGAGAAAGCTTTAGCAATGATAATAGAATCCCCTGAACCCGTCATTAAAGCATGAAAATCTAATGGGATTGGGCATACACACAGACACAGAACATACGCACACACACATATACAGACAAGCACATACACACACAGAAATAGATGCAAACTCTCTGAGATGATTACAAAAAGGGAAAAAAATTAATAGCCATACAAGAATAACTTTGAGATGAACTTCAACACACACACACACACACACCAAACGTTAATCTACGAATTAAACACAAACACAAATAGAACACACAATAACACACCACTCAGACATTTCATCAAAACAGTTAATCTACACATTAAAAACTAAAAGATGAATGACAAAAATACTAACCCGAATTCTTGAAATTCACTATGGTTGGTAGAAAAAAATGACTGTCGTTGTGGTGTAGAAAAGAAAGGGGAGTCGTGGTGTAGGAATCGATTGAAAAACAGGAGTGGAAGATGAATGATACATATATGCAGGAATTGATTAGACAATTACAGTCGATAAATTGCTGATTTCTTGTGGAATACAAGGAATGACTGAACGGTTGCCTAAATTAATCGAATGAAATTGATGCAAATCGCAAAAAATCAGCGACATACGTTATTGTGGAAAAGTCTTACAGTGAAGGAGCATCTGGGCGGGAAAAGAAGCTTCAACATGAATAAGAAAAGGACACGTGGCATTTTCTATAGTGATTTATTAAGTAGTATAGATATAGATATGGAATATAATTTCAATATTGTCTTAATAAGCATATCATAATTTTTTAACATGTGTATATCGAGTCAAATATTTTATTTTTGTAACTGGACATGGCAAAATGAGGTTGAGATACTGTGTCAAAAGTCAAAACATGTTGCAGTCAAAATGAATACTTTTCTATGAAGCTAGGGTTGATTAGAAACATTTTTGTCCAAAGCTAATTTACTTTTCTATATATAATAAGTGTGATAGTCTGATTAATATGTTGAATATACTATGATATTGCAATTAGAATATGATTTTATGAACTAAAACGATTCACGAGATTGTATACACTAAAAATTCAATTAAATGAATTTCTACTCGTTCAATCCGTTTACTTTTATTTAGGTTATAGATAACATACCGAAGATCAAACATAAAGTTACATAAGTCAAGTTTAAACATGCCATGCATATATTGATTGAAACTGTAGATTTTATTTATAATAATATTGTTATATTAAGAAATCGATTAGGTAATGTGAGTATTATTATACTGGTTAATGTAGGGTGAGTTGGTTGCAAGGCATGTTTGTTACCAATGGACAACTTATCGCATGCTGTACGTTACGTTATTTCTTTATTCACGAACTTTTCAGTTCTCATTATTAACCATTGCATAATATTTAATAATCGCTTATTTTAATAGAGTTTAAGATATACTTTAAAGAGAACCACTAAAATATCAAAGAGGTGAAATGAGGAGAGGTTGATGGGCATACAACACATGCCCAAGGCGTGAGTATTGTTCAGATCATTATTTCCGGCATGGTCACTCCGCCATGTAGGTATCACCCGGCCGGCGGCGTCTACATACCTCGTCGCCTAATAATACTTCTAAACTATTATGAAATGATGTTAATTTAGCGGAATAAACATTGATACTTTTTTTAATTAATTGCACAAAATTATATAATTTCTCAACATCCAAGAAAAAAAATCTATTATTCTACAAATTTGCTAGTATTTTATGAATAATTATTAGGGACTTTGAAACTTATTACTCTTTACAGTTACGAATTTGGGAAATATATGGAGAATGGAACATTTTTTGCAGTGTGGACCGTTAAACAGTTTCATAAAATGAAAAGTATTTTGTAAAATTCATTTTGTGATATAGTGCCTTCTATTTTGGTTGTATTAGTGATTATATCCCAACTCAAATTATTCATTTTTATCGGCCTTGATTATCTATAAATTGTGTGAGTACATTGTCTTGTCTATGAATAAAATAATAAGGTTAACATATTAATAAATATATATTTTCTTAAAATAATTAAATCATCATCATTTACAAAAATCTATAAAACTAAATCAAATAGATGATATAAAGTTGTTAGGGTGGGAAAAGTCCATCTTTCCCAAACTCTCCTAACCTACAATGTTACATCAGTTTTTTTTTCTTTTTTTTATTTTATTAACTTAAGTCTGAATGGAACATTTATATCTTTAGAAATATGAGAATGAGATTTACAACTTCTCTTTACTAACTTCAATCTGAATCTTTTCATATTTCTGATACATGTCCTTAAATATGAGCATTCAGTCATTTGTCACTTTTTAGTCATTTTAAAATCTTCATAACTTTTTCGTTATAACTCCAAATAACCTAAATATTTTTTCTCCATTTTGTTGTCTAAAATCTTACAAAAGTCACATTGATGACTTTTCCACTTCCTATTAGATTTTGAGATAATAAATTTCAACGATTGACAAATATTTTCTTCACCTTTTATCCCCAAATTCACATTTTGCCATTATGTTTTCAAGACTACATTCTAATTAAAGTAATATCTTATAATAATTTAATAAAAGATCTTAACACATACTTTTCCACATTTTTACCACTTTTGATTATTTTGCCTAATCCTAATATATTTACTTTATTTAAACATCAAACTCTTTTAACATCAATACTTGTATTTAATTGTTATCTTATATACCAAATTTTTAGGTTGTCACAATGTTTGTCTAGTTTTTCGACAACCAGTCCATCCCTATAAAAATATCAAAATTCCATAGGTTTAAGGGTTTTTACATTCTTATTCAAGGATTTGGAAAAAATAGTGAAGACAAAATATATATTTGCACCCAAATTAAATAGCACCCTATCATATATAGCGTTTACTAAGAAGGTTATGTCACCACATCAGGGGTGTCATGAGCCTCCTAGGCTATCATATGGAAGGTTCTCCTATTTCATTTTGTTGTTTTTTCTTTTTGATATGTCGGTCGATTCACATTGTTTGGCATTCTACTTTGGTTGTCATTACTCTTATTATGGGAGCAGCCTAGAGTGATGTATTAGGGAACCCACACTAATAACATAACCTCCCAATTTTGAAATCATAAAGCAATGTGTCTCGACTTCCCACACTTGTAGCAAGTTTTTGGGTCATAGTACATTGTCCTTTATGGAAAAGTTTTCATTTAGAGTATTGCTTTGTTGGTCATAATTACTATTTGGATTTGAAGTCCTACCTTTATTTGGATCATTGCTTAAACCTTACCATTTCCTTTTTTTGAAGCTCTATCCTAATCCTGAAGATGCTTTTCTCGCTCCCGGCCTTTCGTAACGTCTACGATAGACTAGAAGGTACTTGAGTTATGGATTTATATGAATTTAGCAATAGTTTTTTATAGTCCCCATATATACTGTTTTAATACCTTTCCTCCATAGCCATATGAAATTCTGCAAACGTAGCTTTCTCGATAAACATGGCGGCGTACTTTCTTACTGTTATATTCTCTTCTTCCAAAATCAATAATTATTCCTCCAACTCCTTTGATCATTATTCGAGCACAAAACTTCTCTTTAGATATGTTTTAAGCTTATCCCCTTTTACTATCTTACCTACATCAACCCTCTTACTTCTGTTACCATTCCTCGTGAGTATATAGCCTCGCCTCTAAACATTATTGCAACATAAACTACTTCATCCTCATCTGCGCCTTTATATGTATCAAATATTCCTTCGATTTCTATAATCCACCTTGTTAACACAATAGGTTCAGGTTCCCCTTGAAATGTTGATGGTTTGTGATATTGCCTAATTTATACATATATTTCGGACAATATCGAGTGCTTAAACACGTGTTTTTGGTATGATCTAAAGATAAAAATGTACTTATAATGCTCAAATTACCAAAACTCAGTAAAATAGCTTTGCGGATAAAGAAGGAGCTGAATTCAAGCTTAAAAGTGAACAAATGAAATGTAATGACCTTGCAGGAGTAAAAGAGCTGGATATAGAGATTTACGTGCGGAAAATAAAGGAAAAAGCCAAACAGAAGCCAGATCGCGACTCTATCTCACTCAGGATCGCGACCCTATATGCTGACAAGATGGTGACACATTGCTGACCAAGAAATCGCAACTAGCAAAAGATCGCGACCCGATCACCCTTGGGATCGCGATGCTATTGTCTTACCAACTACGTTCCACTGATCAAGAGGCATAATCATCATACCTACTACAGTCCACTCATCGGGCCACTGGCCAGCACAAAAGAACTCATTAACCATTTCACGACACGACCTATATGGATCACGTCGCGATCATGTCTAGTACTACAACTATAAATTGAGGCCTTATCCTCTTCTTTATAGACACACCATAGACACCATAGAAACACCATAGACACCATAGAAACACCATAGAGACACCATAGACACACCATAGAGAGCAAGGAAACTATAGTTCATATATATTTTCATGTATTTATCATTTTTACATATTGTTGAGAGTGATTTTCATAACAAGAAGGAGCTAAGATCTTCACTATAGCAAGGATTCATCGATTGTAACCGATTGGTATCTTTTATCATGTCTTCTTCATCTTGTTGTTGTACATTTGATACCATGCTAGGCTAAATCCCTATAACTTTTGCCTAGGAGATGTTGATTCAATAATATAAACATGTGTTGATTTAGTTCTTGATTCGAGTTTAATATTGGTTAGGATATATTACTTGCATGTTATACATATTAAATGAGATTAGGGTTTATATTCTTGATAACCATCTTCATGTGATTAAAGTTTATTGACCATTTAAACTTATTGATTATATGAACCGTATGATGTGTAATTGACAATTATATATCGTTGGACTAGTTCTTGGCCATTTAACTAGGAAGGTTGTCTAAGTTATGAACTTGATTAGTGAAATAAAACTTATATCATATTTAATTACAACTCATGACCATTGATTGTATGAACATATTGCTATGACCATTAGGATATGGACTATGTTTGCATGCTAGCTTGTATAAATACTTCATGATTATAATTTGTTTAGTTACATGACCATTGTGCTATAATAACTTAAAAGTCATTAGAATTGGTGAATTGACCATAGGATCCTACACTTAATGCAACCTATTTAAACTCATTGCACATAATAAAAAACTAATCAACCTAAGTTTATATGAATCAACAAATCCTAGGTGAAAGTTTCCTTTGTTATTATTTGATCATACCATATCTTTATTGTTTTGTTATTACTGTTGGATTAGGTGTCTAAGCCATGACTAATAATTAGTATTTGCCTAATTAATAGTAGCACAGTCCATTTGGGTTGCCCTCATGGCTGGAGGTTTGTTGGAAAGTTAAGTAGAGAGAAAGGGTTGATTTATTATATGACTAATAAATCAAGATACTGTTTGTTAATATATTATGGAGATAATATATTAATTAGAAATAATATTGTTTGATTAATAATTAATCAGAAATTAATTGGATTAATTTCTGTGACATTAATTGGATTAATCAGGAGGTCAGGGATTAAAGTCGTACGAATTCAATAGTTGAATTGCGGCGCGCGGCGCGCAAATGTAAAGGCTGCGACGCGCGTACATATCCGTACGAATTCAATAGTTTGAATTGCGGCGCGCGGCGCGCAAATGTAAAGGCCGCGGCGCGCGTACACATAATCCGGAAAAAGGGCTGCGGCTAGGGTTTCTAGCTTTACCCTTTGGTTCCCTACAAATAGGGAACCCTGGGCCTCATTATCAGTTGCTCATTCTATTGTTTCTCTCTGGAATATCGATCCATAATCCTCTCGGCTTGGGTGTGATCTCATTTGAGGCAGGATACTTTTGCTGCTCAGCTTCCAGAAAATTCTAAAAGGTTGGTTTTTCTAATTTTATTCTTTTAGTTAATTTTCTTATGGCCTTTAGGTTTTGTTATATGTTCAATTAGAAGAAAACATAGATCCTTATAGGTTGCATGTGAACTTAGGTTATTTAGTTCATGGTTTGCACCAAACCTTTCAGTGGTATCAGAGCCTGTATTGTTTTCTTGTTGAATTGCTATAACTGTTTTAGGGTTTAAAGCCTATAAACCCTAATATATATCAGGATCGATTTCTAGGATTAGGGTTTTGGAAACCCTAACCCCCCCTTTCTAATTTCGAAAATTGTAATTAGGGTTTTAGAAGGTTTTCTATTTTTGGTAACTTTATTTGTTAATTAAATGGATAACCTTAAACCCCATTATTTGAATTCGATTTTTAAGGGGTTTAGGATAGGTTTAATTAATTTGATTAATTTGGATAAACCTATCTTCAACTGAATTAATTTAATTAATTTTTAATTAAAAGATAATTCAAAAGGATTTAATTAATTTGAAAATTGCGAAATTAATAGAAAATCCGGGAAAAATATTTTAAAATATTTAAAATATTTAGATTTAATTAATTTAATTAATTGGTAATTAAAATTGATTAAATTGAATTTAAGGTTTAATTTAATTTAAAATTTAATTGTTAAATTTGGTAAAATTAAAAGATAAACCTTGAATATTTTAAAGGGTTTTAAAATACATCTTATATATGTTATTAATTGTTAATACTATATGTATAAGATAAAATTGGTCAGTCAATTCAATAGTAGGCCTCATTCACGAAGCTGGTCTATAAAGTGGGTATAAGGAGGCTGCCTATAAAATGGCAGTCTAATGGGTGAACAATCTCACCCACCGCTCGCCTGATCAGTGGAGGGTCGTTAGCCGAACAGTTTTGATAGGACCACATAATCATTAAAAGTATAATGATCAAAGTACTAGAACCTTTACACAAAATCCCAATCTAGTTACTTTAAGAAAAATGTGAATTTGATGCTACCCCATGAAATTGCACATTGCACTTTATGAAACTTTGGTGGAGCGTGTGTGGTTTACCGGCACACCAATGGGGGTTCATAAAGAGTGGCAATGGGTGTCTCGGGTGTTATCATTGTTGATGGAGCGTGTGTGGTTAACCGGCACATCAATTTGAGATGATAATGGACCCGAGAGTACCAAGCTAATTTGCATGGTTATTCACACCCGGTTTGTGATCCTCGGCATCCCAGTCACAAACGGTGGGGCATATCCGAGATTAAACATGCTATTGAACAGTTCAATAAATCTCAAAAGAAACTAGGAATTCCATTTATAATAAGATTATTTTTCCGCGGTGGAATTGGCTGAATCGTCATTCGCCTACCTTTATAAAATTTGCTTATAGATTACGGCATCCCTCTTCTATGTTGCAAATTGTTATAGTTGGATCCTAGCCTTATTTTATATTGGGTTATTATAAGGACCGACAAGTATCTAATTAAACTTACCTTCTTTTATAGATGTCTTCTGCTGATCAATCCGCTCCCCACTCAAACTCCAGTGTTCCCTCAATCCTCTCATTATGTTCCAAGGTTCAATTGAACGGGACAAACTACAATGACTGGATTAGAAATATCAAGATGGCTCTGAGGTACGAGAACAAAGAGTATGTCCTCGAGACCGAGCTTGTCGATATTGACCCTGAAACTGCTACTCCCGAGGAGATTTCCTTGTACCAAAAACATTCTGATGATGCGACCAAAGTGGCCTGCATCATGATCGCCACAATGAACCCCGAATTGCAAAGGATATACGAAGACTACTGGCCCTTTGAGATGCACAAGGAGCTTGCGGAAAAGTTCCGCAAGCAAGAGCGCATCGAGAGGTGCGAGGTGGTCAAGGACTTCACGAACAGCAAACCTAAAGATGGAGAGTCCATCTGCACTCATGTGCAAAGAATGCAAGGTTACGTGGAGCGGCTTAGAAAGCTTGCGATGCCTGTACCGGAACAGTTGGCCGTTGACATAGTGCTTAACTCGTTACCGAGTTCTTATGACCAGTTCAGGCTGGCTTATCATTTGAACAACAATCAGGCTAATATGACTGAGTTGCATCGCATGCTTCGAGTAGCTGAGGACGGGATGAAGGGTAAAAGTGTACCCTCGGTTAATCAGCCCGTCCTAGCCATCGGAAGTGGCAAAGGAAAGAAAAGGAAGGGCCCTCCTAAGCAAAATTGGAGGGAAAAGGTTCAGGTCGGGTCATCCAGTAATGGCTCGAGAACCAAGACTTCCCACATTCCTTGTGTGGCCAACCCCGATGAAGCCAATTGTTTTTACTGCAAAGAGAAAGGCCATTGGAAGAGAAGCTGCCCCAAATACTTGCAGGATGTCAAGGATGGGAAAGTAAAGCCATCGACAGCAGGTATGTACACTATCTCTAAAAACTCACCATCTTCTAGTTCTTGGGTCCTTGATACAGGATGTGGTTTTCACATTTGTTCTGATCTGCAGGGCCTAAAGGAAAGCAGGGATGTGGAGCACGGTAGACTGAACTTGATCATGGGCAATAGGAGATCGTCCCCTGTTACCAAGATCGGCGTTTACAGTTTAGTGCTTAGTAGTGATGTTAGTATAGAGTTATTTAATTGTTGCTATTCGCCAGAAATGGCAAGAAATATTATTTCATTTCACGCATTATTCAGACAAGGATTTCATTTTTCTTTTGATAATAATATTGGATCTATTTCTGTTTTCAAAAATGGTATTTTGAATTTTACTGCTTATCCTTGTGATGGTGTGTATGAAACTGTGAAATGTGTTGACAATCTAGGACATAGTGTAAATTATATTGATTCTACTAGTGATGTGGAAAAGGCATGTCTGTGGCATAGTCGGCTCGGGCACATCAGCAAGAAACGCATCGCCCAACTCCAAAAGGATGGAGTGTTGGAATCATTCGACCTCAAGTCGGATGATGTATGCGAATCTTGTCTGTTGGGCAAGATGACTAAATCACCTTTCAAAGGGTCTTTTGAAAGAGGTGAGGGTCTATTGGACATCATTCACACGGATGTGTGTGGTCCATTCAGATCAACCACAAAGGATGGCACGCGGTTCTACGTGACCTTTACCGACGATTTTAGTAGATACAGTTATATCTACTTGATCAAACACAAGTCGGACACCTTTGAAAAGTTCAAAGAGTTTAAGAACGAAGTAGAGAATCAATTGGGCAGGAAGATAAAGATTCTCAGGTCCGACAGAGGCGGAGAGTATCTAAGTATCGAGTTCCTAGACTATCTAAAGGAATGCGGAATAGTTTCGCAGTTGACACCTCCCAGGACACCACAGTTGAATGGTGTTGCGGAGAGGCGCAACCGAACCCTGTTGGACATGGTTCGTTCCATGATGAGTCGAGCTCCACTTCCCATTCACTTCTGGGGGTATGCCTTAGAGACTGCCGCCCATATCCTCAATCTTGTCCCAACTAAGAAGGTTGCTAAAACACCTCATGAGATGTGGACGGGGAAAGTTCCCTCGTTGGCACATATCAAGGTCTGGGGTTGTGAGGCTTTCGTTAGACGAGAGACTCAAGACAAACTCGCAAACAGAAGCGAAAGGTGTTTCTTCCTTGGTTATCCCAAACAGTCATTTGGATATCTATTCTACAGACCAAGCGAGGACGTGGTCTTTGTAGCTAGACGAGCGGTCTTTCGAGAGAGAGAGCTCATATTCAAAGAGGACAGTGGGAGTACCATTGATCTGGAAGAGATTCAAGAGTCATCAGATGGCGCAACCTTAGGAGAAACTAGCAACCAACAAGAGGAAGAAGTTCCTGTTGGTCCGACAGATGTATCCTTACCTCTTAGGCGTTCCGGTAGGGTTAGCATGCCACCCGAGTTTTATGGGTTCCATATAACTTCGGATGGGGACACGTTTGTCAGTGATAGGACACTGATAAATTTGGATGAACCAGCTAACTACCAGGAAGCAGTGGCGGGCCCTGAGTCTGCCAAGTGGAAAGAGGCCATGGATAGCGAGATCAAGTCCATGTATGACAATCAAGTTTGGAACTTGGTTGACAACGTACCGGGTCGAAAGACAGTCGGGTGCAAATGGATCTTCAAGAAGAAGACCGACATGGACGGAAAAGTACACACTTTCAAGGCAAGACTGGTTGCGAAGGGCTTTACTCAAACCCCAGGGGTTGACTATGACGAGACCTTCTCACCAGTAGCCAAGATAAAGTCTATTAGGATTATGCTGGCCATAGCTGCATTTCATGACTATGAAATTTGGCAGATGGACGTCAAAACCGCTTTCCTAAATGGAAAGTTGACTGAGGATGTTTACATGAATCAGCCAGAGGGTTTTGTCGACGCAAAGTATCCCAATAAGGTGTGTAAGCTTGAGAGATCAATCTACGGATTGAAGCAAGCTTCTCGCAGCTGGAATCTTTGTTTCCATGAGAAAGTCAAGGAGTTTGGTCTCTCTAGGAGCGAGGATGAGTCCTGCGTATATGTCAAGGCTAGTGGGAGTATAGTCACCTTTCTGGTGTTGTATGTCGATGACATACTGCTCATGGGAAACGATATTCCAACCTTGCAGGGTGTCAAGGCTTGGCTTGGGAAATGTTTCGCCATGAAGGACCTAAGAGAGGCTGCCTATATTCTCGGGATAAGAATATTGAGAGATAGGAAGAAGAGACTAATTGGACTTAGTCAGGGTACATACTTGGAAAAGGTACTGAAAAGGTTTAGTATGGAAAATTCCAAGAAGGGAGAGCTACCTATCCAAAGTAATGCAAAATTGAGTAAGACTCAAAGTCCGAGTACAGACGAAGAAATAGCTGAAATGAGTCGGGTACCTTACGCTTCGGCTGTAGGATCGATCATGTACGCTATGACGTGTACTCGCCCTGACGTGGCCTTTGCCTTGAGCATGGTCAGTCGGTACCAGGGTAACCCTGGAAGGGCACATTGGATAGCTGTAAAGAATATACTCAAGTATCTGCGAAGGACAAAGGACATGGTGTTGGTCCTTGGAGGCAGTGATACATTGAGAGTTGAAGGATATACGGATGCCAGTTTTCAGACGGATAGAGACAGTGGTCGGTCTCAGTCTGGCTGGGTATTCCTTCTGAACGGAGGAGCAGTAACTTGGAAAAGTTCCAAGCAAGATACGGTGGCTGATTCTACTTGTGAATCAGAGTATATAGCAGCAAGTGAAGCGTCTAAGGAAGCGGCTTGGCTGAAGAACTTCATCGGTGACCTTGGAGTAGTCCCGAGTATTCAGGAGCCCGTGGAACTGTTCTGCGATAACGAAGGTGCGGTCGCCTTGACAAAGGAACCGCGAGACCATGGAAAGTCCAGACATATCGACAGAAAGTACCACTACATAAGGCATAAGGTAGAAGAAGGTCACCTCGTGGTAAAGAGGGTATCATCGGAAGATAATCCTGCAGATCCCTTGACAAAGGCTCTAAGTAGGATTAAGCATAATCAGCATGCTAGTAGCATTGGATTAAGAGATGATATAAAGTTTATGTAAATTAGATAGGTTTCAAAACTTGTAACAATGTATTGTATTTGACTCTTGTGATTTAATAATAGAGATTTATTAATGAGTAATGGTTTACTACTTTTGTCAATACTTTATCATTGTGTTTTATTTTGCATGTTTTACTTCCTGAATAATTGGATTATTCAAATATCCACAGTCGATTACACTTTTTGGGAGTAAGTGTGAAGTAAGACTGTCATGAATTGGTAATAGATTGTCTAAGGAGTTAGACATTGCAATTGGATTGCTGCACCATTCGTGAGTACTTGGAAATGGAGATTTGAGTATTGGATAAACCCGCACTCAATGGATTGCTTCATGGATTTCATCACGAGCAATATTGAGATGATAATATCTTTTGAACTTTAAGCTAAGACATATGAGTTATGATTTGCTAGACGGTTGTTCATTGATAATACGAAAACGCATCGGTAACTCGGTGTTATAAAACGTATTGTTGTGGGTGATTTGCCTGGTAAAAGACATAAGTATATGAGTCGAAGCTTATTCGTCCCTTGACCCTAACGGGGAACAGATATCTGTAGGCCTCTCGATGAATTTGAAGTTGACTAAAATGGTTGGCCAACCGGGACTAAATTGGTAGTCTAAGAGTCATATGCAAATCGGAAATCGAGGAACAATGAATCAGACCAGGATTGACTTTAATCCATGTCTTGAGTCTGAAAAATTATCTTGTTGGACGGAGGATCATCTGATCACTTATCTATGGACAGAACTGATTAGATCAGAGTTTGGCAGCGGTTTCTAGGAAGCTAAAAGTGCTGGTTAATTAGAGGTTAAATTGGTATTTATAGTCATAGACTTATCCAAGTAGGAGACTGTTGGATTAGGTGTCTAAGCCATGACTAATAATTAGTATTTGCCTAATTAATAGTAGCACAGTCCATTTGGGTTGCCCTCATGGCTGGAGGTTTGTTGGAAAGTTAAGTAGAGAGAAAGGGTTGATTTATTATATGACTAATAAATCAAGATATTGTTTGTTAATATATTATGGAGATAATATATTAATTAGAAATAATATTGTTTGATTAATAATTAATCAGAAATTAATTGGATTAATTTCTGTGACATTAATTGGATTAATCAGGAGGTCAGGGATTAAAGTCGTACGAATTCAATAGTTGAATTGCGGCGCGCGGCGCGCAAATGTAAAGGCTGCGACGCGCGTACATATCCGTACGAATTCAATAGTTTGAATTGCGGCGCGCGGCGCGCAAATGTAAAGGCCGCGGCGCGCGTACACATAATCCGGAAAAAGGGCTGCGGCTAGGGTTTCTAGCTTTACCCTTTGGTTCCCTATAAATAGGGAACCCTGGGCCTCATTATCAGTTGCTCATTCTATTGTTTCTCTCTGGAATATCGATCCATAATCCTCTCGGCTTGGGTGTGATCTCATTTGAGGCAGGATACTTTTGCTGCTCAGCTTCCAGAAAATTCTAAAAGGTTGGTTTTTCTAATTTTATTCTTTTAGTTAATTTTCTTATGGCCTTTAGGTTTTGTTATATGTTCAATTAGAAGAAAACATAGATCCTTATAGGTTGCATGTGAACTTAGGTTATTTAGTTCATGGTTTGCACCAAACCTTTCAATTACAACCATTGCATCTTATTAGTTTACCTCTTTTATAAACATTCAAAAACTTGGTTTTACGAGTTTTCACTAAAACTCGCCCTAAAACTGTTTGACTAAGAATTGCAAACTCTAAGTTAATTAACAACTCCCTATAGAAATTCGATACCTTTACTTACCAAAACTATACTATTAAATGATCGAGTAATGCTTGCTCGTAAGTCTAATAGTCAAATAATAAGGTAAATAGTTGGATTAATACTTAAATGACATGACAACTACAAGTGAGTTGTTTTGACGACAACAGTTTGCAAGTCAGTATTGTCTTGTAGTTACAACCCCAACATTCATGGTTGTCATTTACCTTCGATAATTGTACCACACTAAGGTTCTTCTGTGATACCGACATACTATCGTTATTATGACTTGTGTCCTCCTCTGCATCACCCCGATTATCATCGTTGGCATTCAATATTGCATCTATGGCTTAAGAAACCACACTTGAGCATAACCAATTCCCTCCAATGACCATATTTGTCGGGGATCCCCGCTTGTGGCCTCGACCACGACCACACTTGGAGTTAGAGCTCACTTGTGTCGATTATGCTAATACTAATACTGTGACAACTCATCGACCTCTTTTACTACCCTTACTTACATTGACATTTCTCATGTCTATAACCAGAAGTAGGGTTTATGGGACTCTATGGTAGATCTCACGGTAGTTTGTCAGAAACTCCTACTGAAATACGTGCTTCGTCTAACATAACCTTGGTAAACCTATTTGATCTCTGTTAAAACATGGTAACTAAGCTTAGGTGTTTATGAAAACACATAATCTGCTTAAATAAGTAAAAACGGTTCCAATATCTTCTAAGATCAATATTAATTCTTATTATTTTCTAAAATACAATGGAAGCAACATAAGGTAAAATAAAACCCTCGAACGAAGAGCTTTGGGTTGTTACGTATTTGTGAAACTCCTTGTTGACTTCACGTTTAAGCATTTTGTTTGCCTTTTCCCCTGCCACTTGTTATTTAATTTCTTAAGTTGCACACATAAAAAGTTCTATTTGGATAAACATATGATCTAGTAAGTTCGTGTTTTTCATGTACATTGACATCAATATATAGAACAACGCAACAATATATTCAAAAAGTTTAACGAGTGTAAATTGATTTTCATTCATCAGAGAACAAAAGTGTCATGTCCAAAGAATGAGTCCATGAAAACCCAATTCTCTTCGTCAGACACGACAAATATGATTGCGGCTAAATAAATCTAAGACCCTCTACAATATATTCACACCCTGTTCAATGACTAACATCCAATACCATGTAGTAAGTCACTACACACGTTCCCTATACATGTGACACCTAAGACTTCCATATTTGTGTGTGTGTTTGTTTATATATATATATATATATATATATATATATATATATATATATATATATATATATATATATATATATATATATATATATATATATATATATATATATATATATATAGAATTAGGATATTTTATGAACCCTAATTATTGTGTGGGTGTAGGACTTATTTTCAGCCATAGATTTAATCAAATCTGTAAGCAACAGATAAAGGGCAAATTAGGAATTCTAAATAATGTTACTTGATTTAATTAACACGAAATGATTAATATTGGAGAGATTTACGTTGACTGTTACAGAAAATCAAGGAATTACTCTGTTTATGTCGATTTGAACATGTCAACTAGTGTTTCACATACACAATTCAATACGTAATCTCTATCAACCACGTTTCTAATGGATAATCAATCAGACGAATCATACCCAGAGAATGTTATCGATCAACCATTAACATCAGAAGAATTTCTTGATGACAATCACGATGAAGAGTGTGTTTCTAATTTTCACGTTGAACATCAATTTGCTGATGTAAATCAAGGTTAGTAATTTAATTGTATTTGAAGTTCATTCCACATTGTTAAGGTTTGAAAATCTTTCGGTAATATTTTACATGTCGAAGACGAACCTGGTGATTTTATACGATCATCTCCATGTTGTTTTTATTTTTATTCTATACGATGCAGAAAACATAAACAATGTACACGATGAAGACGACCCTGTTGATCTCAATGAAGGTTAGTAATTAAATTTGATTTAAACGATAATCAATCTCAAATTTGTTTGTAATTTCTTTTGTTTCTGCGATTGTATAAGTATTATCGAAATTACATATTCAGGCAGAATGAAATGTGGAACCTTTCAACGATTCATATTTTTTTCATTGTGTTTTTTATGTTATTATGTTTATTGATTAACATCAAATTTATCAATAGTTTTATTCATTATATGACATTACATTCTGTTAGAATAGTATAGATGTTTCATTATCATGTGTGTGTGTTTTGTATGTTTGAATAAATATTGATCGTTTTTAGGATAATTATCTGTGTTTTCCGTTGAGTATTTTGATAGAATGCAATTTAGGAACCCTAAGTATTTTTGTGGACGTGTTTTCAGAATGGAATTTATGTTGACAGAATGTAATTTATTCTGGCAGAATGGAATTTATTTTGACTGTTACAATTACTTGTTATCATACAATGTATACGTCTTACATTTAACAATGTACTAAATCAGATTAAATGTTATTTGTTTTGTTGTAAAAGATACATTTTTGTATGTTTTTTTGTTGTAACTGATACTATAAGATGATATGTTTTTTTACAGTTGAGAATGTACACATACCAGAATTTCCAGTTCCAGATGTTTTAAAACCATCAAGCAATGTTGTTTTTCATTCCCTCGATGCAGCTATTCAAATCTACAAAACATATGCTTTGGAGGCTGGGTTTGATGTTAGGAAAGGATCGACAAAAAAGAAGAATGATCATACAATTAGAGTAAGGTATATGTTATGCAATAGAGAAGGGAAACCTAATACGGGTATAGTTGATACAATGGACATTCAACATAATAAGACCCAGAGAAGGAAAGACATATATAGGACAGAGTGTAAGGCAAAAATAATTTTCAATCTTAATGATTGCACACAGATGTATTTTGTAAAAGATTTTGTTGAGGCACACAATCATCCATTGATTAGCAAAGAAAACATACATTTGTCACATGCGATGAGGCAACTGGATTTGTCCCAACAAAGTTTTATTCATAATATGTCTATGAATAACATTGGTGCATCAAGGGCGTATCGATTGATGACAAGTATTCAAGGTGGTTGTTCAAATCGAGGTGGACTGCAGGTTGACTACAAAAATTATTCAAAGAGCCTTAATTGTTTTATCGGTGGAAGGGACGCTAAAATGATTGTGGACAAGATGAATGATAGGAAGAACTTCCTACCCAACTTTACATTTGAATATAGAGTTGAAGGAAATCAGCTCGATGCAATGTTCTGGGCTGATGAATCAGCAAAGTACAACTACGATGTTTTCGGTGATGTCGTTTCGTTTGATGCGACATTCGATACGAATAGGTATCATATATGTATATGCATATGTTAATTTTTTTGCAATTTATTAAATATAATTTTTTCCTTTTTTTTAGGTATCATATGGTATTTGTTCCATTTACCGGGATAGATAACCATAAGAGATGCGTAACATTTGGTGCTGGTTTACTGAGTCGGGAAGATGCTGATTCATACATTTGGTTACTTAGAGCTTTCTTAAAAGCTTTTGGGAAACAACCTAGATTGGTTCTTTCAGACCAAGACCCGGCAATGAAGAAAGCCATTAATGAAGTGTTCCCATTGTCACATCATAGGTTATGCATGTGGTATATCACTTCAAAATTGCCAAAAAAATGTAATATTCTGACAAATTTAATATTCGTTTTAATAAAATGATTGTATTTTATGTAATGTTTCTGTTTAATTTGTTACTGCAGGTAACTTATGAGATTGCAAACAATTCAGATTTCCGAAAGCGTTTTAACGGGCTCATTTGGAATTCCAAAATAGATGAGTTAGAGTTCGATTTTGGATGGGAGTTGTTGATTAATGATTATAATCTTTCAGAAAACAAGTGGTTGAAAGACATGTATGCCATCCGTGATTTATGGGTACCCGCCTTTTTTAAGAATATACCACTTTCTGGGTTGATGAGGACGACATCAATGTCAGAAAGTCAAAATTGGTCATTTCAAAACACTACTCTTACCGGATCTTATCTTATAAGTTTCATGATGATTTTTGATTCTGCCATGGAACGTCAGAGATACAACCAAAGTGTTTATGATTTTAACACTTCAAAGGGTTTTCCAAAGATCATAACGTATCTCCCCTATGAACCACAAGCTGCGAAAATATACACTCGTAAAATATTTTACCAGGTTCAGGAAGAGATTTTTCATTCTGAAAAAACTTGCTTCCAGAAAAGTGTAGTTTCGAATGACGGTATTGATAAGTTTGTTATTTTGGAGAAGGGAAAAACCATTAGCACACGGCCAACTACAGACGTTTATAAAGAGTCTGAAGCAGAGGAATATCATTATGATAAACTTATGAAGGACACAGAGTTCAAGGTAATTGTTTGCGTTAAATTATTATAAGTTTTATACATATTTCATTTTATATAACAATATTTTTTATAATAATTTAGGTTATCCATTCCCCAAGCGAGGGATCATTTTGCTGCTCTTGTATGCATTTTGAACATGTTGGAATCTTATGTAGACATGTCTTTTGTGTTCTCAAGTTCTATGACATTGTCGAAATTCCAGCAAAATATGTTTTAAAGCGTTGGCGCAGGGACACGATTCCGACAGAATTGCTGCGGCGGCGAATACATAAGAATGAAAATCATTTTCTGGCAGACAAGACTGTTATAGACATTTTCGCTGTTGTTGATAATTGTGTGTCCAATTTGACCGATGATCCTGTGAAGCTACAACAATACCTTGATGAACTGAATAAACTAAGGACAAAATACATTGAAGAGAGTCCAACGCAAGGGATAAACAACAAACATTCTAACTTTGAAAAGATGTTAGGTGTTAAAGTTCCAGATGTTGTGGATATTCAGAATCCATCAGACATTCGAAACAAAGGTTCCGGTGGTCGTGGCAAGAGGTTAAAGAGTAGGAAAGAGATGATGGTAACTGAAAACTTGAAGCCCAAGAGAGAATGCAGTGTCTGTAAACAGATGGCACATCACGATAAGAGAAATTGTCCAGATAGGAAAAAATAATTTATTTTGTTGGTCATTTAATTAGTCAAATTTTTGTATTTTTTATTGAATCATACAACTTCGTTAGACATGTTTCTTTTGGTCATGGTATTAGTTTTAATTTATATTTATCAGTCTTATTTTTTTGTTACAAATTATATGCGTGATTTATGTATGCAACTGTTTTTTTAACCAGATGCATACTTCATTTATGTTGATACATAAACCTATTACAAAATGTGTTTTCTATGTCAACTTTCTGTTACTATGTTATCCAATATGTCATATAATCATCATCTTACATTGTACATTAAGCATTGTTTAATACATTATAACAGATTTTAATATCCCATTCTAACAGAATTCAAAGGTCATTCAACCAGAATGTGTTCCATTATACCAGAATATGGTACCCATTCTGACAGAATTCAAAAGTCATTCTATCCGAATGTGTCATCAATATTATAATACTATTCCTTCTATCATTTACAATGCCATATGTTATATCATGATTATTTCACAACACACATGTATCATGTCATTTGTCCATTATAGTCACTCGTTCGAAAACACTTATAACATTAAAAAATAAAAAGACGTTTCAAACGTGCTTACACTACCAAAAGAACCAATATCCAAAAGAACCAAAATCCAAAATATTCAAAAACTAATTGTTCATAGAACCATCTTTTAATAACTACCAGAATTTACTGTTTCAACCATTCATTTTCGCACTCCTTTTCCCTTTCGTTTCCTCTTTGCTGCCTCTTCCGACTCCTGTAGTAGTTTCGTCTTTTGTAGCATGTCAAGTTTCCCAAACGCTTCACCATCATTTACCAACATGTCTCTATGTATATTAAGACTCGATCTCATCAACGTTGCCATGTATTTAGTTCTCATTCGCATGCAAGCATTAGCATCATTTTGCTTATTCCCTGTGAGTCCACATGTCCATTTCCCTCCACCTTCCCCCATATAACACTCCATGTGTCGCATGAGATACAATCCACAATTTGGCCCCACCTCGTTCACTTGCCATGCCATCCTCATAACATTCGGCATCATTTTCAATATACTTCTACCATGCGGATGCTTTTCAGATATGAGATAATGGCAAAAGAATTTTTGCTGTAATTTAAAAAAAACATATATTTTGTATTTGTTAATACATAAATTAAAAACTTATAGTATAGAAAAATATTTAAGTATTATTTACCATAATATTAGGCTTTTTTCCATAACCATTCTGATCTGTCCCTTTTCGCTTCAAATGGCCAATTATCACGTAGCTTGGTTTTCGTAGATCAAAGCACAACAAGTAATAAAATCCTTCGTCAACAATTGGAAAGAAAACCTGCAAGGTTTATAATGTTATTTTTTAATAACATGTACGAAATATATGGTTTTATATTTTCATAATGCTTTATTTTATTACCAGTCCAACATCTCTAAAACTAGCCTGGATCGGAAGGTTACTGATGTACAACCGTAAGTAATCTCCAAAATCTCGACTTCTAATCACTTCCAACTCATTATCATCAAACATTGAATCTTCCTGATAAGTAGTTTAAATGATTAAATTTTAATTGAAAACATTCCAAACAACAAATGTTAATTAGTTGAAAGGATTAAATTTTAATTGAAAACAAATGTACCAGCATAACCGAGTTGAAAAACAATCTCGCAGGTGAGCTAGTAGACTTGAAGGCTTCCATTCCGTTTAAATGCGCCGCCCAACAATCAATAATCGACCAGTGAATAAACGTTGTGTCTTTAAAATGGTATGCATTGCCTTGATATATAATGTTTCCCTCTTCGTCTTCCCATATCGCATCTTTGTAACATCACATTTATAAAAATGCAAATTCTTTCATTCTAGGTTATACAAAAACAATCTAAAACTTTGTCAATATTATGCATATATCAGATATAATGGAATTAACTCACCCATAATCTCTTTGAGAGGCAAATATCGCATTGCATACCGAAAGCTCATCCGGCATAATCCTTTCATCAAGTTTAACTATCCTCTGCATGAATGGGGAGTGCAGATTTTTTGGTATTTTCACAAGACGTTTTCCTTTTTTGTCTGCAACTTCTTGTTGAATCGCCTCCTTTAGATCGTCATTGAGATTTCGTACCGCATCTGCTTTTGTCTTTGATTGTTTTTCCGCAGACAATTCCACCGTATCATCAACTAACTTATTCACTGTGTCTAACACTCCAGGTATTTCTAAAAATTGCGTCATTGTAAGGCCTTCGCTATCATTCACTGTTTGACCAATGGGTGTTTTAAAGCATACATCTTCATTTTTTCCGACTCCTTCAGTTATCACCCCAGTAATTGGTGATAACTCACGTTCACCCATTTCATCATCACCAAAATCAGAACCATGTGATGGTGATCTCTCGATGCTATCCTCTGCTACCCCACCATCTTTCCATCTTTCTTCATTGAATAACTCCTTCTTTTTCTCCACCCATTCTAGTAGTTCCGGGCAATCAGGATTCTTAGCAAGTCCTTCTTGCAACGCAACTTCCACGTTATTTTTTTCAGTTAATATTTTGTCGTATGCATGCTCCAAAATTGCAGCATACGCCTGAAATTCATATAAAATTCAAATTAGAAACAATGGGAAATCATAATTTAAAATATTATGGTTTCGTACCGTAAATATGTAAACTAGATACAATGTGTAATATTCCTAGATACAATGTGTAATATTCCTACAGAATGTCCATTTATAATTTTCCCAAGATCATTTTACTACACTCATTAACAACCATTCTGCATAACAATTTATGCATTCTGCCAAAATATCATACAAAAAAAATTCATAAATAACATGCAATATATATCAAAAACTTAGAATGTACCTCAAACCCAATAAATTCATTTGGTATTGTATTTACATCTTCACTTTCAGTCCTCTCATCAGCTTCACCATCTTCTACACTTTTATCCTCCACTGCTTTTCCAAATCCACCATTCGCAACTTCATAATTTTCTAATATTTCCAAATCATCCCCGTTAACATATTTTACAAATGGGCTTCGTTTTGTCAATGATATGCAACTGAAGGTCAACCGATACACATATGCCAGCTATACACACATCAAACATGTAGATAAAGTTAATATACGATGTATTCATGAATTTTTTATAACCATATATTGATAATAATTGTTAGTTTCAGTACTTAGCTTACCATCAAAACAGTTATGGGTCCGGTGTAATATGAGTTTTTGTCGTCCCGCTTCCATAAGTCCTTTTTCGTTTTCAAGCAATCAACTATGTATCTGCACCAGTCTATCTCAGCATAGTTGTCAATTAAAACCAACCGCTGTAAAACTTTAACCTGACATGTTCCCATCAACATGGATTCTATAAACGTGTTGATGAAAAGAGTTAGAAAGTTCAGCCGAAACATCTTATCATCTTCATCAGAGTGTTTGATCATTTTCAAGTAAGCTTCGCCGCTATATTTTCTGCCCGGATACTGCGCCTTCCATCTTTGCAGAATTATGTTGTCTTTTTCGCAGTTTGGGATGTTGAAGAAGTCCAGTCCACCAATTGGTAATCCAGGTAGTTTGTGTACCAATTCTGGAGTGATCTCTATTACCGCATTTTCCAAGACAATCATATTATGCTGTGGATCATAGTTGTCCAATATATAATAATTTAAAAGCCCTGGGACATATTCCATTTTTAACGATAACATTGCTCCAAACCCCATTTCTTCAACCGCCTTTTTTTGGATATCTGATAGTGTCTTAACCGCCATTGTTATCCTACTCGGTGTCATTCTAGACGGTAATCGCCTAAGCCCTGGTCCATAACTCCTTTCAACCTTCCTCACGATTTCTTTACTTCTTTTGCCATAATTCTTGTCAATCTTTTTCACTTTTTCTGTTGTTCTTTTGGTTTTTTTTTGTAAAATTTGCCGTTTCAAACTTCCTTTTCGAGCGTATTTCCTTCATCTGCTCTATTACATGTTTGGCCACACTATTTTCTGCAACTTTTGAAGATGACCCTACATTCGTTGCCTTTCTTTTCTTAACTGTTGTACTTTCAATCAATATTGTATCTTGATACCTATTTGGTGTCACACTTTGTTTTTCCTTTGCAACACCTTGTACAGGTTGTCCTTTAGTAACAACGGCTGCACCTACAACATCAAGGATAATGTTAGTCATAACAGAATACCAACAGAATCTGACTTTATTTTAAACACTCACATAAGGTGAAGATAGTAGCAGGGCGATTAGAATACATACTTAGCAAGAAATATAACATTAGTATGTATTTCATACACTTAAGGCTCAAAGTCCTTGCTTTGTTGGTGTATTGTAACTCCCACACCTCTGAATAAACAAAATTTTGATTTTTGAACAATTTAAGGGATTTAAGTTGAAAGCAATGTAAAAGTAAAGCAAGAATAACTTATTCCATAAAACTAACCAGAAGATTTGGATTTTTGAACAAATTAAGAGATTTAAGTTGAAATCAAGGAAATCAATGTGTTTTATATGTATATTTATGGGAATGGACAATTGCCCCTTTTTTCAAGTTTCATTCTAACATATTATCATGCTCCTTACTAATGTATTCCATTCAACATTGATGTTAAATACATACACACTCACTCACTTTATTATATCTAGTAACAACTGTGTATCGTATTACATGGTAGATTCTAAAAGACTGAATATACAGACTTAAAATTCATTTACTTCTCAATGTATTATGTAAATAAAGGAATTATACTCTGTTTCTAAGTTTCATTCTAAAGTGCAAACTACCAAGATTCTGACTAATTATATATCAACGAACACGCCCTCGTTATTTGATACAGAATGGAATGGGACTGGTTAGTGAAGCACATGCTAAATCATATACCTTTACTTCAGAATGCATATGTATCAGAATGGACAAATGCCCCTGTTTTAAAGTCTCATTCTAATTTACCTTTCACCTTTTTTATACACTAACAACCCTAATCGTAGTTCACAATCAAAAATTACCATCATTCTAACAATTATTCCAATCACGAAATCATACTTGCAGACCTCATTCTCCCAATTTTATATAATTGTAAACCGATTACTAAAAAAGTTAGAATAAAACATACCTTTTGGAGGATTAACAAAATCCTCATCGTCTACATCCAATGCTGTATCCACTGTATTACTAAACTTATTCTTGATGTTCTCTTTAAACCTTGAACTTGATCTCGTCCCCTTCATTAGTTCAGAATATGTTCTACTTCGCGTCTTCAAGCTCCAAAAAACCCTCAGAATGCCTTTTACAGCTGCGTCTTAGGGTTGCTACTTATCGAAAAAGTTGAGATGGGTTTTGTGATCGGTTTAATTTGAGAAAAGATTACATTCAATCCGTAATCGGATTTGTTTGAAATTGAATAGTCGTTTTTGTTGGGATACGTGATCATAATCCTAAGATGACGGAATAGCTTCCTTGTACACGGCTTGTTACCTTTTAACTAAGTTCGTTAGAATACCAACTATACCCTTATTTACTCGTTATATATTGTTTTCCTTTTTAATTTCCATTTTTAATTGTAATCAAATATTATTTATATTCTACTTGATTCAATGGTCCATATTATATATTTGGAAGTCATTCTGCCAAAATAAATATTTTAGAATATAATGAAGGGGTTAATTTTTATTTATTTTGATGTATTTTACTTCAAATAACATTATTTAATTCACATATTTTTGGTAATAGGATGTTTTTCTATGCTATTTGTCAATCATAATGCTTTTATTTGATGACATTCTGTCGGGATACATAAGTAAGAATTTATAAAAGCAAAAACGTTTTTTAAATTTTTTTATGTATAGTAGTTCATAAAATATTTATTTATGCCATTCTGCCAAAATTGATATTTCATAATGATGTTTGGAAGATGATTACATTTTTATATTGTACCATTTTGTAACCATTTTTTAAAAACCATTACTAATAAAATGGATAATTACAATTGTTATAGTTAAATTATTTCATAGGTGGAACAATATACTACATACCACAACTGTGTTTAAACCCCGAAATGTAAATTACAAAAGCTAATTAACATAACTAACAACATTTCTATAAATCAAACACTCTAAACGGACAATTTCTGCTGTCATGATCACTATACTGATTGCATACTTTACAAAATCTCTTATTTTGATTCTCGACATCCTCATCTCCATTCTTAAACAAATAAATTTTTCGGAATACTTGAAAATCTTCCACCAACATATTGTATGTTGTACTTTTAATCTTTATTGTTTTAGGAGGGATGTTAGGCGTAACAAGCTTTTCTTTTAGTGGTACACCGTGTAGTGGTTCTGCTCCAATTATCATGTGTCCTCCTACTCAATTAAGAAGTTAAAGGTTAGTATAAAAATAACTTGATACACTAAATGGTTCACCTAATCCATATTGAAAACAAGAAACTGCAACAACCCTTATATTATAGCATAATCGAAACACCTATGGATATATTCTATCAACTACAGGCTAAACACATTCAATAAGAATACACATTCCTCTTTTGTCCAACTTCAATGTACCTTACATAAAAACACATTCTAACAGAACAAACACATTCCTCTTTTGTCCAACTTCAATGTACCTTACATAAACATACCCATTCTAATATAATAAAACCACACCTTCAATGTACATTACATAAATAAACATTCTAACAGAATACACGCACCTTCAATGTACATTACATAAATAAACATTCTAACAGAAAACACACACAGCATCAAGTTACCGTACACAAATAAACATTCTACCAGAATCATTTTTTAATTGTTACAGAATGACACAATACCCCTGATTTTTACTTTGATTCTAACTTACATCAACCTCATCATACCCTCAAACCCTAATCGTAAATTACCATACAATTAGTAGCATTCTAACAATGATTCCAAACGCAAAACCATACATGCAAACTGAACTCACCCAATTTTATTTCATTGAGTGACCGATTACTTCAAAATTTAGAATTGGACATACCTTTCATAGGATTAACAAAATCCTCATCGTCTACATCGAATGCTGTATCGATTGTGTTCGTAAACTTGTTCTTGAAGTTTTCTATAAACCTTGAAATTGATATCGTCCTCTTCATTCAGTCTGAATAAGTTTTACTTATGCAATTCAAGCTTCGCACTTCCGTCAGAATCAGTTATACAGCAGTGTTTACGGTTCCTACTTATCGAATGATTTGGAATGGGATTTGTTATCAGTTTATTTTGAAAAAAGATTAAGTTGAATCCGTAATCCGATTTCTTTGATATTGAATAGCCGTTTTTTTGGGATACGTTATCAAAACCTAGGAACGAGTAATACCATTCCTTGATAATAGGTCATTACCTTTTAATTCATGTTGTTAGAATACCCAATTTGCCCTTACTTGCCCGATTTAAAAGGTTTTCTGATTTAATTCTTATTTTTAATTCTAATAGAATATTAATTTTAATCTACTTGATCCAACGGTCCATATTATGTCTTACATCCACACAATAATTAGAATCCTTAATGTATCTTAACCCTATATATATATATATATATATATATATATATATATATATATATATATATATATATATATATATATATATATATATATATATATATATATATATATATATATATATATATATATATATATATATATATATATATACTAATAAATAAAGCCTTTTAATTGCCAAGTGGCATGTCTTAGAAGCTAGAATGCCACATGTAATTTTCTTCATAATTCTAATTTTATCACAATTTATTAAGATCAAATTAAATCCCCATAAATAATGAACAATAGCAAAAAATCAACAATTGCCTTCAATCACTCATATTAATCGTAACTGATTTTTGCCAATCAGCCTTTAATTCGTGCCCATCACTCACGTTTTCAAAGTTTATAGATTTTTATAATTAATTCAAATTTATTGATATATGCATAAATTGTCTTATCTAAAAGAATTTAACAAACAAAATTTAATTGTGCTCAATTAATTTAAGGTGCTGGTTTTTTGGGTTATTGCGAGATGTTGTTATATATATCATTTGTACTATTTTATTTATTAAAAGGTTTTGTATTAGAAAACTAAATTTGTTTGTATTAGTTACGTTAATATTTATGATTTTAAAGTATAATTTAGTTTTGAAGTACATCATGAATATTAGCGTAAAATCTGAAAGAAAATAAATTTTCAAATGTTCAAAATATTTTAATAGAATAATACTTTTTCAATAATACATCATAACAAGATGTGTTTTAAATATCTTCATTTACTAATATAGTAAATTATAGTTATATATGACATTTTTTATGTTAAATCGACTAAATATTAAAACACTATGTATAGTAATGTTATATTCTATATTTTTATTTCTAATTCAAAACTAAGACGTATTTTTATTTTAATAAAAAATAGCTTATTGAATAAAATAAACCGTTATCCGGAGTTGAAAAGAAAATAGCTCCCAATTCAGGGCTTAAGGCCTTGCAATTCAAAATATTGGCAAATTATATTAAAATCAATATTTTCATAAATAAACAACTTTATGAGTGACACTCCAAAGGATATCACTTGACAATCAAAACTTTACCAAAAGCTATTGAAGATTCTAATAGAGCATGAGTTTACATATGAAATGTCGTGTATCAAGAAGTTTACATGACATAAAAATACAATTGTGTCGTTTGGAATATAACATGTTTACATATAATATTAATCGTCAAAAGAAAACCACTCACGAAAAGAGAACAATTTGACTCTTACCAAAAAAGATCTATTATAGTATTTAACAGCTATATTTGTTGGTTTAATATACATAAATAAATCTTTGTATATATTGTGAGTTAATTATAATGTCGTTAAGTTCAAACATTAATAGCAAATTATTTTTTGGGACTCTTAATTTTTTAAGATAAAATAGTATCATGCATTTTTTTTTTAATCTGAAACAACAATATACTTTTATATTAAACCCAAAATAACAAAACTTTAATTTGTAATTCAAAACCACATAATTTTATTTTCAACTCAAAATGCCAAAATCACAACATTTTTTTCTTTTTATTCCAAATCAGCAATGCAATTATACTTTTTATATTTATGAAAATGCCTATTGAATAAAAACTAATCGCCCACAAATTTATTCGCCGAAAGAAAACTATTTGCCGCCGCGGTATCGCGCGGGTACATACCTAGTATATATATATATATTTCACACAATTATCCATACTCAATAGCTATCGTCAAAAAATGTTTTCCAATAATAACGTCAAAAAAATGTGACAACATATGACACAAATAAAAGTTTTTCATGCAAAGCGACCACAGAATTTACACTAAACAAGCTTGTCTTCGCTAATTGGAACTCCTACAAGTTCCGTCATACATAAGGCAATTGTATCTAAATACATAAGATTTCACATCCTAGAATGTTTCACAAATTTGGTTGAGTTTATCATGTTTTACGACCTGTGACTTATAATTCATTCAATATAATTTTCGGCATTTACTTATAAATACTTTTTAATTTGGCATAAATGCTTCCCTGATCACATTAAATCCCCAAACATGTAATCCACATAAAGTACCGACGTTTTAATTTGCGAATTAAGAAACTTATGAATAACTTGAAATTTATCATGGGTTGAAAATTGTCATCTTAAATGAATTTTTAATGCATTTATACGGTGGTGGGTCTTACACACATTCTATCATTCAGGTTTCTTTAACAGGGAGAATTTCGTTTACGTCCTTACAAATCTTTTTTTTTTTTTTTTTTTTGAAAAGTCCTTACAAACCTCTATAATTACGTATATATCCTTATAAAATTTGAAATTACGTATATATCATTATAAACCCTAAAAAATCACATATATACACAAAAGATTAATTTAATAATAATTAATCTTTTCTCAAATGGTGTTTGATAGCGTAAGATTGATTCAATATTTCATGTTAATACTTCTCACGTTAAGTTAACGATGTTTGAGCATGTAATGTTTCTGCAATTCACTTTTTTATATGTAAACGCTAAGTTGTATCTTGATTAAATCGGGTAGTTTATGTTGACACTTTTCTCTCTTTCATATCCTTCAAACTATTCAACTTACCAGTTCAATGTTTGACTCAAGGTTAAGTTGTATCCTATAATTCCTGATGTTTGCTTTGGTTCTGAAATTTTCATAGGAGCTATACCAATTAGCTAGTGAGTTGCCTCTGGTTATTGAAAATACGAGTTGGCTAGAAAAATCACAACATCGACTTTTTTGAATTTTGTATTTACGTTATGTAACCGGGAAAGAGAGATCCTGGCCAGAAAAATGGTGTTGGCCGGTATCAATGGTGAGCGTGAACTTGAATAACAATGAAATGTTTTAAAAAGATAAAAAATAGTTTTTTAATTTTTAAAATGATTAATTATTATTAAATTAATATTTTGGGTATATATGTGATTTTTTTAAGGTTTGTAATGATATATACGTAATTTCAAATTTTATAAAGGTATATACGTAATTATAGAAGTTTATAAGAACGTAAACGAAATTCTCCCTTAACAGTAAACTATCCGTTGAAAATAATAATAACCAAAGTCTAGGTGCTGAATGAATTTCAAAATTTAGTTCTTATTTTATATATATATATATATATATATATATATATATATATATATATATATATATATATATATATATATATATATATATATATATATATATATATATATATATATAAAATAGCAAATCCGCCTCTACTCACAGATTCACTGTTCATTTGGTTTTTTCTTTTTTCAGAACCATAACTATTAAATTCAGATCATAGTATAATTTTTAAAACATTTAATACAAGTTTCAAATAAGCTTCTATTTAGAAATAACAATTTTGATTCTTCTTATAGCAAACTTTTATATTTACGTTTTTTCCCCTCAACTTATTTCGAATTAATTCTTTTTATCCCTATTTATTATAAAATTATATTATTGGTATTTCGTAAGTTACGATTCTGGTCCCTTATTATATTTTAAAATTACATTTTTCGTCCCTTATATAATTTGTTTTTTGTCGAGCTACGTTTTTCAATATACCGGGCTTCCGCAGCATCGCGCGGACAGTCCAAAACTAGTTAATCATAAATAAGAAAACCAAAAATAAAAGAAGCAATGATGCAACAATCTAGAAGCAATGATGTGAACTCAACGCCTTACCAACAATCTAGAAGACAACTTGGGTTTTATTTTGTAGAAAACTTTTTCTAAACCGTCTAAAGCCCATACAATTTTTGAACAATTTGGTTTTCATCTTGACCCAAATTTTTAAAATGGGCCTATCGTCATTTTTGAATTATGAAGCATGGTTTTGCGTCCTTTTCAACGCCTGCTAATTATGGGGTGTTTAAGATTGCTTTTTTGAGATATTTATTGATTTATTACTGTTTGACACCGATAATAAGTAATTTTAAGTGTTTGGATGAACATATTTTATAAACACTTATTTTATTAAATAAGCAATTTTTGATAATTTACTTATTCATTAGATATTGACTTATTTAAACAGTTTTTGATAATTCATTTTCATATTACACACATAAGCACCGTCTGTCAAACACTTAAAAACAACTTATTGATTTATTACGTTTTGGTACCAGATAAGCCAAACCAAACACTTTTTTTAGAGTAAATTACAATTTTGGTCCCTGTGGTTTGCCCGGATTTTCACTGTTGGTCATCGTTTTGGATTTCAACGCTGAAGGTCCTTAAGTCATTGTTTGCTTACACATTTGGTCCCCCTTGCGGTTACCGTCCAATTCTCCTCCGTTAACCATCTATTGTGCCTCTCACGTGAGGGTAATGTCGTCTTTTTGTATGTGAGCCAACTGATTATTAAAGTGGGACTGTAAAATCTAGTTCTCAGTCACTCGATCTCTTTTGACCAACTGGAAAAAACTCGATAGCGGGAGTTTGAAAATGGTGCTCTGTAATTGCGGTAACGAAGCCACAATCGCAACGTCTTGGACGAACAGGAACCCGGGAAGAAGGTTCTGGCGATGTTCTAGGTGTGGGTTTGTAGGGTGGTGTGATCCGCCCATGTGTCGTAGGGCGGTGATGATAATCCCTGGTCTGTTGCTAGCCAGACGAATGATGATCGAAGACATCGCCAGACTTGAAGCGGAGGTTGAAAGTGCTGGGAGGTATAAAATTTGGTTGATTGTATCGTGGATTTTCTTCATCCTCGTCACCATGTTCTTGATGTTTGAGTAAGTTGTTGTACTACCGATGGCGATGGTTTTTGGGGGTCAAAGTTTCGAGCTAGGGTTTTTGGGTTTTGTTAGTTTTTGGGTTTTGCTGGGTTTGGTCGGTAATGTAAGTATCCTCTGAAATGTGTGTATAAATGTTTGTTCCTTAGACTAGCAAAAGGAATATTTTGTAAATCGGATAATATGTGTAACTTAATTAAATGGAAATGGCTCACTTTGATTGATTTGTTGTTATTATGCTTGACTAGATATAGTTGTGGTTTGTTTCAATAGTTTTAGATAAAATGTTCAAAGGTCCATCATTATTCCATTTGTGTTGCATACAAGTTTGATGTACTAATAAACAACCTCATTAAAGTAGGTTGCTAAAAAGGTTGGATATGTTGTTTAAGTTTAAGTTGCAAGTGTGTTCATTATTATTGTTGCATTTGTGCAATTCTTTATGAACCATGATATTACATTTTGCTCAGGAATTTATATGTCACACTTATCTTAACAAATAAACAAAACCACACATAAATGTTAATCTAAAATGGCACATAATAATTATAATATAACATATTTATAATCAACCAACCCTCAAACAAATGTTGAAGGTTAATCTTTCACAAACAGTTTACGTATCCGATTTACCATGTTGACTACATACTAGCAGTTGCATATGGGTAACAACTGCCAAACAAAACTTGTCAACATTCATAATGTTAAGTTACTTCAACTGCTAACACAGAGACAGCATAGTGTACTTACCACCTTATTCAACCTACTAACACACATATTGTTCTTGTTACATAACATAATAAAGTCTTAAAAAGTAAAAACAAACTTCATCGTCTTCAACATTTAGCTTCTCCAACAACATGTTGTCCAAATTCAGACTGCTGTATCACCTCCTGACACACCACCAACATCACTTCCAAACTCCATGCTGTTTAACACCACTGCTACACGTACTTCACTCATCGTTGACCTTGTACGAACACTAACAGTTAACTCCAACTTCGTCTTCCTCAATAACCTGATAATCTTGTTCTATATCACGATCGTATTCAACTTGTGTTACTGGTTCATCAAACATACTGTCATTCCAATCTACTCTAGTTGGGTCCAAACCTCCTTTTTCAAAAGGAGGTGGTACATGTATTATGGCTAAACAAGTTGTCTCCTTCATATTAACCTCAAACATTGGTTGATCTACGTTACTTACCTCATCCGACTGACCTATCAAGGAAACCCTATTTTCTTTCAATTGAATGTCATCGTAATTTGAATTAAGATCCATTGGCATGTTGTCAGAAGCGTTTATGTTCAGATCAAATAACAGCTTCTTTGTACATTGTAAGTGGGTATTTAGCCTAAGTCGTTTTCTAACGAATTCAGGGGAAATGGGTACTAACGGATCTACCATGAAATCCGGTAAAGGGGCTTTTCCATAAGTTGGGAGTATACTGTGGCCGTGTTCACAGTAGATATCATGATCGTAACACAACTTAACATACCTTCCAAAGACATTCACATCGGCATCACAAACTATTGGAACAAGTCCACAACTAATGTCTACTGAAGGAAGTTGAAAATGGTAAAAAACAGGAACCTGGTCAGTGTAACCAAGGTCTTTCAACATATGGTTCAGCTCTTGTATAGAAAACTCTTCGATGTCAACCTTGTTGATGTAATTAACTTTGCCATTGACGTATGTCCTCGATGGTGCTTCTACAAAATACCCACCGTGGTGTAACTGGATGCAGAAGAGGTTACTATTTGTTCCTGAAAATACACTATCAAGTTAGATTTCGATTATACCATTCAAAATTATATACAACAACGAAATGCATGTACCGTAGACATGATCAAGATCATCGCTAGCTTCGTTATCTCGAATCGTCCACATTTTTTTATCCTCAACGCAGCTTCGATTCAATTGTCAAACTGCGCCAAACCCTACGATCAATGTTCTTCGTCTTTCTGATAGAAATTTTCGAGCAATGTGTGAGAGATGACCTGAGGTGATGGTTGATCACCTGCATTTAAGGCGCCACCTCGTTGAAGATCTTCTGCAGGTAAGTCTCATGCGAATTGGCGTAATTACCCTCACGTGAGTCGCACACCTCATACTTAACGACGCATATATGGACGGTAACCGAAGGGGGACCAAATGTGTAAGCAAACAATGACTTAAGGGACCTTCAGCGTTGAAATCCAAAACGATGACCAACAGTGAAAATCCGGGCAAACCACAGGGACCAAAATTGTAATTTACTCCTTTTTTTAAAACTCTGTTTTCACACCGGATAAACTAATAAACATTTTTAATAATAAGCATAAGTTTTTAAATAAGCAATCCAGAACACCCCGTATTATCTAAACTATATCTCCATTACAACAAAGTTTTTAGTGTCTTAATTTATAGAAATTCACCGCAGAACAAGGTTTAATCCATCTTTTATAAATAGAAATTTCAACACAAAATTAATTAATTCAAAACAGACTTTCTGACGAAATTAGAAAACGAAATTTCACCCAAACAATATCAAGCATATGAATCAAACTTTATAAACTACTCCGCCGTTCAAAAAAAACTTTATAAACTACTCAAACAAATTTTGAATCAATATCTTATTTCAATTCTTAGAAACTTCAGTCCAACCCTGATATGTTCTCGTTTTTTTTCCTCAAATCTAGTATTGTAAAATTTGACCTACCCGGGGAGTACTCTGAACTCGGTTATTGACTGAGGTGATTTATTAAAACTCGGCCAAATTAATCGGAATCGGTCAAACTATGACCAACTCGGTCAAAGTCAGAAAATTAGTCAAACTTGGTCAAATTTTACTTAAAAACGTAAAAGAAAAACAAAAAATTTAACATTAATAAGTATATTTTATATTTATCTACCATTCTACGGATAAACTAAAATAAATGTACTATATAACCGTACCTTATATGTTTCCGTCTCTCTAACTCTCACCTTCGGAAATTTTAAGATTAAAATGATTATTGTTTGAACAAGTTTAACATTCAAACATGTATATTCTATTGTTAATTACCTATTTTGTTATGAACTTGATCATTTTATGATATTTTCCATATATAAAATTCCCTCAAAATTTATCGCTATGCAATTTATACTATTTGAGTACTCTGTAAATACTGTCCCCTAAACCGACTACTTGCTACTATGCACTTGACCGAACGCGTATTAAGTAGCGAGTTCTAAAACATTGCTCAAATATATTCTGTTTTATATAATTCAAGTGGGGATTTCTCGTTTGCTTTTTAGTGTTCGCCTCCTCTACTGTTAGAAACCTTTTAAAATTTTCTAGCAGAATACTGACAGTTATTTCTTAATTCTTTAAGGTTTGATGTGGATAAATACCCCCCCCCCCCCCCCCAAACAGGGTCGAATGTACATATATTGAAGGTGGATCCTAGTACCTATCTTTTTTTAAAAAATTTGTATTGCAAATTATATATAAATAATCTGGGAACCACCTTAAAAATAATTAAAGACCTACATTAACCCAATAAATGTTAATCCATTTAAAATAATAAAGTCTCAATTTGTTAGCACAATTAAATAAAGTATCCAAATACACTAAAATACAACAAATATAAGGGGAAAAGGAAAAAAATACGCCAACAACCTAACACAGACTCACATCCTCAACACGATAATTGTCTGCTTCTACTTCTTCACGAATCACGATTGTCGCATGATCAGCGACTGCTACAGTTATGTTTATTTTTTTAAGACATGACCCAACCCGTTATTAGTATTTTTTTAACTCTTTCATTCTGTTTGTGGTTTACTTAAATAGTGAACCACATGAATTTTGATTCTAAATTTGTCAATGCCCTAAATATTATTTTTTTTATTTCTTAAAAACATTAGTGAAGTGATATCTGACATAAATTACAAATCTATTACATAACTTATTTTTTATAAAAACACATTTAGCAGACATCGAATATTTATTTAAGTGATTTAAATACAATATGCTATCTTACATTTTTTTTTTCTTACCATTTTATCCACCCGTTAACGTTTCGTTATCAATCTTGTTAACATAAATCTATCTTTGCAATATTGTGTAATTATTATTGTTACGTTTAGGTAAATGAAAGTTCTAATAAATGTTTGCATTATAATTCGATACGCCGTCTAATCCAAGATGATTAATTTAACAAAACAATTGAATATACATATATATTTTTAGCATGATAGACTTCGTATTGTACACTTGTGGCCCGACTATTTTTGTGAGTCACCCTAACGGTTACAAAAAGCTCTTTGACTTCATTTCGTGACGGTCCGGTTTAGAAAGGTACGAAGCAGCCCATTAGTACGTTTCTCCGATGTCCAATCGATTGTTTCTAATGATCTTCAACGGATTGGGCCTAGGGATGCCATTTGTTGGATTTATACTATTAGTTTAAAAATATTTCACAATTTCAACTGTGGAGAAACAAGTTTTGATAGTCGAATTGTGAACAGTAAGTTGGTGGTGATGAATGATCATAGACAAAAAATTTAGGAGATGAGTTGTTGATAAATTTGGATTAGCCATAGTTAAAAATATAAAGAAATCAGAGAAATTGTATGAATAAAAGTATTGGATGTTGTGGTATTTATAGCGTAAAATTTTAAATGGTTTTTAAAAAAATAACAATAAAAGAAAAATTGCAACGACTCTCTCCAATGTCTCTTTTCCAACGGCATGTTGGTGCCGATGCCGATCCACACTGGTAGCACAGGGGGTGTTCACCGACAGCATCAGTATGCCACGTCGGCGGCGGCATCACAAGCCCACACCATGCAGCATAAGTCATAACCAAAAAACTCCAACTAAAAGCATCCTTACAGTTACACCTATACAAAGTGGTTACCATCAGTTCGATGAACATATGTGACATATTTATTTGTTTGCTTTTTGTTCGTATATATTTGATAGTAGATGACAGGTGATTAAACATCCAATATTGAACACATCAGCTAAGTACAAAGAATGTGCAGAACCAACACCGATGAAAGTTTCATTGATCAAAATCGACAAAAGAAATGAAAACAAAAAAATTACATAACTCACATGTTATCCTCTTTCCATATACAAAATTGCATCAATCTCGGTATGTAAAAATCCTAAAACAATGCGAGTGCGCAAGTGAAATAAAAGAGCATGCAATGCAGGACCCCCAATAACGTCAATCAAACAGAACTTCTACCATTTAACCCGTTAGATTGACATACCCAAATCTTTCGATGTGATGGCACTTATTCCTAGATTTTTCTGTACATATATGGTTTTATTTCAACATGAATTGTTTTGTCCAACACATATTTATAAATTCTTTCTACACGATATTTAGTTCTATTGTACAATGGTCGATTCAAGCTCGTGATACGAAGGAGATCAAGTGCACGTCGGGAAGATATGATGGCGAACTATCACAAGTAGCACCAGATGATATAATTTCGTTAATTGATTGACGATTTGACGTAGAAAGGACACCAAACATATGTTTTAGTTGGGTTTTCTTTCATTTGGTCTATCTTGAATGCATAGTTACTGTCATATTATTTAATGTGGACAATTGTCATATTATTTAATGCCGAAATAAATGTAAGGAACGTCTACGAGAGAATTGGGCGGCCACTTGATAATTTCAAATGAAATGAGTTTCAAATCTAAAACTCACAAATTTCAATCTTAAGATGATTGTTATTGAAGTTACAGTTGAGCATATTATAATTTTTATGAAGCTTATATGAATAAGATACATTTTCGTATTAAGATCAAATGCAATCATTTTAAACGTTGATCACATTTTTAATGGATTTAAATACTTTAATCCTCAACCACAAATGAATACTAATTATTATTATTATTATTATTATTATTATTATTATTATTATTATTATTATTTTATTATGTTATGTGGTACAAATGATTGTACAGGCCCCAATTTCACATTTCATTAACTTCACATGATCAATCAGTAGGTACGATTGAAGTAGTAGGCCACTATCACATCTTGTGTTAATTCCATATTTGTCCATATAGAGAGAGAGAGATCTCAATGGCACATGTAATTCTTTACCATATCAAATCGATCTTAAAAAGCTATGCATTTTTGTTACTGTCTAAGATATTTTTAGTAATACCGTTGCAATATATCATTTATGTTTTTAGTCGATGTTAATCGCGTATAAGAAAGTTTTAAAACATGGCTTTTCGCAAATGATTAGCTTATTATGGGTTTTATTAGGATCAAAAGAGTATTTTCCAACCAATGCCCCTTTCATGTTTCAAGATGATGAATTAATAAAGAATCAAAATTTTTTACTCTGGTCATTTTGCTCAAAAGTTATATTTTGTTAATAAACGGACTAAAAAGAGTTATATATTCCTTTATCTTTTTTATATATGTAGTTAACAGTTGATCGCTTTAATTTGTGGTTGTATTCCAGTTGTAATAGTTTTCGAATTTTTAGAATTTAAATTATTGTGCGTAAAAGAATAAATATATTAATAAAGATGATTTGAGTAGTATAATAATTTAACTTAATTACTATATCATATTAAAAGTCAGGAAAACAAGAAAAGTAACCATAAATTTTTTTAAAATTACAATTTTGCCATTTACAAGTTAAAATAAGTTAGTTATAGTTTAGCTCTTTATACTTCTTATATTCAATAATTAGAATTTAGTCTTTGGAGTTTATATTTTATATTAATTACGGTTTTAGTCCTTAGAGTTTTAAATTTAGGATAATCACAATTTTGGTCTCTATGGTTTTTAATTTGCATAATTATAGTTTTGGTAGCTATATTGTTTAATATGTATTAATTTACAGTTTTAATCATTATAATTACTAATTACAATTTTAGTCCCTATACTTTTAATATTAGCGATTACAATTTCAGTCCATGTAACTTATAATTTATACTAATTACAATTTTTGTCCCTCTAGCTTTTAATTTCGAATAATTATAGTTATAGTCCTTGAAGTTTTATTATGCATAATTATAGTTTGGACCCAATATGTTTCTAAGTTGTATTAATTACAGTTTCGGTCCCTATAAAATTTTTTTTATGATAACTACAATTTTTTCAGAAATTGAATCCACATATTAACAAATCTTAATAGAGAATTTTGGCCCGTTATTTTTTAATTTGCTTTAACTATAGCTTTGGTCCTTATAATTTTAATTTCAATAAGTATAGTTTTGGTTCATGTAGTTTTTAATTTGCATTAATCATTGTTTTAGTCTTTGTAGTTTATAAGTTAGGATAATTGCAGTTTTGGTCTTTGTAATTTATAATTTGCGTTAGTTATATTTTGATCACTATGTAATAGTGACATTACAGATATAGTATTGGTCATGGTTTAATAGCAAAATCACAAAAATATTCTATGTATATGAGAGCATTATGTAAATGGTTTTGAATATATATAATTAATAAATTTGCCGCAAGGCACGGACAACACCACTAGTTGTTAATGTTTTTCAAGAAATAGTCAAAAGGTGAGGACTTTCCTCAAATAACCATCATTTTTATAGTTTTCAACTGAGAAATGGTTGTTTGGTGTTGGTCTACAAATGTTAAAGCAATGGTCATTTGGACTACAAAATTTGTGTGGCCCAGTTAAATATTTTATAAATTTCAATTTATTTTTATTTTAAAACAATAATGAAGTTTAAAAATCTCGCAAACCTAGCAAAGTTCGATTTTGGTTTTTGGTTACTAGATCCAAAGTTCTAACAAGCTTCAAACGTCATGTCCTACAGTAACTGTAAGGTTTTATACCTAATCCAACAGTAACAACTGTAAGTTCATACTCTTTTAAGTTTTTTATTACGTTTTAGTAGTAAGCCTTTCGAAGTATGTTAAAACGACTATTTATTAGTGCTTAAAATGAACTATTTTCGCCGTTGGCCATTTCTCGTTATGTAAAACGGCCACTTCAAAATACCAAACTACGAAATTGTCATATTTTATACTAAGAAATTTTCTATTTTATTTTCACAGTTGACCATATTTTAGTTTGAAAAGATGACAGATTCATAATCCCCCACTGTAAAATGATCATATTCAAAGATATTGTCTATTTTCTTAGTGGATTTATTTACGCATACGTAGTCGTATTTTATGTTTCGTAGATACGGGAAGATTGAGTTTTGAGCACACTAATAAAAAATATCACTTATGGATACATCGAATCGTAAGCATGTTTAAGTGGGTATGGGTTTGTAATTTGTGGTGGTAGTGATTAGCAGATGTTTGCAGGCATATGAAGTTATTACATACAGACAATTCGAGTCATTATGACTATGCATGAAGTCCTAACAAATATGAAGTAAACAAACTTGTACAAAATTAATAATTGACGTGTTTGCCTAGTATTAGCAAAATTGAGAATATTTGTAATTTCTGGACTTAGATATCATTAATGTGTACGTATCAGAATAAGTATTCTTCAGTTTGCTAACAACTCGGATGGAAGTGTGTCAGAAACTAATCTTTTACGTTAGTTGTTGTCGACTATGAAATAGATATTTATTCCGATATATTTAGCTATGAAAGTTGTAGTTCTGTGCAAAATGTGAACTTCCATATTATATAAATTTATGTTTACTTTTTATATCTATAAAATATGTGAATACTTGCACATTGCATACACTAAATTATGTAGTCAAAATTTTGGTAAATACATGTTATTGAAAATAATTATATTATTAACATTTACTATGAAATACTAATTTTTATATTAAGTTGATACCTAAAATTATATAATATCTAGAACGATATTTTAAAATAAATTTCTATCAGAACATCACTCAATGTCCTTTTCCCACGGCTTATTTGTAAGTTAATGTAATATAATTTATAATTTTATATATCTTTTAACTATTATTTTTAATTGATTTAAAAATCACTTTGAAAATTTTCCAATTATTACAAAAATAGTTTTTAGATATTTTATAATTAATTTGACATTTCGATTTTGATCTTATATTTAACACATTTCAACATTTTAATTAGTCTGAAAAATAATGATCATTTAAAGTTTATTTGATATTTTGGTTAAGGTTTTACATTTAATAAATATTTCAATTAACAAATTAAATATACTATATTGATAATTTAAAATTTTAATTTAGGTTTTGTATTTAACATCATGTTTAAATTAATAAATTCAATATATTATATTAATAACTAAAAAATCTACCATTAATCTAATAATATATTACATTTAATAAATTAAATAATGTTAGGAGTTGAAAAGTTAGGAGTTTCAATATATATATATATATATATATATATATATATATATATATATATATATATATATATATATATATATATATATATATATATATATAAAATAAGTTATTTTAATTAATAAATTAAAATTTTTGGTTGAAATTTGAAGACTTAAGGGGGCTTCAAATGCTTATGGTGTAAGAAAAAATGTTTCCTTTATAGTAGACATATATATTGTTATTTTATGAAGATTTTGTTTTAAGTACATCCACCTAACATAGATATATAATGAATTCAACAAACTCTCACCTAACACTGTTATTTATGAATCAATCTAACTTCCACCTAACACCTTATGCAACATCCATATAAACCATGCAAACACATAACTTTTTTGACATCAAACCTAGTAACTCTTCAATATAAACTTCTACAAATTTACCAAAATGTCATCATATTCTTCTTTCGACGGGTTAAAAATCATTCATAAATATGACCGACTTTCAACCTTGGACGATAAACTTAGGGCGTGGAGGATGTTTAGTTAGATGAAGAAGTTTGTATTAGCCAAAGAAGCAAAGTTTGACAAGTTGAGTCAATATATTTGTCTACTTAGGAATGAGATAAAAAGAATAAAATTGCATAAATTGAAGAGAATAATATATGCATACGAAACACGAAAAAGAAATTAAAGAAGTTGAAATATAAATATGAAAGGCTGCATATGACGTTGATGATAAACAATCATATGTAATGATGATTGTGAAGGATATTAATGAGAAAGAAGCATGGGATAACGGGGAATAACAAAATTCTCTTATGATTTTCCAGAATGACAGTTTAAAGAAACTAATGAGTGGTGTAGTGTTTTTTATGTACTAATTATATTTAAGAGTCATTTATTAGTGAAATTTATGAAAAAAATTAGTTTTATAAAACCAACCATGATTATGTGCATATACAATTATGGTATGTGTGAGCCATTTGGAGCAATGTACCTCTCCATGTATAGTATAAATATGTGGTTGTTGAAGTGTTTAACTACACTTACTCTCTCATTTCATATATCTCTTCAGAACTCTCTCAAATCCTTGACAAACTCAAACGACCTTCAACCTCATCTAATCATAGGATTAAAATCAATTGGAAATAAATTGAATATATTAATGTAGTGCCCTTAAACTCACAATGAATGTGGGTGCCATTTATTATGATGGTTCACCTATAACAAATATGAAATTATCGTAGCTACAAAATATTGGAATAGATTAAAGATATTAATATGGAAATATACTACATCTATCCAGATTTAAAACTTAAACTTACTATGCAACCAATTATGAGGAAAAATATCTTAGACCGGTCTTTGTCGCCTATTTGAATGTATCATCATATCATGATTACACATCTCCAATTGTAACAATAGGTGGGTAGAATGGAAAATGAATCTTCTTGGGGCCTCTTTAAAAGGTGTTGTGTAACTGTTTCACTCGTCAAGCTTGATTGTAGGAAATATCGAATTATGTCATTTCCCTAGTAGATTCAGTTGTGATTATTACCTATAACCTCTTTTATTAAATGACCAAACACCTTTTTTGGTTTGGTGATGGTTAGGGTCAACAGAGTTATAGAAAAACTGTGTTCAACAACAAGTTTTCAAACTTGGAAAATCTCAACATGCTTAATTAAATAACCCTCATACATCGACTATAGTTTTCTTGAGCATATACTGCCCCATACCTCTATTTTGCAAATCTTTTGCTTTTTTATTGAAGCCCATCTTGAATACTTTTTAGTCCGAGAGCTAGTCAAATATCTTCCTTTCTTTTAAACATTTGTAGATTTTTAATCATTTTGTTGGCTTTTAAGTGTATGATGGAGTATGTGCATAAATGGGGTTTGGGCATTGCGATACACGGTGCATACCCTAGAATGGTGTATTCTTTTATGCATTGATTGTATTCATCATCATATCAACCTTTATTGGAATGACTAGTTTCAAGGTCAGATAAATGTAAACAAAAATCTATTGGCTCCTTGGTTGCACTAGTTTCAACTTTCATCACCAACGTACTTTTAGGTCAATAAGTTGCATTTGTACTCAAAAGACTATAGTATGGTTGTATAAGTGTTTCATATATAGAATGTTCTAAAACACTATAAGAGATAAAAAGAATACCTACATGACTGTTGCTCCCCACAAGTGATTAAATTTCCACCACTACCTCTTCCACTAGATCGATTTTCACTGTATCCTTTTCCACCGAAGCCTCTTCCACTACATGAGTTTCCACCAACATTTGATTGATTGACTAAATACATTGATTCACCGCAACCTCCACGAACGAAGCTTTACCACCATCTACGAGATAAAGATGTACAACATTTTTGGTACTAGAAACAATGTTTTTCAAGTGATTCACATCATTCTCGACAACTATCTCTATGACATAATGCAATTCTGGATATTGAAAATACAAGCTGATATTACAATTATGTGTCAAACATGTCTTTAACTTCATCAAATAACAACTCAGAAAAATTTACATTTGTGGGCAATTAATTATACACCGCAGTGTAGATTGTAAAATTGCCATTTGTGCTACGAAAAAAATAATTCACTATCCGTACTACAAAATTATGAAGCGATTCTATCTTCTATAATAAAAGAAAGCTCTATATGCCACATGTCAATTTTCTAAAGCTATATTTTAACACGTGGCTTCCTCTAAGAGCTACTGCAATTTATTTTCCCGCCTAAATAACTCTTCTTCACTTTAACTTCGTTCCTAAAATCAAGGAACCACAATTCGAAACGTATCCCAAAAAATCAGCAAAACATTCATCTTATAATTACCGATTTTGAATCGCTCCCTAAATCTTCATCGCAATTTATATCTGGTTATACTCGATTTCCCCCAAATCACGCTCTATTGAATCCTTCATCTTTATCTTCTCTCCCGATTTCATTGCTAAATCTTCGATTTCATTGCCAAACTCTTCTGATTCTTCGGTGGAATAGCATAATTTTCGATTTCATTGCTTCAAGTCTTTTGTTTTTTCTGTGGAACAACAAACTACACCAGAAGATGGTTCGGCATCTAGGGATCAGAGCATGATGATAAATTCTCTCTCTCTCTCCAACTCACCAGCCGTCAATCGATAATTACGATACCATTGATGCTACCGAGCTTCTAAGAAACCAACGATCAGGAACTATAAGCCCTTCGACTATTTTCTTACAAGCAGCACGTTTCTATTGCTTCTTGGTGATGATCGTTAGGTCTACAATCGCAATGGTAAGCCCTTCCCTTTATTCTTTTTATTTCCTTTCCTTTTGTGATTATGTTCAAAATTACGTAATTAACTCGGTTGTACGTTGGCACACCCTTAATTGGGTAATCGCAAATTGCAATCCACATTCAGCCATTCATACTCGCGAACAGACATAATACTCACACTGTTGTTATTCGAGAATGATTACGCCAGAAGCGTAGAGATTCATGGGATTTTTAATTAGCCAAAGCTCTATTGTGTTTCCAGGAGACATGGATTCGTTTCCACTTGTGTCTTTCTTTTTAATAATTATATTAGAATGTTTTCAAATGTCATGTTTTCTCATTAACTAGCAAGAGCTCCGTGCTTTGCACGAAATGTTTTTTGGCGTTTCGGGTTTCTTTTGGTGTTTTTGCTGTGGGAAGATATTATGTTGTTATATATGTGCAACCTGAAACGGGTTCCTAGGCACTCTAAAGGTAAATTTGCTAGGATCGGTTTGAGTCACAATTCAGAAACTTGCGAAAATCGTTCTATTGAAAAAAAAAACAGTTTACAGGTTTGTGAGGTAATTTCTGTTCAATAAGAACTTACCATATAGTTCTCATGTGTGATGACCTTTGATTGGTCGCTTTGATTCATCTACTATAATACTCAAAAAGAGAATAAATATAATCAATTTTTTTAAAAGGAATATGCAAAAAAATATTTTGAAACTAACCCAAGTTCCCAGCAGTCAGCAGATATGTCAAACTGAATTTTAGTTTATTTCGCCTTCGTTGATGAGCCATTGCAAGTGCTACTGCATCCTGTATCTGTTAAAAAGAATAAAAAATGTATTCTTAATAAAATAAAACGTATATAATAGTTTTGTAACAAAAAGAGAAATTAAAAAGAGCCTTCAAAAGGGTCAATTCCCTTAGACCTCTTTCAACTAAAACCATAGTTTCCACACCCGGCCGCAATCTCCCAAGCACATTGTTTTCCTTTTTTTTCTTCATAGGGTTATAGTTGACGTAATATCTGAAATTTTGGGAAATTAGAATATATTTTTAAAATATTTATAAACACATTAAAATCATCACAAAAATGAAAAGACTTAATTAAACAAAAATGAAGCAAACATACCAACATGAAATTAATGTCTTTAGTATTATTGACTTGTAAGTTGTAACCTTTTTAATGTTTACTAAATATTCTGGACATTTAATAGAATTTAAACTTACTTTAATGTAGCCCTCGAGGAGTGGTTTCACAATTTCTTGGAGATCAGATACAAAGTTACGCAAAGAAAAATACCTAAAAAATACCAATTTTAATTTTAGTTATTTTCTTATCAAACTTTAAAAAAAAAGACAAATGGAAGAATCAAAAAATATATATATAATCATACGGGTCACGGCGACGAATTTCCTTGAATCACATTGCTGCATCTGTCTCTCTAAAAACACTTTCATTAATACCGTTACAGAAAAAAAAAACAATATAAAGGAACCATTTAAACAAAAAAAGTTATATTTTAGAGATAGATAAAATAGGAAAATAAAAAGTTATAACAGCTTACTCCTGAAGTTTGTGAACCAAAGGCTGAAAAATCCCATTTGAAAAAAGAACACAAATAAATTATAAAATTACCAAAATACCCTGTATAAAATTGACATATTTGCAAAATAACATCAAATAGACAAAATTCGGATTCTTGCACCATTCCTAGAGGAATTTGGAATGGAATTTAATTCCATTCTTATTTTTTCTGTCAAAAGACCAATATAACCTCATCCAACTAAAGAAGAAACAATTAGTGGAATTCAAGTGTTTATACCTCTTGGCTGTTGGTCACAACAGGTTCACTAAAGCCACTCACTCGCTTGAACAACAGATGACCCGGTAAGATAGATATAACCTTTGTAAACTTCTCCAAAAAGTACCAGTCAATGAAGCTATGAAGCTGAACCATCAGAAGAATTGCATTTATCAAAACAATATGCCATGCTGTGCCAAATAAAAAAAAAGAAAAGATTAATTACCTGAAACACCCTTTTGGTCTTAGAATTCAAAAACTAACACTTTGAGCTGTTTTTTTTGTCTAAAATGACAGGTTAAAAGGGGAAAGAAATCAATGAAGAAGAAGAGGAGTACCTCGGCATCGATTTTGGGATGTTGTAATAAACGTTGCTTGAAGCCACAGGCACTACCTAAAATAATTTCACGATCAATCTTGCAAATATTAGTTGTGAAATTAAAAAAAAAATGCTATAAATCATAAGATACAAAAACAATGAACTTTTTTACATCTGTTTTGCAGCCGTCTTGATCTTCATCTGTATCCCGATCTTCTCTGTAAAATAAGTTGTGAAAAAAAAGTTGTAAATAAAAGCCAGAAAAAGTTGTAAATAAACGATGTATCTCAATTTAACAAAAGACTTGTTACTAAATAGATGGTTATTTCGTGATAGTAGTAAAAGATAGTCATTATGTGATAGCCTCCATTTTGCTTATATTAGTAAATAATCCTTTACGTTAAGCTCTATTCAGACCAGGATAATGCTATAATAAAAGAAAAATGAAGGTACAATGATGTAATGAAAAAGTAAGAAGTAGGCTGTTATTATATACTAATTAGTTGATGTATGCTGCTGTTTGTTACATATAGCCCTTATTAAAACAATGTTCAATGACTATAAAAAAAAGTTGACTATAGTTAAGTGGCAAACCTTAGTCCTTTGAGTTCTTTACCCACATATGCGAGTATAAGTTGTGCCAAAAGAGCCAAAAGAACCTGGATGACGCAATTTGGTCAGTCAAACTGTTCTCTACATAAATTCAGGAAAATTGATCTCCCAATGAGAGCAATAAAGATTAGCGGTCCATAACCCATAGATCTAGTTTTTATTTTACCTTAGATAAGCATATAATCTAACATCAATACGTTTGTCTTATATGAATAAATTAACAGATGAACAAAATTTTAGTCCACTGTACACAAAAAAGCATGTACCAAACAATGGAAAGTGATACCCATGGTAACCGACGACGTATGATAATGGTCGGCATCGCCTTATGCTCCACTCCAATCTTCTACAACAACCGTAATGAAGTCTGTAGTTTTCCTATAAATTACTAAATTTAAATAAATACAAATGGGAAGTATATCATAACTGTTATAACTGTTGCTAAAACGTTCAATTTAGGTGCAAAAAAATTACCAAAGGATAGAAGGTGCGTACATCATGGAAGAAAATTCTGCGTGTGACTATTGTTAGATATCCACTTTACCAAGTTGAAACAACAAAGATTCTTTACTCTGTTTTTCATTTAGGCATTTTGTCAAACACTTGGTGTTCATGACAAATGATAAACCATCAAAAACACACACTTATATTCAATAACCTAAATTTTAATCTAACAGAAAATGGGTAAAATCCAAATCAATAATAAATTTAACACAACATTAGAACTTCCTCCTGTAATTAGTTTAGATTAAAACCAATAGGATTCGATATTACCTGAAGATTGTGAAATTATAATTTCTGCCAGTAATCAGAATCGATTGGAAACGTTTTATCACCAATAAATGTTCCGATTAAATACTCCGCCGTGTCCTGTGACAACTCGCTGCCCCACCGCGGTGATGAAGGCACGACCCCCATCTAATTTGGCAACCAACGCGCGTCCAATATATAGCATATATCAGTTTGATGGATCTGAGTTGAATAGTTTAGTAGAAACGTAAATGGCAATAGTCTAACGACCTGTAATTTCGGGAGGCGTGGGTGTTGAGACGGTGGGTGGTCGTCGGATTAAACTGAATACGCTTTGCTTCGACCCGCTCATCGTGAACACTCGCATGGAAAACGAATATCACTCGGTCTCTCTTTCTTCTCGATATACAATCTGTAAAGGGTGGACGAAGACTTGGTTGCAGGCAAAGGACGTTCAGGAATACAAACAGAAGCAACAGATGGCTCCCCCAATTCAAAGAAGCAGCAATCGAAGACATGCAACCTAGTCCGACAGTTCGCTCCGAAACTTAAGAGGCGACCGGGAGCGAGCAACTGATGGCAATTCAACAAAGTTGTGTTGCACGCAGTGAAGACGAATGAGAATGAAGTGGTGGAGACTGGAGAGGATAATGAATGACGGATGCGAACCCCAGCAACCCGACCCGCATCCGACACACGCCCCACGTGTCACAAGCCAAAAAAAAGGTTACGGTAACATAATATAACATGGCCAAAAGTGACGGGATTTAAGTTAATGAATAATGCCAAGTTTTGCATATTTACTGTTTCAAACTATTCCTTTGCATCACCATGCAGTTTGACTCCAGCTAATTCAAATAGAGTTTTGCAATTTACTTGCTTTTCCTGAGTTGCACAGTTATCTTTACCAACTATTTTATTGTATTTTCAAATTTTTTGTTGATCATATTGGGTGAATAATTTTTCCTTTATTTTTGTGTAGCTTCACATTCAAACATAAGAATGCAGTTGTTGAATGGTACGTTGCAAATCAATTTGTCAAAAAAAGCAACTTTCGTTTTGGATGTTCTTTTATTATTTAAAAAGCAAGTTTCGTTTATATATGATTTCTAAAGACCAACAATGTATAAAACAGAAATTAACCAAACTATCTCTTTGATTAATGATCAGAAAATATAACTAAAAAAAACTTATTAGAAGCTTATACAATTGTGTGTGTATTTCTGTTGAATAGCTAGACCTGAATATATATGCTTCTAAGAAACATATCACATTCCTAGCTATGATAACAAACACTAAATGGACAGTTGGATCTTGCTTTAACACATGTGCTTAGGTGTAGTGTCCCCTCCCATGTGCTAGAGATTCCAACAATCACCCCCGAATCTCTACGTCCTTCTAGAGACGTCTTTGTTCCCGATCAAGTTCCGTATTTCTTTGAACTTGATTCTCGACTTTTTCCGGACACCCGATCTCCACCTCGGTCACATCCAAAGTCTTCTTTAGCTCAACAAATTATAATTGTTCACAACACTTGTAACATGGCATACCGTTGGACACGTTCATTAACATCACAACTTTTCCCGGATCGACGGCCTCTTCCCCGGCCACACCCAAAGTCACCCGATTTGAACTGCCACCGCCATAATATTCACACCGTGTTGTTTCTCTGACTTCTTTATTTTCGGATCACCCTTGTTCAAGGAGACATCTCCACCGACCAAGAAAACAAAGCTACCCGCTTCTACCATTTTCTTTCACCCGCAACACGAACCAAATCCAAAGCCACCTGCTTTGACGAATCTTTTCCGTTCGTTTTCACGCACCTACGCCGGTCTCCCCTTATCACAAACAAGCCGATCAATGACTTCTTTCTTCCACCGCTCAAGAAGACAAGGTCACCACCACCTTTACCGTCTTCTATTTCCCGCAACACGAGCCGAACTCAAAGCCACCTGCTTTGATTTCCTTCCGCTCATATTTTCCGCGGTTTTTGACAGCCCCAACCTTTTTCGATCCAACCCGTTCCCATCGAGAGTCCTCTTCCACCAGTCAAGAATAACGAGCTCATGCTTCTTCTATTTTCTTGTACCCATGAGCAAATCAAATCAAAACCCATATGTTCTTATTTGTTTCCGCTGCCCTTCACCGTTTCTGGTTAAGCTCTCTTTAACCCGGAACACGGATCGATCAAAGATGGAGACTACTTTCAAGTCTACAACCTGTGATCAAACCATCACAACCCCTTAAAACAAAAACCCGGTTCCTGCTGCTGCATTTACCATCCCGCAGCCAAGGGCTACACCCTTTTCTTGAAACCGACTCTCAAACCCGCCCTTCAAACGATCACCGCTCTGATACCAATTAAAGACCAACAATGTATAAAACAGAAATTAACCAAACTATCTCTTTGATTAATGATCAGAAAATATAACTAAAAAAAAAACTGATTAGAAGCTTATACAATTGTGTGTGTATTTCTGTTGAATAGCTAGACCTGAATATATATGCTTCTAAGAAACATATCACATTCCTAGCTATGATAACAAACACTAAATGGACAGTTGGATCTTGCTTTAACACATGTGCTTAGGTGTAGTGTCCCTTCCCATGTGCTAGAGATTCCAACAATTTCAACGTGGTTTATTTCTACTATATTTTATCAGGTTGGTTGTCTATTTTCCCATTTAAAAAGGTGAAAACTGAAGCTATGTAATTGGTCATATCTTAGGAAGGTTCCCAACTTTCAAAAGCTCTTGATAAAATGTTTGACTTCTTTACCCTCGGTATAATTCGTCTTTTTCATGTTTTGTTTCTTTTGTGATTCAAGAACAAATCATAAGGTCTTTGGACACTTGCTTAATCTTCTTGATGGTGTAAGTAGGAGTGGACCTACATCTAAGCATACTCTGCCTTTGTGTAAGTGTTAAAAATGATTTTTATTAGATTGTAGTAAAGAAGAATTATTACTTAACTTTCTCTATCAATATAGGTAGAAAAAGAAGGTACGTTTCAAGACTAAAATATCCGGACTAAGCGTGAGTCTAGACCACGGATTTTAGCTACCAACTTTGTAGATAATGGTATTTTAAACAACCTACTTTGTAAAACAAATTAACACTTTTTACTGAAATTTATACGGTTAATGCACTTTAATTGGGTACTTTTCACACAAAATTTTTCGGACCAAGCCTATACAAGACCACGGTAATTACCAACCTACTTTGTAATTAATGTTATTTTTATTTTTTAGCAACCTCCTTTGTAGAACAAAATAACTAATATTTTAGAAATGACCACTATAAAGTTTTTGTCAACCTACTATGTACAAAGTTGTGTTTTAAAGCAAACTACTTTAAAACCAAATGGTTTTTTTTAGCAACATTACCACTACAGACGACATGTTTTTTGTTGTGGCAGGAATGGTCCTCAAAAATAAAAAACCTTACAGGTACTTTAAAGCAACCTACTTTATACTACGGATGACTTTTAAGCAACCTACATCGTAAAAACTTGTGTTTTTAAGCAACCTACTTTAAAGCAAATTGTTTTTTTGGGAACCTAAATACTAGAGATGTTTTTTTCTGGAAGGAATTGTCCTTAAAACTTAAAAAAGTTAAAGATTTTTCTTTTTAGCAACTTAAGCAATAATAAGCACTACAGATAACTTTGTAACCAAAAGCTTGCTTCAAAATTTTCCTGACGTAACCACTACAAATGTTTTTAAGCAACATACTTTGTACAAACTTGTGTTTTTAAGCAAGTTACTTTAAAGCAAATAGTCTTTTTTGAAGGTAACCAGTGCAGATGAATTTTTTTTTTTGCTGGAATGGTCCTTAAAGTATTACATAAATTATCAAAAATCAATTCAAATTTCAGAAAATGCAACCAATTCACATAAATGAATCCAAGTTACAGATATGAATAAAATTGTAGTAAATTACATAATTAAATCTATCCAGATGAATGTTGAAAACTATTTTTTTTACTGAATTAACATTTTTATAATTATCAGTCACCTGATTATTAGCGTCCATTTCGATCACCTCTACGATTTGCTTCGTTCCCTGGTTTCTTAGTCGTACATGAATGTCGAACCTGAAATTGACCCTGCGATTTGCTTCGTTTTCTAAAATTGACTAGATGAATGTCGAACCCAAATGCGGACATGGATAAATTGGATTACTTTTCGAAGTCAAGCCTGAATGTCAAACTCAACAATTCGATTACGCCGATCTGATTAACGATCTAATCCAATTATTTTGAACATCGATATGATTCAATTATACTAATTCCTATTGTTCATTAACTAAATCTTATTATGTTGAATCTAATTCCAGGTAGCTTCTAATATATGCTATTAAACACATTCCAGTTCAATGAGTACTTCCACGTATTCAAATTTTAAATTCTTTAGTCCATGTCATTATTTAGCCGGTGATATTGTGGTTTAACCTGTAATTTGGGTTTTTTATAAGGTAAACATTAATAGGTAGGGTTTTTTTAACTCATATATAATTAAAGGTGAAACTTTAAAAGCAAAATGGCTATGCCCAAAATAAAAACCAAAAGAGTGAAAGGGTGAAAGAAAAAAATACACAAAAATTGGGGTAAAAAAATTAAGAAAGACAACACACATTTATACTTTAAAAACAAAATGGCCTATGCAGGTCTGAAATTTGTAAGCTTAAATCATTTTTTTTAATTTTGCATTATATAATCTTGGCAACTTATTGTTTTTATTGGTTTGGTTACAGTTTGTCTACGTATTCAAATGAACAAAGAAAACAAGGGATTCAAGGTATGTTTGGATAAATGATTTTTGAATTTTTTTTATTTAGAAATGACAAGGAAAAACAAATGGTGGCAAATCTGTAGAAAGCTAGAACTTAAAGAGTTTTGGCCTAATTTTGTTATAATTTTTTGCAGGATTTACCTCCAGAAGATGCTTTTGCAGACTCTGTTTTATGCAATTTGGTGCTTCATTTGGAGATTATGAATTTCCTTGGATAAGTTATATGAATGAATTTTGATAAGAGGGAGTTGAATTCTGTAATGACAATAGAATAATTACTTCGAACCCTTTTTAGCTATTAAATTTCATAGAGTTAGAAACCAATATTTTAAAGAATTAGATACCAATAACACAATGAGGTTTGGTTACAGTTTGTCTGTGTATTCAAGTGAACAAAGCACATGAAAAATACATGATGTTTAATTTTGTGTCATATAAGTAACCTATAAGCATCAACAATCATCCAATATAACCATATTTTATTTTTGTGAATTTATAAGTATCCAAACCGTGTTAAATACGGGTTTATAACCTAGTTTTTATTATATATAAATGCCAATTTCGTCAAAAGGCCATTCCTAGGTTGAGGCCTCCCAAATTGGTGGTTGATCGGGTGAGTTTTATCTTTTTTAGAACAATAATATGATCGACATATTCAGATATTTTGAACACCATGACCATAACATAAGAGTGGGTGATGTGACCATAAAAGTAAAAGTAAAAGATATGATATGATATGTCTGTAAATAATATATTGATCAATCATTACAAATCTTACGTCCAATTCAAATGTCAAATTTGTTATAAATAGCAATGCATGGAGAATTGGCAAGAATTGGCAATGCATGTAAGAAGAAATACAAAAAATTTCATTATACAGTCAAGGTGAATGGAGAATTGGCAAGATCTATTTAGTACGTTCTACGATCAAACAAATTATGAGGTATATCAACATAGTGATACTTAGATTGTATTTCTATTTTATCATATATATATATATATATATATATATATATATATATATATATATATATATATATATATATATATATATATATATATATATATATATATATATATATAAGTTTTGTATGTGTTATCTAGGCGAATAATGTTCACACAAGCAACGCAACTGGATATGATGGAAATGAAAACGAGACTGAAAGTAATTACTACATCGACGACTCATTGAGTTTTGATACCAACACGGTATAAATTTTAACGTTATTAACGTATGTTTTTAGTAATATATTAATATTAAATTACAAACCTTTAATAAAAACGTCATTTTCAGGTGTTTAAATCTCGTCAAGACGTAATAGATTGGGTGCAAACTATGGGACGTTCTCTTGGTTATGTTATCGTTATTAAAAACTCTAGGAAAGACTATAATATTATATTTCAATGTGATCGTGGTGGTGTATACAGAAATACACAAATCTCCACAAGAAATACTGCCACAAAAAAAATAAACTGTCCATTTAGAGTTCAATCTAAATATTTGCCAGTAGATGATTGTTGGAAGTTAAAGATGATATGTCATATACATAATCATCTGCCATCATTACATTTGGAAGGTCATCCTTATCCAAGACGATTGAGTAATGATGAAACTCGAATAGTTGAAGATTTGTTGAATAAAAATGTAAAGCCAAAAGATATATTATCTGCATTAAAAAAACAAAATGCAAATAATTTATCTACTCTCAGTACTATATACAATACAGGTGAAAAACTTCGACGTACAGAGAGGAAGGGTAAAAGTCAAATGCAAGTTGTTATGGAATTTTTACACCAAAATGACTATGTTTTTGAGAGTCGTGCAAATGCGTCGACAAACGAGATGGAAGATCTATTCTTTGCTCATCCAATATCATTGAAAATATGGCGTGCCTTTCCACATGTCTTGTTGATGGATGCAACATATAATTCAAATAGGTATGGGATGCCTTTGTTAGAGATTGTTGGTGTAACCCCAACAAATATGACATTTTCTGTAGCCTTTGTGTATATGCATAAGGAAAAGGAGACCAACTATGTTTGGGCCCTTGACGCTCTAAAATCGATGATGGATGGATGTATGTCTCCACGCGTTATAGTGACTGATAGAGAATTGGCTCTCATGAATGCATGCAAGATTATATTTCCAGATGCTAAAGGATTACTTTGCAGATGGCATATTAATAAGAATATCCAGAAGAAATGCAAATCATGTTGGAATCTTCTCTATACATCATGGAATATGTTGGTTACATCTGCAACAGAGGAGTCATACAAGATAAATTTGGCAAAAGTCGAAGAGGATCTTATCAACTATCCAGGTAATTTTATATATATATAGTATGTCATAAATCATTTACAAGAAATTAACTTTTTTTTATATATTTCAGATGCACTTGCTTATCTAAAAAGAGTATGGTTGGCACCGTATAAGGAGAAGTTTGTATCTGCATGGACCGATAAGTTTCTAAACTTTGGCAATCACACAACTAACAGAGTTGAAAGTCAACATGCAAAGTTAAAACAATACCTTGGTACGTCAAAAGCAGATATTGCAAAATCATTAAAGCGTATTAACGACGTTGTTCAATCTCAAGACATAGCTATAAAAGCGAGTCTCGAACATAATAAAATTACGGTTCGTCATCGGTTCAACATACCACATTTTAGACAATTATGCTGTTTTGTTTCAAGTTATGCACTTGATATAGTTTTCAATGAATATCAACGGTCCATAGCTGTTGGATTCGTTTTTGAAAATTGTGGATGTCAGGTGCGTAAAAGTTATGGGCTACCATGTGCGCATGAACAATATATACTTGTTAAAGAAGGTACACCCATACCACTTGCTTTAGTAGACAAATTTTGGAAAAAACTTGATTTATCAGAATGGACATCATTAGAAAATGATGATTTTGATTGTGATGTTGAGCTAAAAATGATTAACGCACAATTCAAATCAAAGTCGAGGTCTGGTAAGTTAAGTTTACTAAAGCAGTTAAGAAACATAATCACACCATCAGCAACTTCAATGGGTGAACCCGCTGATCACAAAAGCACTCGTGGGCGCCCATCACTAAAGAATAAGTTTTTTGGGAAAAGACATGTTGATTTAAACCAGAATCCACCAACTCAAGCTCCTCGAAGACATAGTGTTTCTACGTATACTCCAGATTATATGGGATCTAATATGTTCGATTTAAACTCAGATCCACTTATGGATGAAATTCCAAACGAATTTCATTATAAGGGATATAATATGTTTGACTTAAACTCAGATCCACTTATGAATGAAATTCCAAATGAATTTCATCCATATGTCACACATATAGAAAATGTGTCCGGAGATGGAAATTGTGGATTCAGGGCAATAGCTGTGTCTCTCGGTTATACTGAAGATAATTGGAGTCGAATTCGATCAGATTTGCATAATGAGTTATTAACGCACCCCATAGAATATGAAATGATTTATGATAGTGATTTTAGAAGCATAAAGCACTCGTTGAAATTCAATGGATCAGGTTTTGCACCAACTGACAAATGGATGATTATGCCGGCGACTAGTTTTCTCATTGCAAACAGGTATGACGTAATCGTCCATTTTCTAAGCAAACAAGGTTCGACGACATGCTTTCCGCTTTGGCGTGGTCCGCAAGACATCCCAAATCATACAGCTATTGCCATTGCTCTCGTTTACGGTGGACATTATGTAAAGGTTGATTTACAAGGAGCATATCCAATGCCTACTATTTTGCCACTTTGGCGTAACTACAGATTCAACCGTTCAGCTGGATGGGAGACATTATATTCTGATCGATTGAAGGCCTACATCCCTCCAAATGCACCACGCAATGATTGTAATATTCCAACAGTTGAGATATCTGATAATTAAAATGATATTGAAAGTGTAATAATTTGAGACATTCGCAAATTATGATATTGTTTTATTATCATATATTTTAAATAATAATATATAATGTTGTTTTGTTATAAGTCGATAATTTTTAGAATTTGATATTCCAAAGAGTTCATGACAAAATTTAAGTTGTTGGTGACAATTATGACTTTCATGACTGGGATACACATAATACACTGGACATTAAAGCAAAAGCTTAAAGCAAAAGCTTTGGTATGTGGCCACTGTCAATCGATTAATGTCTCTAATAAACCAACCATAGGTAGTGTATCACTGTATTGTATAGTCAAGGGGTTTGCTATCAAGTATTAACTGAAAATATAAAAGATTGACATGCATCGAGGTATACAACAAGTATCCATACATGACATTAAAAATACCGATTTAAAAGAAAAACTAATTTGTTAAATACTGCAACTAATAAACATCATCAATTAATGGTCGCTTTAATAAAAAAAATATTCAAGAATGAATAGGCTAGCTGTTTCGATAAATTGACAGCCATTATATATATATATATATATATATATATATATATATATATATATATATATATATATACTATTTAATTTAATATAAAAAATAGAAATAATGAAAAGTATGTTTTGAAATTTGATTTAAATTGAAGGGGATAAAGTGATCAAATTTAGAGAAAGAGATGAGGAGACGGTTTATATATAATAATTATATAATCATGAATTAGTCATAATTACATAGTCATTTTTTAGTGCAAATAGTAGCACCCTTCTCAATTTTGCGGTTTCGGATTTCAAACAAACTTTCATTTCTATATTATAAAAAAAGTGATTAAGAAAGTGCTAAGTTCATGTGCATTTTGTTCATCCAAGAAAATTGGGGGTAAAAGGCGGAGAAGTCGAGAGAGAAAGCAGGAGTGTGAAAAAAAGATTGTTAAGAGAGAAAGCATGACACATGCCTGTTGACTACTCTTCTGCCCACATCCTACATTCCTCTTAACGTCCCCCACACTCACTCTTTTACTCATTTCAACCTCTTTTCTTCCTGCTTTCTTCCCATTTTCGAAACCCCATGTTTCATTCAAGAACTTCTCTTGAGTCCATAGAATATGGCCTTCAGAACCAGGTATATTCTCTTCTTCTTTTCTTGTTTCTTGAAAAAAGAAGGAGATGAAGCTGTCTTGTGTTGATTTCATCCATAACTGTCGGTTTTTATTTCTTTTGAGACGTATTTCTTGATGGGTAAGAGTTAATGTGTTATCAAGATTCAATGATGGGTTGTAATAGTGGGGAAATATTGTATATGTTAGGCTTATTTTGGATGTTTTAGTGTTTGATTGCAAATGGGTATGGGTTATCTTTGACTATTACATGTACTGAAAGTGTTCCTAATTCCAGGTACTTTATCCTACTAAAGAAGAAAATCCGCATTTATGTGAATCTGTGTCAATTTTTTCTATGCTTTTGAAACGTTTTTCTTCATGGGTGAGAGTTGTTTTGTAAGTTTTTCGTTGTAAACGAGTAATCCAGATTCAAAATTAGCTTCCAAATGCGGTAAAGTTTGTGTCTATTAATCATACTTTTTTATATTTTTTTGGTGTGAATCGCAATGGGTTTTTCACCGAGGGAATTTCTAAAACCAGGTGTTATATATTGTCATCATTTTGCCTTCGAGACCACCAGTTTTTGTGATTATGTGTAAAATTTCTCAAAATTTCGAGATGTTTATTTTCATGGGAAGAGTTTTTCCCTACTTTTTCTTGTAACGACTTATCAAGATTCAAGAACGGCTTGCAAATGCGGCCAATGTTGTTCGTATCAGGCTTATTTTGAATGTTTCTGAGTGCGAATTTCAGTGGGTGTTGGTTAGATTTGTCTATTACACAATGCCCAGAACGATTCCTTCTAATATGCGTTTTTCTCTCACATGGCTTCCAAAATCACGTATTTTGCTGCAATTAAACCTACTTCCTACCAATTTCCCTCTCTCTAGATCTGTGATCATGTGTCAGTTTTATCTGCAGTTTTGGATGTTTCTCTTCATGTACGAGAGCTATTTTTTTCTCCTTTTTTCTCGTAATAAGTTATCAAGATTCAAGAATTACTTGTAACGGTTGAAATTTTGGTATAAGTTAGGCTTATTCTACATGATTTTGACTTATACTAGCAAAACGACTAACGGGTATGATTTAATCTCACCAGAAATTGAACAAGGCATCATGTACTGCGGTTTTAAGTTTGGCTTACCAGAGTCTTGGAGTCGTCTACGGCGACCTAAGCACCTCCCCTCTTTATGTCTATAAAACGACATTCTCAGGGAAGCTTAGGGTGCGTTTAGTTGCGGAAAACTGTTTTCCGTTTTCCATTTTTCATTTTCAGGAAAACGAAATGAGTTTTCATTTTCAGTTTTCTATTGAAAATTTAGAAAACGCGTTTAGATAAAACCGATTCCGTTTTCATTTTCTATTTTAGAAAAACAGAAAACGTGTTTAGATATCTATTTTCTATCAATTTTCATTTTCCAATTTTTGATTTGGGGTTGTGCGGGTAAGTGGGTGGGGTGGAGGTGGGTGGGGTGGGGGGTAGGTGGAGGTGGAGTGAGGTGGTGGTGGGTGGTGGTGGGTGGGGTTGGGTGGGGTGGGGTGGGGGTGCGTGGTGGTGGGGTAGGTGGAGGTGGGGTGGGGTGGGTGGGGTGGGGGTAGGAGGTGGAGGTGGAGTGAGGTTGGGGTGGGTGGTGGTGAGTGAGGGTTGGGTAGGGTGGGTGGTGGGTGGGGGTGGGTGGAGGTGGGTGGGGTTGGAGTGAGGTGGAGGTGGGTAGGGTGGGGGTAGGAGGTGGAAGTGGAGTGAGGTTGGGGTGGGTGGTGGTGAGTGAGGGTTGGGTAGCGTTGGTGGTGGGTGGGGGTAGGCGGAGGTGGGTGGGTGGTGTGGGAGTGAGGTGGAGGTGGGTGGGGTGGGGGGTAGGAGGTCGAGGTGGAGTGAGGTGGTGGTGGGTGAGGGTTGGGTGGGGTGGGGGTGGGGGTGGTGGGGGGTAGGTGGAGATGGGTTGGGTGGGGGTAAGGGTGGGAGGTGGGTGTGGGTGGAGGTGGGTGTTGGTAGGTGGGGTGGGGGTGCGTGGGTGTAGGGTAGGGTGGGGTAGGTGGTGGTGTGGGGGTGGGTGTAGATGTAATTTTAGGGGTGTAGGTGAGAATGAGTGTGTGTGTGTGTGTTTTTGTATAGTTTAGAAAAATTTTGGAAATAGAAAAATTTAGAAAACAATAAATTTGGGTTTTCCAAAATTTTCCAAATTCTTTGTAATTTTTGGAAAATGAAAAATTTTCATTTTCTTGGAAAACTTTGGAAAAATTGACGAACTAAACGCGTTTTCCGATTTCTCATTTTTCTTGGAAAATTTTTCCGGAAAACAGAGCAGTTTTCCGCAACTAAACGCACCCTTAGTCTTCACGAAGACGATGAAGAAATTTACGGTGTCCTTTCCTTCATCTTCTGGACTTTCACTCTTATCGCCCTCCTTAAATACGTCTTCATTGTCATGTCAGCTGACGACAATGGCGAAGGTACAGAAAACGGTTAATAAATTTCATTTATAAAGACGGAAACCGTTTTAGAGAATTGAACATTTGCTTCGTGTTACAGGTGGTACGTTTGCGTTGTATTCGTTACTCTGTCGGCATGCAAAACTTAGTATGCTTCCAAATCAACAAGAAACCGATGAGAAACTATCTGCATATGGTGTTGAAAAAACAGCAGAAACCTGGCAAAGCTTTGAATTGAAGTCGTTTTTTGAAAAACACAAAAAGTTTCGAAAAGGGCTGTTGATTTTTGTTCTTCTTGGAACCTGTATGACAATTGGTGACGGCGTTTTCACTCCCGCGATATCGGGTAAATGATTCATATTACTAATCTGCGTTTTAGCTTAAATTCGTTCTAAATACATCAAGATCTTCGCTTTCAGTTCTTTCAGCGGTTTCTGGAGTTAGAATTAAAGTTGCAGGTCTTCATGAGAGTAAGTCAGCTAATTTAGATAACAAATTCTCGTTCTTTATCGTTTTCTTCGTTTTTTCACTAATCTTTCTGTTTCTTTTGCTTCTCAGATTATGTAGTTGCGATCTCGTGTATTCTTTTAGTTGGACTTTTTTCGATTCAACATCACGGAACACACCGAGTTGCGTTCTTGTTTGCTCCGATTGTCACAGCATGGCTGCTATCGATTGCTGGAATCGGAATATATAACATAATTCAATGGAACCCGCAAATATTTCACGCTCTTTCTCCCATTTACATGGTGAAATTACTAAAAAGGACACGTCGCGAAGGTTGGCTATCGTTAGGAGGAGTTGTCCTCTCAATCACCGGCGTCGAGACCATGTTTGCCGATTTAGGCCATTTTTCAACCTTATCCGTTAAGGTAATCATCTAAATAACAAAATTATCACTATTCGTATGATTTTAAAGCGCGAATTTTCATATTTCAGATAGCATTCACGTTTCTTGTGTATCCTTGCTTGGTTCTTGCGTATTTGGGCGAGGCTGCGTTTCTGTCACGGCATCATGAAGATATCCAGAGAAGCTTCTATAAAGCAATACCTGGTAAGAATTTAAATCTAATTCACTAAAAACCGTTAACTGTTCATGATTTTATCGGTTTCTTTTTTGCTGGTTTCTTTCTACAGAGGCTGTATTCTGGCCGGTGTTCATAGTGGCGACTTTTGCAGCGGTGGTCGGAAGTCAGGCTGCAATTTCTGCGACGTTCTCGATTATAAGTCAATGTTGTGCATTGAACTGTTTTCCCCACGTGAAAATCGTTCATACATCAAGAAAAATATACGGACAGGTGTACATTCCGGAGGTAAATTGGATGTTGCTGAGCTTGTGTTTAGCTGTCACGATCGGATTACGAGACACAAACATGATAGGCCATGCTTACGGTATTCATCTTTTCATGTCACCGACTCTTGACCTCAAAAGTCAAAATTGACCAACACTTTCTAATTTAATGTTGTAGGGTTAGCGGTGACTACAGTGATGTTCGTGACAACTTGTTTAATGACAATGGTGATGATAATCGTATGGAAGAAACAGATATTAACCGCCGCTTTATTTCTTGTACTGTTCGGGTCAATCGAACTCTTTTACCTCTCAGCCGCCTTATTCAAGGTTCCAGAAGGTGGGTGGATCCCACTCCTCCTATCACTAACCTTCATGTCAGTCATGTTCATATGGAATTACGGTAAATTAAAGAAACACGAATTCGATTTAGAAAACAAAGTCTCAATGAACCGAATACTCTCATTGGGCCCTAGCCTCGGGATGGTGCGGGTCCCAGGAATCGGGCTCGTTTACACGAACTTAATAACGGGAATCCCCGCGATTTTCGGTCATTTTGTCACCAACTTGCCCGCATTCCATCAAGTTTTGGTTTTCGTGTGTGTGAAATCGGTTCAGGTCCCGTATGTTCGGGCTGAGGAGCGTATGCTCGTGGGCCGGGTTGGGCCCCGCGAGTACCACATGTTTAGATGCATTGTTAGATACGGTTACAAAGACGTCCCACACGAGAATTACAATTTTGAAAACCGGGTCGTGGCGGCTCTTGTTGAGTATGTTGAAATGGAAGGAAAAGACACTGATACCGACACTGATAGCGATAATCTTGATGACAATGTCCATGTACCTGTGGGGCCCGCGTTTAAGCTTCCTGATCACGAAGAGAGAATGGTACAATCATTGAAGGAGATTGAGGAGTCATTTGCGGGATGTTTAGAGGCACATTCGAGTCTTAAAGATGAATCAGTTCAGATACTGAAAGCTCGGGAATCCGGGATTGCTTATATACTTGGGCATTCGTATGCGAAAGCTAAGAAATCTTCATCGATTTTTGCGAAGTTTGCCATTGATGTTGTGTACTCGTTCTTGAGCAGGAATTGTAGGGGAACTGATGTGGTTTTGAATGTGCCTCATACTTCGTTGCTAGAAGTTGGTATGATTTACTATGTTTGATAGGGAATTGGTGTTGGGATTTGAGGGATTCAGGATGGTAGAGATACGGAGATTTATACGTATCACGCGTTGGAGATTTAGTGTAAATGTTAAGAGAACAGGTCATAGAAAGGTAAAATGTACATGGAATTAAACTATATTCGATAGAGATTAAAGATTGGATGGATCTTAAAGGGATCAAATATACTTATTTTTTAGCCGCATTGACTCGTATATGTGTTTTCATAATTGTATAAATAACCATATGTTGTTCGGTTTTAGCCAAACTAATAGGAAGAACGAGAAGGAGAATTTTAATAAGTTGATCTTACTCTTATTATGGTATGTCACATGGTTTGATTAAAATTTCGACAAAAGTGATAATATGGTGGAAAAGAATATGCGGTGGATGCATGTTAGAAGAAATAAATGGTATAATGATCAGATTAGTTCTTACGGGTGCGCATTTTGCGCCTCATTTGTTTCCTAGGACCACCGAAATAACTCATTACCACCTAAAAGCATCTAACATAGAAGCTTTTTCTAGTGTTGATTTGATTAAAGCTATGTATATCTATATTATCACTTTATGTATATGTATATTATCTCTTTACTCTAGACTAGTATTGGAGCTCATTAGCTTAGTCCGCCCTTTGGCCTTATTGTAATATGTATATAGTGTTTGTATCCCTACATTTGATTTCATGAGAAATTGAGAATCATTTGATAACATGGTAACGGAGCCTCTTAAAAAAATTTCCCTTCTTTCAATCCTAAATATCCTCTCTTGCCCTCTTTTGAACAATTGGGAGGACATTGATTCTCAACGGAAGTACCCTTTGAGGCAACCATCACAAATGTACTACCACAACCCAATAAGCTATTTGGTATAAGGAACCTCAAAGAACATATCCCTCTTTTCCTTGATCTAGATCAGCTAAATTATGATGTGTGGCAAGAGCTATTCACCGCACATTTGTATTGGGTTCGATGTTCTTGAGTCTTGACCAAATCGACGACACACACATTGAGCCATAGCCTAAACCTACTGACCCGAAATGGAAGAAAATTGACCCTATCGTGAAGCTTGAGATATACGACACCATCTCTTAATCTCTTCTCCATATGCTGCTCAAGAAAGACTCATGCGCTCGTGACGTTTGGATTGGTTGTGAAAATCTATTTGGAGTCAACAAGGATGCGAAGCCCATGCATCTTGACAACAACCTTAGTACTATCACCATGGGTGATCTCTTTGTTATCAAGTACTTCACGAAGATAAAAGCTATAGAAGATCTTCTGGAAAATATTGTCACACCGGTCATTGGAAAAATCTCATCATCTATGCGATTAACGATTTGTCATCTTGGGTTTAATTATGTTGCAAGCATCATACGCCATCAACCCCCCCCCCCCCCCCCCCCCCCGTTCCCCCTAATCATTTCCTGAAAACTGACTCCATCCTACTTTTGGAGGAACAACATATGAGTAAACAATGACTTTATCCACACTCGAGACACACCAATCACACGTCCTCCCAAATTATTCTCTACTACATTAGCAGCATCAACAACGGTGGAGGCTCCCACCGTAACCCGGGTAAGAAGCATGCCCGCCCGCAGTAGCCAAATTGTCGCCGAATGGACTAGTCCTTCGTTGTATATGGTTAAGTCTTCATCCCACCACCTACTCGCCTACATGCTTTTGTCGGTCTGTAGCCTCGTCAAGTTACTGCCTCTGCATCACATTCGGCGTTTCAATACATCTGGAACAAGCCTAGCAGTATTGGGCTCCTCGGTATTGGCCCACTATTGCAGTAGCCCTCTGTACGACCCACCTTCCACGCCTATGTTATTTCTGGGGCGCCTTAACAGCAGGCTGGACCGCCTTTATAGGCTGCCTAACCCATGGCACCACCTCAAATGCGCAACACATTTTCTTTGACTAACTCGACAACTAGTAGACAGATTATGGACACCAATGACATGGACCATGTTCATGCTAATGGAGGCATACTAAAGTCGGTTTTAAATACTCATTACATTCGTATTATTTAAGTTGGTGATGGATCTAAAATACCTGTGAATATGAATAAACACACAAACTTCCCACTTAAAATCCTTATTGAACCCTCTATCTCATCGATGTCCTTATTACTCCAAATGCCATATGTAGCCTCATTTTTAAGACATTTTACATGCCAAAATAAATATAACATTTGATGAATTTGGTTTTACTGTCAAGGATTACAGTACCCAACAACCTCTAATTCAATGTGGCAGCATCGACCCATTCTAGGAACTCCTTCCATCCTCCCGTCATGTATTTATGTCTTCCGGTCGACCTCTTTGGCATCATCTACTAGTCACCCCACATATCAAGTTTTCAAGTCTCTTATTTCTAATATTATTTCTTGTAATAAAGAAAACCAAAATGTGTTATGCCAAGCATTTCAACTTAGCAAACACACTCCTCTTCCATTTACACTTCCGATACTTGTGTTTCTAGTGCTTTTGATATAATTCCTTCTTACATTTAGACTTCTCACATTACTAGTGTCGGTGGTTTACAATATTATATCATTTTTGGATCAGTATACTAATAATCTTTGGGTCTACCCACGCAAACATAAATCGGATGTGCTCAAGAAATTTCTTCACTCATGATTTCTTTGCCAAAACAGTATTCACTTTCGACTCTCTTGTCCCTATACCTCATAACAAAATGGTAAATCTAAATGAATGTTACGTAGCATCAACAACATAGTCTGGACCCTCTTATTCCACTTTCACCTTCCACCCGTCTTTTGTGTTGAAGCCCTCGGCATGACAACACGTCTCCTAAACATACTTCCCTCCACTTCCATTAAAAATGATACTTCATACTTTTTTCTTTAGAAAAGACACCCCAACTACTTCCACATATGTATCTTTGGTTGCATTTATCACCCTCACTTACCGCATCTCACAAACCCCAACCTCGTTCCACCATTATGTCTTCCTCAGGTATCGCTTTTGACATTAATGATACTAATGTCTTGACTTGTCAACTCGTAAATTTATAATCTCGTCATTTCATATTCGATGAATCCCTTTTTTTTCATTTAGATTTGTAACCCCAAATGATCCTCCCTTATATGATTTCTTAGATGACACTCTTAAATTGTCACTTATCATTCATTATTATCTTAACAAAACCACTATCGTCATCCTTAATCCCAACACCACACCTCCCGTATCTACTCTAAACACTCTAAACAACCCTTTAAACACTCTCTCGACATCCCCACCCTTGGCAAACAACCCTGCCAACCCACTGACGGTCACTGCTAATGGACTCACGAAGTCGTCACCAACACCGACCTAGCTATGGACCTAGCAACCCCCACCTCCAACTGACCCTATGACTAGTCATTCAAATAATGGCATTATGAAACCCATTTAATGATTAACCTTCATAACTATACCCTTGGTCATACCCTCATTTATATCTATAGGTATTACGAGACCTAAACTGACATTAGGCCATGCAAGAGGAGTTTGATGCATTGATTTAACAGTATTTGGTCTCTTGTACCCCGACTAACAAGAGTAAACATGGTTCGCTCTGCAGATGGACCTTTGCTTGTTATAAGGCTAGGCTTCTTGACACTAATCAAAGTTGAAAGCAAAGCATTTACTGCGGTTAGACCTTCAGCCAGGTTTTGAAATCGACTACTATTTGCATGATGCTTTCTCCAGCCACATCCTGGCGTTAGACGATATATCATGTTGACATGATGAACACGTTTCTTCATGATCACCTCCAAGAGACTATATGTATCGGTCACCAGGTTTTCATGATGCATAACTTCCTAATCATGTTGGCCATCCCCATCAATCTTTGTATGGCCTGAAACATGCTCATCAATCATGGTACCATAGGTTTTCTGAGTATGCCACTCAACTCAGATTTCATGATGGTCCCGCTGACTTGTCTCTTTTCATATATCGACAAGATTAGTCCTTGGCTTATACCCTCATCTATGTGGATGATATTATTCTCACGATATCATCTCATATTCTTCTATATCAGATTATTACCTAACTTTCTCTTGAGTTTGCTAAGACTGATCTTGCGACCCTCAATTATTTCTTGGGTATCTCTACAGTTCAAGATAGTTTATTTTTATCTCAACAGAAATATGCCTCTGATGTTCTTCAGAGAGTCAATATGATGAGTTTTGATCCCTACATTTGATTTCAATGAGAATCACTTGATAACAAAATAAGCTTTTGAAAAGCTATTGGATGAGCTTATTCAAACCAAAACTTTTTTAAGGAGCTTGTAAATATTTAAGCTATATTGTTTTGGTTTTTTCAATGGTTAAGGTGGTTCATAGATTAATCAATTAAATAGACAATTTTACCTAAAAACATAAAATAATATAAATAAAATTGATTGGTCTCTTAAATGTGTTGGATGAAAAAGATTTTATGAATATATATATATATATATATATATATATATATATATATATATATATATATATATATATATATATATATATATATATATATATATATATATATATATATATATATATATATATATATGGTGTTTGTTTTTGAAGATATAAAATATATTTTGTCTTTTTACATGTCTGTGGAAAAAGATGTGGACCAAAAGTCTTTTTCAATGTTTTCGTTTTTCATAAAAAATCTGTTTGTGAAGTAATGAAGATGGAGGCTTGGCTTTTCTTCTTGGTGGTCGGGTGTTGAGAGAAAAAGGGAGAGACGGAGAGCTGGAAAACAATCGCGAACTAAAGTTCCAAAAAGAGACATAAAGATAAAAAGTATGTCTTTTTAGAAAAAGACCTGAAAAAGACTTTTTCGAGTATTTGACATTCAAGAAAACAAACAGTCTTTTTGATAAACGTCTACCCGCCTGTAGACGTTTTGAAAGAAAAAGACTTTTTGAAGAAAAACAAACACCCTCTTACTCTTCATAAAAATTTTAAATATTAGATTTGTCCTAATTTGTTTTAAGTTTTTTAACATTTTATAATCATTTTAAATCCTTACTTTTATCATTGGACTTTATATCCTTCCTATAAATCAAAATCTAAAATATCATATCTATAGTTTTCAAAAACTTCCAAAATATCATAGTTATTTAATTCTATATTTTAATCGGTATTAATAAGTTAATAAATCAATTATACAACATAACTTTTGTTTATTTATATGCATACATATTAACACTCACAGCAAGATGTATATTATATTTTGAACATTCATAAGAGGGGTATAACAATTGATTGATAAAAACAATAAAAATTATTTAATTCCGTTTGTTTTTTTTTTTATTATGTTTTCGTTTTGATTGGACTAGATGAATGAGGGGTGCACCTTGTAAAATGAAGGAAGATTGGGAAACAAATAAAAATTATTGAGCTTCATACGCAAACAATTCGCATGAATCGGTTTGAATTACAACCAAAGAAACCAAATAAACTACCGTAAACCACCACCTCACACTGTCCCTTCAATTTCGAATCTCACTCATCACCACCACTATATCACCCTTCCACCACCCTCACACACCACCCCACCCAACCCTCTTTCTATCTCTACACTCCCCTAACCCGAAAATGGAAGGAACCCATGAAGACGTAGGCAGCTTCGTCGGCAACAAGGACGCCACCCTTGGCCGCCACCTCGCCCGCCGTCTCGTGGAGGTTGGCATCACCGATATCTTCACCGTTCCCGGTGACTTCAACCTCACCCTCCTCGACCACCTCATTGCAGAGCCCCGCCTCAAAAACGTCGGCTGCTGCAACGAGCTCAATGCAGGGTACGCCGCTGACGGCTACGCCCGGTCCCGCGGTGCTGCCGCCTGTGTGGTCACCTTCACTGTCGGCGGGTTGAGTGTCCTAAACGCCGTCGCAGGTGCCAACAGCGAGAATCTTCCCGTTATCTGTATCGTCGGTGGTCCAAATTCCAACGATTTTGGAACTAACCGGATCCTCCATCATACCATCGGAATTTCCGATTTCAGCCAGGAATACCAGTGTTTCAAGACCGTTACTTGCTACCAGGTAAAAACTAAAACGTAATGAATTTGTAGATTTGTACTGTACAACTCATTGATGCGATCATGGTGGTGCAGGCCGTGATTAATCATTTGGAAGACGCTCATGAACAAATCGATAAGGCGATTTCTACCGCCCTGAAAGAAAGCAAGCCCGTTTATATCAGCGTCAGTTGCAATCTGCCCGGCATTCCTCATTTTACGTTTTGCGAGGAGCCCATCCCCTTCTCGCTCTATTCACGGTAATGCTTTATTGCAGTACTTATATTTGACATTATTCATCTTAACGTATTACACCATTTTAAACAATAGTTTAAATGATTTCTTTTCTTTTTTTTCTATAATTTTTTTAAAAAATACTCTTGTATTTAGTAATTTTTCATATTACATTATTACTAACTATGTTCTTATTTGTTCATACATGAACTAATTAATTTACATGTTATTAAAACAAGCTTTTTATTTAAGAATAAAGGTTACCTTTAGAACGAATTATATAAAGATTACACATAAATGTATTAAAATATGTACATTTAAACAGATATGAAATTTACGTTTATGTGTTGAAATAGTTTTATAATCACTAATATCGTAATATATATTCGGTATGTCTTTTTTTTTTTTTTTAAATGTTGTAAGGAATTTAGATTTTAGATTATTGAAAAATATTAAATTTTTTAAAAATTTGAAACATAATCATTACATTAATATCAATTCAAATTGTACTAGAATATCACACGTAACAAATATCAATGATTAACTAAAATGCATCAAATTCGAAGTTGAAGGACCAAATTATACCGATAACAATTTGACATCATAGGTCTTTTACTATCTAACAAACACCAAAATGTCTAACATTTGTGTTGAGTATGAGGAATTATGTATCGATTTTGGATTAAAAAATAGGATTTTTGATGTTGGGATAGAGATGTCATATGTACTTAACATTCTAGATTCCAATTACCTCTAAATCAACTTAAAACCATTATAAAATTGTTGGCAACCGAAAATATACAAAATTGTCGACTTATGTAGGACGAGTAACCCGACGGGTTTAGAACACGCGGTTCAAGCGGCGGCTGCATTCCTCGACAAAGCAGTGAAGCCCGTAATTGTCGGCGGCCCAAAACTTCGTTTGGCAAAGGCTCAACAATCCTTAGTCGAATTTGCAGACGCAAGCGGATACGCGCTTGCTTTAATGCCCTCAGGTAAAGGAATGGTACCCGAGACCCACGAGCATTTTATCGGGACCTACTGGGGAGCAGTCAGTACTTCCTTTTGTGCTGAAATTGTCGAGTCCGCCGACGCGTATCTTTTCGCAGGACCCATTTTCAATGACTACAGTTCGGTCGGCTACTCCTTACTGCTTAAAAAAGAAAAAGCAGTAATCGTGCAGCCAGACCGCGTGGTAGTTGGAAATGGTCCGGCCTTTGGATGCGTTCTCATGAAAGAATTTCTTGAAGAACTTGCGAAAGTGATCACGAAAAATACGGCATCGTACGATAATTACCAACGGATATATGTTCCCGATGGTGAACCGGTCCCCGGGGAGCCGAGTGACCCGTTGAGGGTCAATATTCTGTTCCAACATATACAAAAAATGTTGACACCTGAGACTGCGGTGCTTGCTGAGACCGGGGATTCTTGGTTTAACTGTCAGAAATTAAAGTTGCCAGATGGATGTGGGTACGTGAATAATAAATGTTATTTTTGTTTTATATTTTTCTGTTGGTTTTATGTAATTCATGCATATAAAGAGGGAGAAAAGTGTGTGTTATACTTCCAGGTATGAATTCCAAATGCAATATGGTTCAATTGGGTGGGCTGTTGGTGCACTTCTTGGTTATGCTCAATCAATACCAGACAAACGGGTTATTGCTTGCATTGGTGATGGCAGTTTCCAGGTAATCTCATTCATACACAACTCATTACTTTAAAATAAAGGGTAAATTGCATAAAAGTCACTAACTTTTCCAATTTTCTCGATTTTGACACTGCATTTTTAGTTTTTGCAATTAAGTCATTATGTTATCAGAAAAATTGCAATTAAGTCATTATGTTTTTCAAAAAGTTGCGAAAATGACCATATGACTGGATGGCAAAAAGTTGCGAAAATGACCATATGGTCATTTTCACAACTTTTTGGAAAATATAATGACTTAATTACAATTTTTCTGAAAACATAATGACTTAATTGCAAAAACTAAAAATGCAGTGTCAAAATCAAGAAAATTGGAAAAGTTAGTGACTTTTATGCAATTTACCCTAAAATAAATATATATTTCAAGTATATATGAATTTTCTTGATTTTGGATATTCAGGTAACAGCACAAGATGTGACAACAATGATACGACAGGAGCAAAAGAGTGTGATATTCCTGATTAACAATGGAGGGTACACCATCGAAGTTGAGATTCATGATGGACCTTATAATGTGATCAAGAACTGGAACTATACTGGTGTTGTGGAAGCTTTTAACAATGAAGATGGCAAGCTGTGGACTGCAAAGGTATTATATCACTACTAGACTGAATTGAAATTAAAAAAATGATTTGTTGAATGATATTCATGTGATTAAATTAACAGGTGAATAATGAAGAGGAGCTGACAGAAGCAATAAGCACTGCTACAGGGGACAAAGCGGATCATTTGTGCTTCATCGAAGTGTTTGTTCATAAGGATGATACCAGCAAAGAGCTTCTTGAATGGGGTTCTAGAGTCTGCGCCGCCAACAGCCGCCCACCTAATCCTCAGTGATTTCTATCGTCTTATTATTTAACTAAACAATTTTGGGCTTTACTGTTTTTGCTATAGAGGAGTTGAATAGCTTTTTATGTATTGTTGCGGTTTGATTTGAGGATATTTAAACAAAATCTTTATGTTAGATGCGGCACTCGACGCCTATCGTTGACAATAAATTATTGATCAATTATGTCTTCTTGATTGAATGAGATTCAGATCACAAGCTATGCAATCAAGGATTTTAACTCTAAACACGAGCAAAACTAGGATCATCACAAAACTGAAATAATACGTTCGATGGAATGTTGATATAATCAGCAAACCAATTTCAAATTAAATTAGGGTTTTAACAAAACTTCATAACCAAATGTGTCATCACCAACTATCGTAACGACTACAGAAATTAGAGACGGATGCTAGAAAATATAAATCGAAAAAGTAAAGCGGCACCGGTGAAAGCAACATAGACGATTCAGAGTAAATGCTTTCGTTCGTCTACTTGGATCTCTGTCTCATCTTTCGACGCTTCCTCTTCAACCTCCTCATTCTCTTCTTCTTCCACTGCAAAATATAAACACGGAGCAAACAAATATCAGATCAAAAGTAGGAAATTTTGTCTGATAATAGTTAATCTGGAAAGAGATATGTGATTCACCTTAGCTCTCATTGCGACGCAGGCTAGATTTCAGAGCTCCAAAAGCAGCGGATAAAGGAACGGGGCGGCGTTAGGAACGTTATAAGGTCAGGTAGTGGATCAAGGTTTATAGTGAAACCCTAGTTCGTATTTTTCAATTGGGGCGGGTTAAAAATGACTTGCATTGGGTTAAAATGAAAACGTCTGGACTTGGTCACAACTCACAAACGAACCAAAAATCTTAATAGAATGAAAATTTTAATTCATCTAAATTCTAAACTCTAAACTAGCTCACATTTTTTATATAGTTTTTATGAAGTTTTATTAGGATTTGAATAACTTGTTGTATGGTGATACGACCCACATGTCCAGACGACCAGACCCACAAGGGCAGGCCCGCTATGGGGATTGATGGATCAGTTCAAGAGTAGTCCTTAATTCATGGTAACTAAGCAATGTTAATTTAGGCCCAATATCAGCATTACATGTTACCATTGCAAGGGAAGACTAAATAAGTGAATTCTCAAGCAAGAGAATAATTAGTTGCACCTAGAATAGGTCTTCTTTTCTCTTAAGAGTAGTGTATCATGTTTTCCGTCGGTTAGTAGAGATTAGAATGCATCTTTAAATTCGTGTATGACATTTTTGAAGGAATATTAGAAAATTGTTTGCTTCTTGCTTAGTTAATAGTTTTGGGAGATTACAAGTTGGGGCTAGCCCACTTGGCTAACAAGGTGTGTTACTAACCTAGAGGTTCAGGGTTCAAACCCTGGCACTAACATAACAAGGAGTAATTTAGGAATATGATAGATTTGCCGTTCTAAAAAAAATAGTTTTGGGAGATTAATGATGCTTTTGGTTACGGAAAATTTTCTAGTTTTCTAAGAATTTTTTTTGAGAAAAATGAAAAGTTAGAAAACGCGTTTGGTTAATCAAAATTTCTAAAATTTTTCTAGAAAGTGAAAATTTTCCGTTTTCCAAAATTACAAAGAACTTGGAAAACTCAAAATTTTTGTTTTCCATAGTTTTCTAATTATCAACTCATTCTTTGACTCTCGGGCTTGCCCCGATCCATCGGATTATCAACTCATTCTTTGACTCTCAGGCTTGCCCCGATCAGTCGGTAAACACGTAAGGCACATACATCACATTATTACACAAAGTAATAAAGCTACCTACGCATGCAACAAGTTGGGGCTAGCCCACTTGGCTAACAAGGTGATATACTAACAAGGAGGTCATGGGTTCAAACCCTGACACTAACATAACAAGGAGTAGTTTAGGAGTAGGAATAGGATAGATTTGCCGTTCCAAAAAAAAAAAAAAACCTACGCATGCAACATCACCCATTGTATAGTGAGAAGACTCACCTGGTTCGCGACCTCAAGCTAGACAACACTCCACGCGAGCGTTCTCAGATCCCGACACAACGAACTCCCTAACAAGAATAAACTCCACTTAGAACTTCCTAAATTTCATACAAGATAATTTTCTAAGACCAGTATCCAAAACCCTCAAGTTTGACCAAAAGTCAAACTGGTCAAAAAGACAATTGTCAAAGTCAACAAAAGTCAACAGGCACAGTTAGCGCCGCTAACTCCTCAAGTTAGCGTCGCTAACTATGAACATGTATAAAAGTTCATTAAGTTCTTAATCCATTCAGCCAAGGTCTTAATCCTTCCAATGACCTTCCAAACAGTCCCTAAGTCCATAAAATCCTAACTTTAACATTCTAACACCATCACACATACTCAAGAACAAGATCTAAGTCCAACATGGTCCAAACTAGCCAAAATCACCAAAAAGAGTTTGACTTACTCTCTAAACCATCCCACATGTTCTTAATCATGGATTTAAGGCATAAAGTTCCTGGTTTTATCCTTCTCAAGCAAGGACAATCACCAAAAAGGGATCATTACATCATTTACATCCATAAAACCCACTTAAATCATAAGAAAACCCATAAAAACATAAAAGTGAGAACTTGACTCACAATGGTCCAAAAAATGCAGATCCTTGAAGCTTCACTCAAGAGAAACAACTTGTAGCATCACCGCCTTCCTTCTAGCATCATCAAGACTTCAAAAATCCATCCAAAAAGGCTAAGAACACCAAAAACTCAACCAAGAAGTCTAGAGAGGGCAAAATGGCGTTTTGGGGGCTGAAAACATCAAAATGCGGCTGTCTTATGGTTATAACACCTTTAAATACGGCCAAAGCATGAAAATCTAGAGTTTTGGCCCAAACAGGGCGATTAGCGTCGCTAACACCTAAGTTAGCGTCGGTAATGAGGACCATGCAAACCCACTGGACAGCTGGACTGAAAGCATCGCTAAAAAGGAGAATATCGATGTTAAGCGACATTAGTGTCGCTAACATCCATGTTAGCGGCGCTAATGGCCTTTCTCACAATTTTCCATATTTTTTTCCTTCATTTCCGCGAACTTTGACTCTTTAAAACTTGAAACTTGACTTCTCGGGATTAGGGTCTTACAATAGGCCTCACAAACCAAATGAAAAGAAATAGGACTCTAAAACCGTTAGCAGCTACTTTATTGGTTATTCTGAACGATCCAGGGGCTATTCTTATGATCCCGCAACAAAATCAATTTTTGAAACAGAAACTGCAACACTCTTTAAGGATGTTGAGTTTGGGGGGAGAAATAAGGTCAGAAACATTGTATTTGAGGAGGAATCAATCCCGATTCATATTGTTGCTTCTGATAGCATACAGTTTTTTGTTCCTATTGATGAAGACATAATTCAAGAACCCCCAACAAGATAATGTTGTTCACCCTCCTATTCATAATGAACAACGTCAACACCTCTATTTAGGAGATCCACTAGAGAAAGGAGAAATGAAATTCCTTCTGATTTTTACGTATATCTCCAAGAAAATGAAGAACAATATGGAATTACTGAAAATGATCAAATCAACTTCTCTCAGGCCATGCAAAATTCTAATCCCATCAAAGGTACCACAAATTTCATCCAATTATTGTCTCGTTTGGTTTTGAGGCAAATGTGGTAGATGATTGTGTGTATCACAAGTTCAGTCGGAGAAAATATATCTTTATGGTTTTGTATGTTGATGACATCTTACTTGCCACCAATGATTTAGGGCTTTTATATGAAACCAAGAGATTTCTTTCAAATTATTTTGAAATGAAAGATCTTAGGGAAGCCTATTTTGTATTAGGAATCCAGATTCAACAAGATAGATCTCGTGGAATTCTTGGATTATCACAAAAGGGCTATACTGAAAAAGATCCTTAAAATATTTGGCATGCAAAATTGTAAACCAGGTGACACCCTTGTTTCTAAAGGAGACTAATTCAGCCTCGGTTAGTACCCTAAAAGTGACCTTGAGGTTCGAGAGATGAATAAGATTCCTTATGTGTTGGGAGTCTCATGTATGCTCAAGTGTGTACACGTCTCGATATATCAATTGTAAGACCCATTTTTAAATTGAGATTCTTTACAAGGTAAGTAGAGTTATTACCTTATAGTCGGTGTGATTCTAGCTATGAGTTGCTAGCGTAAAGGTGTAGCGATTCTTGTGATTATTATGAGTTTTGTGTTGTTGATGAGTGAGAAGAGATTGAAATCCCTTTTATGTACTAATCTTAGTATAATTAAGATTAGTTAAGTTGTTATATGTGTTAGTGTGGTTAGAGGACCTTTTGGAAGAAGTTTGAGTTTGAAAAATGCCAAAAGGAATGAAACCGGGTCGTGTTCTGAAACCCGGACCGTGTTGTAGCTACTGAACAAACAGAATAAAAAGTCGTAAATGAACCCGGGTCGGGTTCTGTAACCCGGGTCGGGTTTCGCCTGCAGGTGCATTTAAAAGTGCAAAAAAATGTCATTTTCTCCATTTTCGAACCAAAAACGGAAAGTTGCGATTTTCAGAGCTCAAGGAGGCGATTTTGGGTCAAATTACACCTGAAGATTCGTGGGGAAACATAGAGTGATGCGAATCTAATCCCGTACACGCGTTCTTGCTTCCTAATTCGTCGAGGTGAGTGATTTCTTCGGTTTTGGGTTTTTGAAACCCTAACTTTGATTTTGTGATTTCGTTATATATTGTTATATATGTTGATAGTAGATTGTTAGTGGATGCCTTTAGAGTTATTGGTGAGAGTATTGTCGAGTTTTTACGGTTGAATGAGTAGAACCGCGGAATTGGGGGTTTCGGTAAATATTGAGTTGATATTTACCGTTTATACTCCTTTTTCCTCTTTTGATTGATACATCTTTGAGATAGATGATTATGGATGTTGAAGAATTGATTTAGACTATGGTGATATAACCAAGTCTAGCGAACAGAAGCCCGGTACGCGTAAATTGGAAGTTCCACGTACCAAGCCAATATTAGGTGAGTAGTTATAATTCATTATGTATAGTTTGACTATATCTAAATTGAATTATGGTACATATTAATTGGTTGAGATAACTAAGTTGTATGAGTTAAACAAGGTTTAGAATTCACTGTTATATACGAGTATTTGGTTTGAATGAATATACTGAATGACTGAGATAATCATAGAGATTGAGTAAATACATATGTTGTACATATATCTGTGTGTTGTATTGATATTGCGGTAGCTTAGAGTTAAAGTAGTTCTGTTAATTGTGGATAACAAGAGACGAGTTATAGACTATACTTGAGCATAAGATCAGAGTATATGCTAGAGTGAGTGACTTAAAGAGTCTTTGAGTTTGATTGCTACAACCATGATAATAGTTATAATTGAGCATAATTACTAGTGAAATGAGTTCATACGAGTATGTAGGATTGAGTTTATGAGTAGTATCAGTTAAGATACTTATTTATTGAGTTGATATTACTACTAATTAGCTGGTGTTTGTAAAGCTAATATGTTTGCAGGTTTCAGAGTTTACAGAGAGTGAATATTGCTAATGAGACTAGCAAAAAGAAGAATGAGAATAGAGTTTACTAAAAGAGATTGTGGAGTATGATTGAGAATTCTCACTAAGCTTTATAAGCTTACACTTGAATGTTGTGTTGTTTTGCAGGTATTTGTAGCTGTGATAGGGGAAGGCATGTGATAAGAGAGATGGACAACTTAGAGCCTGTCCTTTAGCTGTCTTTGATTTATTTGTAATGCCTGGTTAAAATTTGTAAGGACCTTTTGTATATTTACTTGTGATGATAACATCTTGATCCGTGATTTGAGTACAAGTATACCCATTTAATGTATAATTGTTTGAAAATTTTTGGGTGTACTTTGTATGAGAAACCGGGCGTTACATCAATTATTGTACGGATGTTGGGAAGATATCTAACCAATCCAGGTATGGACCATTGGAAAGCAGCAAAAAGGGTTTTGAAATATCTACGGAGAACAAAGGACTACATACTAACATACAAGAAATCAGATGTCTTGGAGATCATTGAGTATTCTGATTCTGATTTTGCTGGATGCCAACACAGTTACAAGTCCACAACAGGCTATGTTTACCTATTAGCAGGAGGAGTTATTTCATGGAAGAGTGTTAAGCAGAATTCGATTACTTCTTCCACTATGGTAGCAGAATTTGTAGCATGCTTTGCAGCATCAGGTCACGAAATATGGTTGCGAAATTTTGTCACGGGGCTGCATATTATTGGTATTGAAAGACCACTAAAGTTGTATTGTGACAATAAGTCATCAATGTTATATTCCAACAACAACAACAAAAGTTCTACTAAGTCAAAACATATTGACATTAAGTTTCTGGTTGTTAAAGAAATAGTGCACAATGAGAAAATCTTAATAGAGCACATCAGAACAAACTCCATGATATGATATCAGATCTGCTTATGAAGGGATTAAATTCCAAGGTCTTTCACGAGCATACTACACACATGGATGTGATAAAGATTGATGATATTTTGTTTTAGTGGGAGTTTTGTATTTTATTTTGGTGCTTTATGGTTTAGTTAAGAACAATTATGTTTTTTTTTTGTACATAATTCAGAATTGAGTTTATTTCACTACTATTTGCCCTTATTTGAAGTTTGATCTCACTTCAAGTTAAAGAGGAACTCGTAGAAAATTTATTTTGAAGTTAAACCTACATATTTGTATTTATTAATCTATGTCATTTACTTGTACTTGTATATGTGACCATTGATGGGTTTAATTACGTTGATTGTAACAAAGACTGCTTTGATCTTATACAATTATGATTAATAGACGAGATTGTTTGAGGGTACCAATACTATGATAACATACATTAAAGCGCTTATACAGTTATATGTGTATTTAGATATTCGTGGTCTAGTGGGAGCTTGTTAGATAGACTTGCCATTGTGAGTTGAGTTCCCGGTTTGACTCAAGATCCTCCAGATCCCTTCCATCTCTCATATTAGGGTATATCTTCATTTATATATACACATGATGATGAACATATTTAGACATACGAAAATACACACAAAATTCGTGGGTTTATTGCTTAAGGATTTAGAGAAGGCTTTTTGAGATCAACTTGAAAACCAATATTCTTCTTCAGATATGAAAAAAATGGAAGCAGATACGAAACTTCTCTTTTATATCGTTTCTTTTACTCAGATTTAGAAGCAAGATCTAAGGTTTAAAGCTTCAGGATTTGATGTTTTGATTGTGAAAATTAAACAAATATTCGAGAGCAAGATCTAAGGATTAAAGCTTCCACATTTAATATTTTGATTGTAAAAATTAAACAATAGTTAATTAAGAAATTCAATGAAAAAGTTTGTTTTGAAAAAACTCATTCGATAGCTTTTTCAAATCGTTAGAGCTTTCTCATTATTACTAATAATAGCTTTATTGTGGACGCTCTCAATTATTTTGTAATATTAATAAAATCCATGATAATCTTGTGATTTAGTTGTTTTGTTTCATCTCATCGTATTATTTTATCTATTATTTTCATCGTCATCAATTAGTGGTCGTAAATTTTTCCAGTCTAAACAATCAAATTTAAAATAGCAGTTAAACCAATAAATAACTTTTTTTTTACTAAAATCTTAGAACTTCCATTCAATATTTTACTTACGTTGTTCAGTATATGGGGCATGGAAGAAATACTTATGAATTTCATACTACTTAACTAAATCAAAAGTATAATGATTAGTAAGAATCAGCATGTGATGAATTGGTTACGAAACAATCTGGAGAAAGGAATTGAAGTCTCAACAAATTCTTCATCTTCTCCCACTCTTGAATCGATTTTTCATAGGTTTGAGTGTATAGTTTTGGTAGTGTTCCCATCATGAGAAAGCCCTTCCTTTCAATCTATTGGCCACGAGTTCTACTCGTTCATCCTCTGGGATTTCATAAAACTCAAAAAAAAATTCTACATCCTCTTCCCACATAGAAAATTCATCCTCATTAAGATTCTTCTGCAAAACGGGTAGATCTATGACCTGTCGATTTTTTCGCCTGCAACAATTCCCTCTACACTCCTCATCCGAAGAAGAGTTGCCTCCTTCATTTAGCTGATCTAGTTGCGGTGGTCGGTGGTGATGTGGTGGTGGTCGCCGGTGATGTTGACTGCAAGCGAATCTCTCGTCATCTTCATTTTGATTTTTGCGAAGCATTTGCAACTCCGTCTCCATATATTGTACACGAGTGCTAACGCCTTCGAGGATGTTTGCCATGGACTCAATCCCCCCGAGCATGTCAGCGAGAATTTTATTTATTGAACTGTCGTCGTCGTCCATGGGAGCCAAAGAATTGCTATGTATTTAATTCGGATATTGAAAAATAAACCAGTGGTATTTATAGAGAATTTTGATCAAGTAAAAAATAAAAGAGGTAGTTGATAACAAATAGTATCTAAGCTTGCGAAACCATGGACAACCGATTCAAGACTGGACTTTGATGAAGCATTTGTTGATGAGCCGATTCCTTTCTCCAGAAGATATGTTAACCGAGGATGATTTCTCATTTTAACGCCCCGTTCTCGAGTTTAATTTTGAAGGGAAAAGAAAGAAAAATGAAGAAAGGGAAGGGAAAGAAAGGGGAGGAAAGAGATGAATGTTTCCTTTCCTTCCTTTTTTTTCCTTTCCTTTCTTTTCTCTCTCAATCATCCCACCTTTGGGGGAATTGGTTTTAAGAAGAAAATAGCCTAATCTTTCCTTCCTTTCCCTTCTCTTTCTTTTCTTTCCCCTCCTTAAAAAGAACTCGAGAACACGTGTTGTTTTTTTCCCTTCCTTCCCCCTCCTTAAAAAAAACTCAAGAACATACTTTTCCTCCCCTTTCATTCTCTTTCTCTCCATAAAAAAATCTCGAGAACGAGCCATAAGAGACGGTAGCCATTACATTTTTTATTCAGTTACAACTTACAACTTACAAATAGTATCAAATTCGTAAGTATTTCTCAGTGATTGAATTTTTGATTTTTGATTTTGTTTTTGAAGCGTTTTTTTTTCGATTATTTTAAGAAAGCTTTTAGTCAAAATTTGTTTTCTATTGGTTTAACTGCCGTGTTGAATTACATCTTAAATTACAGTTTTTATACATTGTTTTTTCCCCGGGAAGGAAAAACTTATGCTGCGTTTGGTTGACCCTAATCAATGGGGGAATGGAAAGGCCCATTAAGTGGAAATGGATTTTGGCTTGTTTGGTTACCTTTAGTAAAGGAATGGCCCATTCTCAAAGGAATCTCATTCCTTCTAAACACGGGATTTTCATTCAAGGGGATCCCCTTGCTTTTTTTTATTCCATTCAACCTGTAATGAAAAAGTTCCCATTTTACCCTCGTTAGATCTCACGTTGATAACAAAATCACATACCTTATCATCCATTTCCCTCCAAATCAGCAACAATCTCCACTATATTAGGATGAATCAATTATATATACAAACAAAACTCAAGTAATTAAACCATCGATCAAAAAAATTAAACCACCGATCAAAAAAACCATCAAGAAGTTTACAGTCTTTTCAATTAAATCAGCAAACCAGCAATCAAGGAGCAAACCAGCAACGTCGCAGCAGCCCACCGGCGCCGCCAACCTCGCAGCAGCCTACCGGCACTACCACCATCGCCGAAGCCCACCGGCGCCGCCAACCTCGCAGCAGCCACCGGCGATTCCTCGTCAATTGCAAGTGAAATTAACGGAGCTTCTTTCCCTCTCTACATCTGGATTAGAAGTTATCTTAATTTCTGCCCTCTGATTTCAGATCTTTATTTGAAGCTTTCCCCCTTCGATTATTCTTAGAACTCCCAATTTTCTGCACTTGACGATGGAGAGGGATAAAGGTAGGGAGCGTCTATCGATGGAGAGGGATAAAGGGGGAGTCATCGTACAATAGGTTAACGGGAATATATGTTTAAGAGGATATATTATTATCTACTTTTATTATGGCAAATATTTTATGTTATAATCACCATCGAAAGTATGCTATTTCTTATAATATGGATATATTTGCCAACTAGTTTTTTTCATTTATGTGTTCATCGATACTAGGCCCACACTCACTACATCTGAGAATTATTTCATACATAATTAAACGAAATCAAACAATAAAACTAAAATTAGATTAAAATATATGTAACAACTAGTTTTTTTTAATTTATTTCTCTTTATTACATTTGAAATTATAATTGTTGATTAGATAATGTGGAAAATAATTAATTTTATGACTTTTTGTGGGGGTATTTTTGTCATTATTACGTATTTTCATTCCATTCATTTCTGTTTTTGTATATACCAAACAAGATCGTTGAATGACTCATTCCATTCCATCAGCATAACCAAACATGACAATGGAATGGTAAATCATTCCATTACATTGTCCATTCCATTACTTGTTTCATTCCATTATTTTGTCATTCCATTACGTCCAACCAAACAGACCCTTAGACCTTATTTGATGCCGATGAAATAAAATATATGATGAGATAAAGAAAACAACAACAGAATTATAATCAAGAAATAAATTACAGGAAATTAATATCATTATACTTTTTCCACACATAATTTGTTATTAGTGATCATCAATCGATCAAAAATTTATCACTAACCAACAATGATCTATGATTACTAGTTGATCGAAGGCTCAGTTCATAAGATTATCATGGATTTTAGAATAAAATCTCACAAAATAATTAATGAGCAAAAAGAGGGTGTGTTTGTTTCGTGTATTCCTCGGTTCCGAAGATATTGGCACGTACGATTCCTTCAAAAACATGTTTGTTAGATATAAATTTGATTCCGTCAAATTTCATTAAAATGTTTAAAGGACTTTATCATTGGGGTAAGTCCAAAGAATTCAAATTCATATTCATTCTCTCTACCTGTATTAAAAATACAAAATTATCTTTTTATACTCATTGAAAACACATTGCAAGTCAACATCACCAATCTTTAAGTTTACAATTCATACTTGTTGTCTTTATATTCCACATATTGCAAACATACAATATCAACATCAGTAATTGTTTTTAACTAATCTTTAACATTTTTATCATAACTTGAGCTCAAAATCAACATGGTATACATTTTTATCATAACTTGAGCTCAAAATCAACATGGTATACATTTTTATCATAACTTGAGCTCAAAATCAACAATTGTTTTTACTAATTCTCATGTCTAATATCAATATTCATCAAAACTTTATTTTGTCTAGCTTTAGCAAAAATCCAACTCAAAACATATTATCTTTGACGTAAAACTCAACCACAAGTGTTATATTCATAGATTGTTTCAAAAAAATGAAAGTACAATGCTATATTCAGAAATGGTTTCAAAATATTTACCTACACATCTCCAAATGTTAGTTCATCTTGTTTTCCTTCTAATCTAAAGGAAACAATCCTAGGTTTCAAAAATATTTACCTACACATCTCCAAATTTTAGTTCATCTTGATTTCCTTCTAATCTAAAGGAAACAATCTCGGGTTCATCACACCGATAACGAATATTTGAATCCTCCAAAAATTTAATCACCGCCGGTCTTATGACTGGCGCACCATGATCAACACTCCCGTAGCCTGCTATGACCCAGAAGTGTGTCTGATAGCTGCACATTATAGAGAATTTATAAGGAGTATGATTATAGTTAGAGTAAATTATAGTTTTCGTCCCCGTGGCTTGGCTGAAATCAAACTTTTGGTCCAAGTATTGGGATTTGCACGTACTTGTCCCTGTGGTTTGATATTATGCACGTGTGAGGTCCCTGGTCCATATAAAAAGACTTTTTTGCCCTTTTCATTTTCTTTTTACTTTTTATTTATATTCTTTTAATAATTAATTAATTAAAACAATCCCTCCCACCCCACCCCCACCTCTTTCTCAAACTATGTGGTTTGATTGGAAGGGCAAAAAGGTGAAACTACATGGAGATATGTCTTTGGGATGATCATTGGTCTCTATAAAAGCCATGATTTGAGCCATGAAACAAACAGGTGAGGGAATACTCATCAAATTGGGGTGTGTAGAAGGGTCTACAGAACCTAAATCAACATCAGTCTCCCAAGAAATCGGAGCAGTACTTCGTGAATTTGAGGGTGTTTTCAAGAATCCAGAACGACTCCCCCTAGATCGAGGTCAAGAGCATGCTATTATTTTTAAAGAATGGGTAGAGCCAATTAATATTCGCCCTTATCGTGATCCTCAATTTCAAAAAATGAAATTGAAAAGTTAGTCAAAGAAATGCTAGAGGTAGGAATTATACAACCCGGTAAGAGTGCTTTTTCAAGTCCGGTTTTGCTAGTTAAAAAGAAAGGCGGAAGCTAGAGGTTTTGTATAGATTATAAAGCTTTGAACAAATGTACAATTTCGTACAAGTTTCATATCTCAATTAGGGTTATCATGAGATTAAAATGAAAAGTGAGGACATTCCCGAGACCGCGTTAAGAACCCATGAAGGACATTATGGATTTTTAGTAATTCCCTTCGGTTTAACTAATACCCCAGCAACTTTACAAGCTCTAATGAATGATATTTTTAGAGCATATTTGAGGAAGTTCGTATTAGTCTTCTTTGATGACATTTTGGTCTATAGTCGTTCACAATAAGATCATGCAAAACACTTACGTATTGTTCTACAAGTATTTGAAAAGAACAAGCTAGTGGCTAATTAAAAATGTGAATTTGAAAAGACAAAAATTTGATATTTGGGCCACGTAATTTCACAAGCAGGAGTAGCTAGGGTTCAATCAAAGGTGGAAGCAATGTTATCATGGCCTATTCCAAAGACGATTACACATCTTAGAGGATTTTTGGGTCTCACGGGATATAATAGAAAATTCATTAAAGGATATGGAAGTTTGGAAAGACCTTTAACTTATTTGTTACAAAAAAAAATCAGTTATGATGGAATGAGGAGGCTACAAGAGCATTTGAAAATTTGAATACAGCCCCTGTTTTAGCTTTACCAAATTTTTCAAAAACATTTGTAATAGAGATTGATGCATCTGGTGGTGGTTTGGGAGCGATTCTTATGCAACAAGATCAACCAATTGATTTTCATAGTCAAGTGCTAGGTGTACTCGCTCGACAAAAGGCCATTATGAAAAAGAAATAATGGCGATTGTGTTTGCAATCACTAAATTGAGGGATATGGAGGGCATATCTTTTGGGAAGAAAATTCATTGTACGTACAGATCAACAAAGTTTAAAATACTTATTAGAGCAAAGAGTTATTGATCCCCAATACCATAAATGGGTATTCAAATTAATGGGGTATGACTTTGATATTTCGTATAAACCAGGTTGCGCCAATAAAGCCGCAAATGCATTATCGTGAAGAGATTTGGAATGTTCAGTGATGGTTGGTCCACAATGGCGACAATGAGATATAATAAAAAATGAGATAACACAAGATGCTTTAATGGGCAAAATTAAAGCCGTGTTGGAACATGGTATAACACAGCACAAAGGTTTTTCAGTTGCGAATGATTTACTATGGTATAATGGAAGGTTAGTAATGTCCAAGAATTCAACTTTATTGCCATTACTATTGAATGAGTTTCATAGTTCACAGATAGGAGGGCATTCCGGAGAAGAACGTACTTATCAAAGAATTGTAGCAGAACTGTTTTGGGTAGGAATGCAAAAGGACATCAATAAATTTGTCAAACAATGTCAAATTTGTCAACAAAATAAATTTTTGAGTGGATCTCCAGTAGGATTGTTGCAACCGATTCCATTACCATTAAAAGTGTGGGAAGAACTTTCTATGGACTTTATAGAAGGCCTCCCAAAATCTGAAGGCATGGATTCAATCTTGGTGATACTCGATCGCTTAACAAAATATGCACATTTTTTGCATTAAGGCATCCTTTTACTGCATCACAAGTGGCATCCATATTTGTGAAAGAAGTTATACGATTACATGGGATTCCACAAGCTATCATCTCCGATCGTGACAAGGTATTTTTAAGTCTTTTTTGGAAAGAAGTATTTTGTTTACAAGGGACAAAATATGCTTCACAACAGCTTACCATCCACTATCTATATCCCATATAGGTAAGGTTTTACTTTTTAGAACTTCGAGCTGTCTTGATGTTGTCTTCCTTCTTTTTGGTCTTTTTGTAATTATTCGTAATATTTAGTCGGGTTTACTCTAAATGTTATTTATTCAATTTTCCAAATTAATATTGTTGTCAGACATTCCATCGAACACTTGGTACGCAATGGGGGCAAGGCGAAATAAAACAACAACGAAGGTGAGTGTCTGCGTAGGCAAGTTTAGCGGGAAATTAGAAATCACAATTCCATTAAAAAATGAACGTAAAAACTAATTAAAAAATCGTAAACTATAGCAGGACGTTAATCATCTTGGACAGTTGAAAGATCTTTCGCAAACGAAAATAAAGATTGCTAAGAAATCTTACTGGAGGCAGACAATCGCCAAGAGTTAAGCAGTGGCTAGACGCATGGTAGAATTTTGATAAGAAGCCAGAGCAGGGTAGTTGGTGGTGGCATTTGCTAAAAGAAGACAAAAGTTTAACGGAGCGGGGAAAAGAAAGAAGGCGGGGAAAATTTAAACCACATTTTGCTTTTTAAAACCATGGCATCAATCAATGTGATTTCCTTTGTGTTGCCTTCATTATATAGGGTAATACATTTTGATTTCTTTCATCCTAGAACCGATGTGGGACAAAAGTTAAACTCTATTAGCTTGTTTTTCATTTAAAATTTAAACCACATTTTTTAACTTTAAATACGTAACTTTTTTGTTAGATATATATGCAGAGATATACTTATCAATTTTGGTATATATATATATATATATATATATATATATATATATATATATATATATATATATATATATATATATATATATATATATATATATATATATATATATATATATATATATATATATATATATATATATATGTATATATATAGCCTCCAAGGAATAAGCAGATAAGCCTTAGAGATAAACATTTTTGAATTCAAACTGGATAAACCTTTTATCTTTGATTCAAGTTCCTATTTATCTCTAATATAGTTTTCGAAAATTAAGGATAATCCCATCCTAATTTTCGCCAACTATTATGCTCCTTCCATAATTGGCACTACTCAACTATTGAACAATTACAATTTAGCCCCTGCACTTTTAATTAATCAAATTAATCCCAAAATTAATTTCAATTAATTTCTGATTAATTATTAATTAAATAATACTATTTCTAATTAATATATTATCCTCATAATATATTAACAAATTATTTATGTTGATTTATTAATCACATAATAAATCAATCTCTCTCTAAAAGTTATTCTGTCAAATTGCCAGCTATAAGGGCAACAAGAATCCGATCCTTGGTCAAGTCTCAGTAATGACTAGAGGTTCTTCCACTTGTCTAATCCTTGAACTCTTCAGGATTATTATTGCTCTCACTGTTTTTTTAGAATATGGATCCTTTCTAAAAGGGCTCTTCTTTCATAAGTACTTGCGGGATGGCCAATGAAACGACACTGTTGATCAGGTTCAGGCCAGTCATGAGGTTCGAACGCTACATGACCCTGGACCCCCTATGTACAAGTGGGACGAACCCTGCTTTACATTTCAGACGGTGTCTGCATAACCTACTTAGTCTAAGATGTGGTCGGAATATACTTTTACGGTCTGACTGGTTGAATATCTAATTTATCAAAAACTAATTGGAAGTGAATCTAATACATTGAGGATCGAACTGTTTCGACCAATGCTCTATTTTCTTCCCTGAGACACATTATAACCATTAATGTTCTTGGTAGAGAATGAACTGTGAAACATTTTCTTAGTTTATGTTTTTCACTCAGACTATGTTGATCTTTATACTTCCTTTAAAGTCCTTGAACAGTTCAAGGTTTCAATCAAACGCTTATTCTAATAAGCGAAGTCATATTTGTCATATTGCTTGGCAAATGTTATGAAGTATAACTAATTGTCTTTTATTTGTAGATTCGAGCAATTCACTAATGTGTCCATTGCTCATAATCTTAACGTCTTTTACATCTCCATATAAATTTATGACTTTGTTAATTTGTTCAAGATATGTATTCATCACTTGACTCTAAGTCAACCGATTCCAAAATCATGTCCATTGGATCTTTGGGTGATACATTTCTTGCAACAATTAATTTTTATTAAGAATTCACTTCCTCATGTGACTCCAAGTCAAATGATTCCAAACACCTGTCCATCTGGACCTTTGGTTGAAGCGATTCTTATGAAAGCTTACTTTAACAATCATAAAGAACACAAATTATAAATCCAATACATTTTGGATGCATCAACATTCAAGTTATTACCATTCATGCAATTGACACACTCATACAACATTTTAAGGATAATTTAAACAACTATGTTTTGAAAAGGAAAATCAATATTTTATTAAATCAAAATTATCCTCAAACAATGTACTATATGATAACAGTGTCATACGCATCTAATAAGCTAACAACAATATCAAAATATCTTACTAAACTTCAAAACTGCACGAGCTCAAGATCCAATCTGAATGTGCTCCTATGCGTCAATGCCCTGCATCCTACCGAGTCCCTGCATACAAAGCAAATGTGATAATCACATCCTGTATTAGGGAATTAATGATCAGAAGTTTTGAGTTTTAGATATATCTGAGTTGCCAAACGATTCGGCTTTGGAGCATCTTCCAATTTTTCTGTGACTGTATCCCACCCCGTGGATTCCCAGTTTGAGACATCTCAGAACCGGTCCAGACGATCTGGATCGTTTCTAGATGTGTCTCATTTCCGGACTCAATCCCGAAGTAGCAGAATTAGTGGAACTATGTTTCTCTATGAACGACTCGTACAGAGTCAACATCGAATGCATTTCCATGATAGTTTTATCCTGGTTCCTTTTCTTGTACATCTGGATGAACAGATCGTACTGGCTAGTCAACGAGTCAAGTTGATGCTCAACTCCCGATTGATAGGGTGACCAAGTTTATACAGTTCGCCTATGTATCCCTCAATCATGAGAACATGCAGACTGACGCTGCTTCTTCTACTAGCTTGCACACTTCAAGCTCCTTGAAGATCCTAGTTCGTTCCTTTTCAACCGGTTCTCGAAACCTTTCCTCAACTAGTCGTGCTAACTCATATGGCCCTAGGAATTAGAAATCCCTACAGAACTCGGGTCAATGGTCAATAGCATGAGGCTACGAACTTCCTCGGATACATCAATTAAGAAGTCATGCTCATCACAAAGTTGCTGTGTGATGCCATCCTTCAGTGGAACGAGGAGTGGATACTCAATCAGATATGGCTTGCCAGCAAAATTGAGACCCATCCTCCATTTCCAAATCCATTCTATATAGTTCATGCCAGTTAGCCTTTCCATATTCAATATATACTTTCTGAAACTCTCAGAAATGGGTGTTGGAGGAGGAGTAGGAGAGTTGACTCTGGTTTCAGACATCTATAAAATCATAATTTATTAGTTTAATTTTAATCCTTTTAAATAGTTACACAATTATTATTTAATAAGGCTAGGACCCAAAATACCCCAACTATGGTGTGAAGAGGGATGTCATAATCACAACATAATGGTCATTAAGGTAGATATACTCTTATCAATTTCAGCTTCTATGAAACTCCTAGATCTGTGAGATTCATTGAAACTATTCAATGCCATGTTTAATCTCGGATTATGCTATTCCATTTGTGAATGGGATGCCGAGGATCACAAACAATATGTGAATAACCATGCAAATGTGCTTGGTAACCTCAATATCGTTTATCATCTCAAATTGATGTGCCGGTTAACCACACACGCTCCATCAACAATGATAATTCATGAAATACCCATTACCATTCTTTATGAGCCCCTATTAGTGTGCCGGTAAACCATACACGCTCCACTAATGTCTCATAAAGTGTAATGTGCAATTTCATGGATTAGCATATCTTTCACATTTTTCCTAAAGTAACTAGATTTGGGATTTTAATAAAACGGGTTTTAGTACTTTGATTAATAACATTATACTTTTAATGAGATTAAGTAGTCATATCAAATCCGTTCTACTAACGACCCTCCACTAATCAAGGAAGCGGTGGGTGAGAGTGGACACCCATTCAACCGCCATTTTATAAGCAGTTTCCTTATACCCCCTTATAGATTAGCTTCGTGAATGAGACATACTAGCGATTTGACTGACCTGTTCTTATACATATAAATATTAACTTTTAATATATATATATATGTATATATATATATATATATATATATATATATATATATATATATATATATATATATATATAAGATGTATTTTAAAAATTTTTAAAATATTTTGGTTTATCTATTTAAAATTTTGAAGTTAAACTTTTAATTTAAATTTAAATTTAAACCTTAATTGATTTAATATTTATCTTTCAATTAACAATTAATTAAATAAATTAAATCAGATAGGGATTAACAAATTAATCAAATTAATTTAATCTTATCCTTTACCTACTAATTTCAAAAATCACATAAAGGGTAAAGGGTTATCCATTTATTAATTAATCATAATTACCAAAAATAGAAAAACCCTCTAAAAACCCTAGTATAAATCAAAATCAAGGGGGAGGCTAGGGTTTTTGAAACCCTAGCTCCAAAATTGAAATATAAGCCTTTAGGGTTTAATTTTTATAAACCCTAATTCAAAGGTATAACTATTATAGCAAATTCAAACAGAAAACAAACCAAATAGCTCTAATACCACTTTAAGAAAATAGGCAAAACATATAAACTTAACTCTTAAGTTCACATGCAACCTAATAGGATCTATGTTTACACTATTTGAATCTATAATTAAAACCTAGAGGCAATTTTGATTTTAACTAAAAGATAATTCAGAAATTACTAACCTTTGTTGAATCTTTTGGAAGCGAGCACCACAAGCGTCGTGCCTCTAATGGTTCACACCCAAAACTAGCAACAAGAAAAACCAGAGAGAGAGAGAGAGAGAGAGAGAGAGAGAGAGAGGAAAGGAGAATGGAAAGTGGCGCAGAAAATGGGATCTAGAATCCTATATTTATAGCCTCCAAGGAATAATCAGATAAGCCTTAGAGATAAACCCTTTTGAATTCAAACTGGATAAACCTTTTATCTTTGATTCAAGTTCCTATTTATCTCTAATATAGTTTTCGAAAATTAAGGATAATCCCATCCTAATTTTCGCCAACTATTCTCCTTCCATAATTGTTCACTACTCAACTATTAAATAATTACAATTCAGCCCTTACACATTTAATTAATCCAATTAATTTTTGATTAATTATTAATTAAATAATACTATTTTTAATTAATATATTATCCTCATAATATATTAACAAATTATTTATATTGATTTATTAATCACATAATAAATCAATCTCTTTCTCTACAAGTTATTTTGTCAAATTGTCAGCTATGAGGGCAACCCAAAAGGACTTTGCTACTATCAATTAAATATATACGAATTATAGTCATAGCTTAGACACCTAATCCAACAAAATAATCACATGAAGAATGAATTATCTAAGGTTTGTGCCAACCTATCAATTTCACCACCAACAACCTCGCCATGATTCTCGTCACTTCAGTGATAGTGCAAGGTACATGTTACGACAATGTGAAGCAAGCCAGAAGATATAGATAATAGACTGTTTAATAAGGGAGGGGAAGATCACACAAGTACTTAGAGTGTATGTTTATAGGCCAAGACTATTGGGCCTGATAACGAGATTGTTTACCACGACTGCCGTGCTACTACACAAACCAAAAAAGCAAACTTAGAGTAGTTTACTAGATCCTTATATGTTATATCAACAATACAACAAACCAGAGATAAGTAAATATAAATGAAGGATTGAAACCTGAATAGATAGTACTCGTAAGCACATAAGAAAATATGACTGAATAACCCATATCGATTGAAACCTCACATATATGACACAATCAAAATGTACAAAGTGTCACGGACACAAATCAGGAGACAAGAATGCATAAAAAATCCTTCGATGCAGGTAACAAGAGTTCACTAGAAGCAGATTTATAAACAAATATCACAGATTGGAGACAAAATGAATCAGATCTGAGTTGTCCATAGAAATACACATGAACATGAAACTCACAAATAACTATTAGCGCAATATAAGGATCTGACTAAGCAATATAAGGATCTGACTAAGCAATATTTTCGAAACAAAGTTTTACACAGGTTAAACTATACCACACTCAAAAGAGGAAAGAACTACATAAAGAAAACTAAAAGAATCATCGAATAAATCTAACAAGATTTGCAAGGAGCAAACCTAAATTAACCATATACAATGAACAAGACGAGAGAACAACAAGAGAAGCTTTGATCGTGTGTTGATGATTGTGAATGAATTAGCTCTAGATGAAGGCCAACACATTATATAGCTTTGGGTTAGATCCATGGGTCACGAGATCCACGTGTTTGTAAAATAATGAAGAAACATGTTGCGATCCTCCTAGTATAAAGAATGACACAACACCCCCTTGACTTCAACATTTTTTAATAGCTACATCCATCAAGCACATTTAACATATTAATATCCAACCATGAAATAAAATTATAAGCAGTACGAGATGAAATGATGCTTTTTCGAAACTTTTAAAAGTTCTAATCACAAGTTTCCAACTAGAAAACATTATTAGGAGTCTTTAGACTCTATTGTTGGTCCTCATGAATAATCACAAACTCTTTACCGTGCTCTTATTTTGCGTAAAGTATTTTAATTTCTCATATCAAATTTCATGTATAACGTATAATTAACGTTCGTGATATAGGGGATGTTTGAGATTGCTTATTTGAGATGCTTATTGACTTATTGTGGTTTGACACCGGTAATAAACAATTTTAAGTGTTTGTATTAACATATTTTATAAGCACTTATTTGGTTAAATAAATAGTTTTTAATAAGTTACTGCTTCCTTACTTATTAATTAATTTAAACAATTTTTCATAAGTCATTTCCATATTACACACATAAGCACCGTTTGCCAAACACTAAAAAATAACTTATTGACTTATTACGTTTTGGTACCGGATAAACTAAACCAAACATTTTTTTAAAAATTCTATTTTCACACCAAATAAATTAATAAACACTTTTAATAATAAGCCTGGTGTTTTAAATAACCAATCCAAACACCAAATACCCCCGTAATAGCTCAAAACTCCTTAACAACTAAAGATCACCAAGTTTGTTTCAACTTTAAAATACCAAATCGAATATGATTTGATCATCGAAGCCATGAAAACCCGACAAGGCCACGAGGGCTAGTTGATGCTGCGGACTGGGCGCCGCGCGGTGCCACCTGGAACTCCCGGCCCCACCGCAAAAATTCTCAGCCTCCAACGCCAAACACCACTGCTCACCAGTCTTCCGATTCTTATCGAAACCTCCATCTCACAAATTCAATCTATTCTAATACGATATTACTATCTTGTTTAAGTTCAAGATAAACCATCTGGTTTCTCTTCCAAAACCGTTAACTCGAAGATTGACATTCCAAGGTTTACTGAAGCACAAGGCCACAATGGGAACTGGTGCTTCAAAGAACCTTGACAGTAGCTCTCATGGCAGTGGAGAAGATAAAGACGACCATGGCGGTGGTCAACTCTATGTATCTCTGAAGATGGAGAATTGCAAGCTCAAAGGAGACCTTGTTCCTCATGTCGTTGGCTCCGTCCCTCTCGTTGGCTCTTGGGATACCTCCAAAGCTGTAACTTACCCTTCTTCCAAAAGAATCACACTGAAGCTTTTATTTTATCAAGTTTCAACACTGTTTTTTTTTTTTGCTATATTATTTAGCTCCAATGCAACTTAGAAATTTGTTTGTTGAAACCTATTTGCAGCCCCTCTTTCAATTCTCATGCTCTTCATTTTGATAATTTTCCTGTATTTGATGTCCATGAAACCTATTTTAGAGTTCGTCTCAATGCATATGTTCCTAATTTTAATAATTTTTTAATTTAGCTTCCATTGTAACCTGCTTATAGTGCTTTTCGACATCCATGTTCCTGAATTTAATAATTTGCTTCTGTATATCTTCCATTGAAACCTATTTTAGTGCTTTTCAATACCCATGTTTCGTATATTTCAAATTTCCCTGGTGTTTAGCTTCCGTTGAAATCTATATGTTGTTTTCTTTCCGATAAACATGTTTCTGATGTTAATAACTATCTTGTATTTAGGTTTGATGGAAACATATATACGTAGTCTTTTTGAATACACATGTCCTAATATTGATGAACTTGTATATTTGGCTTCCATTAAAACCTATTTGTAGTCCTTATTGATCATGTTTCTAATCATGATAATCTTCTTATTTTCTTAAATCAGCTTGCAATGGAACGTGAGTCAACCTCCATGTGGGAGTTAAGTTTTGTTGTCCCTCCTAATCATGGTAATTTTCTTAAATCAGCTTGCAATAAAACTAGTTATTAAGATATATGTTAAATTACGTACCTATCCCTGGCTTAGTCAACTGATTAACTAATTTTGGTGTTTCTGGAATTAGAAACCTTGGATTTCAAGTTCTTACTGAAACCCAAATACAACAATGTACCATGCATAGAAGAAGAAGGCACAAACAGACAATTCATGGGGGGAACATTACAAGGGGATGCAAGATTAGCTGTTTTTAAGTTAACCCCAGATGAAGTTCTTGAGTATCGAGTATTCATTAAAGCCAACAGGGTCTCACCATTTGATCTTGCTGCCAGTTGGAGAGCTTATCAAGAAAATCTTGAACCCTCAACTGTTCGTGGGATTCCTGATGTTAGTATCAATTCCTTACCCGAAGGTGTCGAGGTACTTACTTACTTACTTACACTCTCTAAGATTCACATAATTTGTTAAATCTTTATAATCCTTGAAATTATTATTATTCAGAAGGGCTCTTCGGCTAGTTTGGACCTTGATCTTGAACAATACCTAGTTCCCGCTCCAACAACTTCTGTGGTCTATGCTGCTAATTTGACCGAGACTCCACGGTCTTTAAAACGTGGTGGTGTGTTTTCTAATGCTGAAAGTTCAAATAAAGATTCGGGTGTTTCTGTTGATCGTCCTGCAACCATAAAGGTTATTACTTTAATCTAGATTATGATAATTCTTGCAAATTTAAATCATAAAAGAACAATACCCAAATCCCATAACAAATGATCTCCTGCATATGAAACGTCAACCCACAATGAAGAATAAACAGTACCGTGTGACTAAAGGAAAAGAAGTATATACAAAAAATAAAGTTGAAAACAAATACTAGCAATAAAGTAGGTAACAGATACCGATAATATAGTAGGAAGCAGACTGTCAATGAAGTAGGAAGCAAATACTGACAATAAAGTAGGAAGCAAATACTGACAATAAAGTAGGAAGATACTGTCATACTGACAATAAAGTAGGAAGCAGACTGTCAGTAAAGTAGGAAGTAGATACCGACAATAAAGTAGGAAGATATTATAATAGTGACAATAAAGTAGGAAGCAGATTGTCAACAAAGTAGGAAGCAAATACTGACAATAAAGTAGGAAGCAGATACTGACAGTAAAATAGGAAGTAGATACTAGCAATAAAGTAGGAAGCATACTGACAATAAAGTAGGAAGCAGATACTGGCAATACAAATAAGTTTAAGTTTGTGACCTAATAAATGTGCATGTGGCATTTGCTCGTTATTATGAACCTTCCGGTTACTTTCTTTATATACGTATAATACACATAATTGAAGGCACGTGATGTATTTTGTTTTGAAACTTGAATAGGAAATGGAAGTTGTTATACCAGATCCTCCAAAGTTATATCATCCACCTGGCATGGTGGAATCAAAATCCGTGGGTACATTCTCACCATCACAAAAACAAGATAACCACCGTGGAATGTTTGTGGATAGAGGTGTGGGGTCCCCTCGGTTGGTCAGATCAGCGAGTGCAGCCACTTTGACCACCGCAATTCAACCTGATTCAGGAGCTAAGGTTTGTACAAAGCCATTGAATATCATTACAAATTACAATAATGCCATTGGGCCTCTGAGTTTGTAACTAAAATGTGAATTATTAGAGGTCGATGCCGGCTGCTGCTGGGGCGGTTGCAGCTGCAGCTATTGCTGATCAAATGCTTGGACCGAAAGAAGACATGCATCTTGCTATTGTTTTGGTAATCTTTTAATAATTTCTTTAATTATGTTTATGAATCTTGATTCGAAAGATTTATGTTAAATATTGGTTTTTATTTGGTAGGTTGGGTTGCCGGCTCGTGGTAAAACTTTTACTGCTGCTAAACTTACGAGGTATCTTCGTTGGTTAGGTCATGATACTAAACACTTCAATGTTGGAAAGGTGATTGTCTTATTGTTTCTTTATTCTTTGTTACACATGACATGACAGAACACAGAACAGGTTGTACTGTGTTTGACATGAACCAGACATGTCATTAATTGTCCCACCAAAAAAGGTGGAACAAGGACTAACTCTTGATATCTTGTCTGTGCAAAAGACGTGAATGCCCTTATCATCATTATTATCAAATATTACCCTAGAAAGCTTGTCATGTAACTTGTGACAAATGTACCCTTAAAGCATATAACCTCATGACAAATTGTCTGATTTTTTTCTTGTTGTCACAGTATCGACGGCTCAAGCATGGAACTAATCAGGTAAGTTTGATTTTTTTTGTAAAATGTGTTTTTTTTTATCTATATCAAGAACCTCTTTCTTTTTTGAATCTTACTTATTTTGATTGTTTAATGCAGACTGCAGATTTTTTCCGGGGTGACAATCCAGAAGGCATGGAAGCCCGTAATGAGGTGAATGTCAACTTAATACACAAAGATTTCTTAAATCTTTTTGTATTAAGGTGTTTGGATATGTGATTTCAAAATGATAATTGTGACTTCAAGAATTAGAGTCTATAATTGGATAATCATTTAAGTAAAGTTAGAGTCAACGATTAATCAAATGTCTAAAACACCCTTAAAGAATGACTAATAACGGGATTTTTCTTTGCAAATAGTTTTAATACATCACATGCCACTAGGTAGCAGCTCTGGCTATGGATGACATGACAGCCTGGATGGAAGAAGGTGGTCAAGTAAGTTCAATATCACAATAATTTTCAACATTTTTGTTTTGTTTTTGAAAATGCTAAATACGATTCAAATTTTATGTAGGTCGGAATATTTGATGCCACAAATAGCACTAGTGAGCGAAGAAATATGCTTATGAAAATGGCTGAAGGAAAATGCAAGGTAAAATGGTGAATGCTGATGTCAGCCACCTTAGCGGGCCACTGTGTACCTAATAATTACATATGTGTGGGTATGTTTTTGATTTATAGTAAATGAATATTACAGATCATATTTTTGGAAACACTTTGCAACGATCGGCAAATAATTGAAAGAAATATACGGCTCAAGATTCAACAAAGTCCCGATTATGCTGAAGAGTATGTTTTTTTTTTCCTAATTTTTTTTTATTTTTATAAAAACTTAATGTATATATTTTTACAGGCCGGATTTTGAAGCCGGATATCAGGACTTTAAACGAAGACTTGATAATTACGAGAAGGTAACCCTAAATTACCTTAAAAAAAGTTCAGTGATTTATTGTTTAATGTTGTAATTGACTACAATTATCTCTTGTGACAAGATCTATGAGCCAGTTAATGAAGGATCATATATTAAAATGATCGACATGGTTAGTGGCCATGGCGGTCAGATACAAGTAAGTTGTCTCATGTCTATTTGTGAATTTATCACTTATATTTTATCTACATATAATTATTAGATGTATTAATTATATTTTATTATCAATAATGTCGTATATATTTAGGTGAACAATATCAGCGGTTACCTTCCAGGGCGGATTGTATTTTTCTTGGTATGTCATCAATGTTGTTCCATTTTCCCTCTTTTAGTAACGTCACTTTAATCCATAACCCTAAATTATATTTTCAATTAATTCTTTAAATTTATAATATCAACTTCATATATTGTCTTATAGGTGAATACGCATTTGACACCTAGACCAATTTTACTTACAAGACACGGAGAGAGTCGTGATAATGTGAGAGCAAGAATCGGGGGTGACACTGTCTTGAGGTTTCTTGTTTTCTCTGTTAAGTCATTCTTTCTGCATTGAGTAAAAAAGAAGCACTCGTATATCGCTTACTAGATTAAGTCATGTCACCATTAATTCCATAAAGTACAAAAGAAAAGACATCTTAGAGTGATTATTAGTTTTCAAAATATTCTACTTGTAATTCTCTTAATTGTTTGACAGTGGAAATGGAGAACTTTATGCAAAAAAGCTTACTAATTTTGTTGAGAAGCGACTTAAAAATGAACGTGCTGCTTCTGTAAGAATTATTAATTTTACATTTTACCTTTTAATTAAACCATTTTCACATACAAGTTTTGATTAGATACTTCTTTTTTGTGGACTAGATATGGACAAGCACATTACAGCGGACAATTTTGACTGCAAATCAAATTGCTGGATTCCCAAAGGTTAGCAATAAACTTTTCTCATTATTTCTGTAAATTGTTTATTTTATTACTTACTATTTACGAAAATTGCTTACTTTTTTCTTTTTTGTAGATACAATGGCGTGCACTTGATGAGATAAATGCTGGTGTATGTGATGGAATGACATACGAAGAAATAAAAAAGAATATGCCCGATGAATACGGGTATGTTTTATATTAAAGCTGAAAACCTCACTTTTTTCTTTTTACTAATATGAGTAATTTGTATAAATAGTAATTTTTTCAATTTCTTGAAGGTCCCGGAAGAAAGATAAACTTAGATACCGTTACCCTCGTGGAGAATCTTATCTTGATGTCATACAAAGGTTGGCATTTCTTTTAATTTATTTCACAAAGTCAAAAAGGATAGCCGATAGTATCTTGTATATGTGAAAAGACGATTATGACCTCAATCTATTGTAGGTTGGAGCCGGTTATCATCGAGCTAGAAAGACAACGTGCACCGGTTGTGGTAGTATCTCACCAGGTCAAGTCAACTAACCGAAATGGCTTCATTTCTTCATTTAAATATATCTATATTTTTAAACGCGTGTTTTCAATTGACTTGTGTATTGCAGGCGGTTTTGAGAGCATTATATGCATATTTTGCTGATCGACCATTAAAAGAAATACCGCACATAGAGGTAATCAAATTGTTTTTAGAGTAAATTACATTTTTGGTTCCTAAATATAGCTGATTTTTTGCAATTTTAGTCCCAAAATGTTCTCTTGCAGTTTTGGTCTGCATTTGAGGTTCTTTTAACGTTTTTGATCCCTGTTCCCATGTAAAATGACTATTTTTGGTCCTTGAGTATAGCTGATTTTTGCAATTTTGGTCTAAAAATATAGTTATTTTCTTGGAACATGGTCAAAAAAACGTTACAAAAACCTCAAAAAATTTGCAAGAAAAAACTTTTTGGGACCCGAATTGCAAAAATCAGCAATACTTAAGGACCAAAAACGTTACAAAAACTTCAAATTGCAAATAATCAGCTATAGACAGGGACCAAAAACCTCAAATAAGGACCAAAATTGCAAATAATCATCAAGCTATAGACAAGGACCAAAAACCTCAAATAAGGACCAAAATTGCAAGAGAACTTTTTGGGACTAAAATTGCAAAAGCCAGCTAAAACTTAAACCAAAAACGTTACAAAAACCTCAAATAAGGATTGCAAGAGAAAACTTTTTGGGACCTGAATTGCAAAAATCAGCTATATGTGGAGACCAAAAATGTAATTTACAAAAACCAAAAACGGTTTGCATGCACACGAACATGAATGCATGAATGCGTATACAAATAAAGAATTAAATGGTTGGAATTACAGATGCCACTTCATACCATAATCGAGATACAGATGGGTGTTACGGGTGTGCAAGAGAAACGATACAAACTCATGGATTGATTCAGAAACGAATTCTTGATTCTGTTTTAAGTGTAAAAGAATTATAGGAATATAAGAATTTTCAAGAAACATTCCATGTTTAAATATTCTAGAATGACTTGTTAATACGAAAATTTCCTTATTCATCATGGCTCCAATTATCCATTTATTGTTTCGAATCTTACAGATGCTGTCAATTCTTAAAATCATAATCATTAATGTAGATAAGACGTAAAACTTCTGTTTTTAAAATAATTTATGATGATAGTTGCTGAATGTACTTTTTCCGACCTTTTTCTTCCTGAAAACATGCATGAAAGTTGGGGGAAGGTTGAATAGGTCCTGCTTTTTATTCAATTTAGTCATGGACTCATGCTGACTCTTATACTAGAATTATGACTTAGGGATGTGGTGGTTGTAGGGTTATTTTCGTCATTCACTAGTTTTTACTTTTTAGTATAGTATATATATTTTTGTATTGATTATAGTTTTTAAATGAAAACGATACATAACACATGATTTAATGGACTGAAAATACGCTAATTTGATCAAAATCAACCTAGAAATACTACCATGATTAGCAATGATAATTAATACCTACGACGAATACCAAAACCCAATGCTTAAAATTAAATATTAACTAGAAAGTGATCATAAATAACAGTCGTTATATTTATTGACAATTAGTCAAAGGAGTTCATTGAAGCATGTGTCACGTAAAACGTTACATCTTTTAAGACAAGAAATAATTTGGTTTTAAATATAAGTTTTTAATTGAAGGTTAATTTGATATAAATATGTAAGTAATAATTAGATAATTGAAATCTCTTGTAAAGAAAAAACTGGAAAGCTTACCAACGTAAATTCAAAGTTACAACCTTTTTTTAATAATTATCAACACAAAGTAAACAAATTTGTATAACGACCTTACGAAGAAACATCACTATTTAAACAAATGCCTTTCTTTTGTAAATGAAAAGTGTATGATACAACTATCACGACAGACTATATCTTTCTTTCTTAAACATTAAAAGTTTGACTGGACGTAAAAATCATATTTTTTATTTTGAAACTACATATTTTTTTCAGAAAAAATCAATGTTTGAAAATTTATATTATAAATTTATAGTCTTATATTTTATTATATAAAATAACATGTAACATTGATGATCAAACCTCTAATTTAATTACAAACATAATATATACATTTAATCATTAGTTCAGAAAATATATTTTTTAAAACACAATAAGTCGAATAAAACAAATAGTATTTCCATATCATATGCCCGAATTGATTAAGATAGTTTATTGGGATCCTTTCAACTACTAAATAATAATTTAGTATATTTATCATTATTTTGGGTGCATGCCGTCGACTTCACGGGACTTTCTAGTCTTTCTGTGCACCTCTTTGTTTGCTATACTTCCAATAACATTCTGCCACGTCACCTAAATTGCTTGAAAACAGGAGACACGTAAAGCCGCCCGTAACAAATATTTAATACGCACCTACAAACAATCAGAATAACATATATATTCACAAGTATTAAATCTAAGACTATTAATTTAAGACATTTAAAAGATATCAGTTGAGCCACAAACTGTTCATGTACGAATAAATAGATTGCACAAGGAAACATTTTTTTCACATTCGTCTTTTTTTTTGGAAACGGCAAATAACAATAAAAAAGACACGAATAGCAAGACGCTATCGAGCCCAAAATGAAGTACAAACAGTAGTACAGGAACCAATTAGTAAACAAAACAAAACAAAAGATTAAGACACAAGATGATCAAAAGGCGAGCAGCTCCAAGTCGTCCAATCACCACATCCGAAAGAACTCCTGTGTTTACACCAAGCAAATGATTGGGCAATGATTGTGTCAGCCACCTTCGTAGCGGGCGTATACGATTGTTTGAATAACTTTTCATTTCTACAGATCCATATATTCCAAATGATGCAAAAAAGAATAGTGATCCCAATCTTTTTCTTCCTTGGACAATTACCCCATAAATTTGCCCAGTCGATAAATTCCATTAAGTTTGAAAATCGCCTTGGTTGGAGACCACACCACCGAAAGATCCAATGATGAACCACTTGTGTAAATTCACATTGCAATAGCAAGTGATCAACCGTTTCCACTTCTTTGCTACAAAGAGGGCACATTTGAGACGCCAAGTTCACACCTCTCATAGCCAACGAAACCGCAACAGGAACTCTACCTAAAACTGCTCTCCATACAAAGCATTTAACCTTTAAGGGTACTTCCTTTTTCCAGCTAATAATTGGACCAGATGATGTGTTGAATTGGGCCTCAATTAGGTTCCGCAAACGTTTGACTTCATATTCACCATTTGGGGATAGGAGAAATTGGAAACCATATTTAGAATTCACCCTAGTATCCATGTCGCCAATAATCTTGTATAATTGTAACAACTCGTTTAATTCCATAGCACTTGATGGATCTTTTTTCCAGTTCCACAAAAAACCACCAGAAGATAACCGCTCTTCAAGGCGACAGGACTTGAAAGATTCAAGAAGATAAAGATTGGGAAATTTATTTTGAAAAACCTCAGTGCCACACCATGAATCTTTCCAGAACAAGATTTTAATATTTCTTCCTGGAATAATTCTGAAAAGAGATTTGTGATCAATATGAATGATTTGCAGATAATTAACGGCTTTAAAAATATTAAGCCACACCCCCGTAGATGATTTTCGTGCAATATATTCTGCCGGCTTGTTTTCAAGATTGTGAATGCACGAGATTACAATTTTCCATAAGCTATTTTGTTCATTCATAAGCCGCCACCACCATTTTACAAGTAGAGATAGATTTTGAGCTTTTAAAGTACCAACACCAAGACCTCCAGCAGAAACAGAGGATGTGATTTTTGACCATTCCACCCAGTGAATTTTATGCTGTGAATTACTACCGGCCCAAAGGAATTTTCGCCTGATTTTTTCCAATGCATCAAGAATACCCTGTGGTGCTTTAAAAATCGACATGTAATAGGTGGGGAGGCTGTTTAGAACTGATTTGATAAGGGTGATTCTTCCACCAAACGAGAGAGTGTTGGCTTTCCAAGACGATAGTTTGGAGAGAAACTTGTCGATCACGGGTTGCCAATGCTTCTTCAGGCCCATATTAGCACCAACAGGTACCCCTAGATACGTGAACGGAAAAGCACCAACCGAACACCCCAAGGATCTAGCCATGTAGTGCAGTTCGGATTCTGAGATACCAATTCCAAATAGACGAGATTTGAGAAAATTAACTTTAAGACCTGATGAGATATGGAAGCAATTGAGAATTGCAGAGAGATTCTTGATGCTTTCCCGGTTCCAATCACCCACGAAAACCGCATCATCAGCGTAGAAAAGATGAGACAGAGATGGTCCGTTATGAGGTAATTTAATTCCATAATATAAAGAATTTCCAGCTGCTGTTTTGAGTGCAATGTTTAAACCCTCCATTGCAAGAATAAAGAGAAAAGGTGAGAGCGGGTCACCTTGTCGAACACCTTTAGAGATGGGAAACTCTTTGGTAGGTGCACCGTTGACTAGAACAGAAGCCTTAGATGAGGATAAAACACCCTTTATCCACATTCTCCATCTAGATCCAAACATCATCTGTTCCATAATGGATTCAAGATAATTCCAATTAATGGAATCGAAGGCTTTCTCAAAATCCACTTTGAAAAAGAAGGCTTTCGATTTCTTCTGTTTTACCCAAGAGAAAATTTCATTCATAATCAGTGGACCATCCATAATATTCCGGCCTTCAATATAAGCAGATTGCACCTCGCTTACAACATCGCCGATTACCCTTTTAAGCCGGGAAGCAAGTAACTTGGTGATGATTTTGTTAAGACTGCCGATGAGACTAATGGGCCGGTAATCCCCAAGGGATAGCGGATCAGAAACCTTGGGAATTAAAGTCACAAAAGAAGAATTACATCCCGCGGCCAGGGAACCATGTCTTTCAAAATATTTGACAAACTCAACAATGTCTTTTTTCATGATCTCCCACTTGGCTTTAAAAAGTTTGAAGGTAAAGCCGTCATGTCCAGGAGCCTTCTCACAGCCACAGCTCCAAATTGCCTTCTTGATCTCATCAATCGAGAACGGAGCTTCTAAGAAAGAAGATTGTTCCTCAGAGAGTTTCTTAAACTCCGGACTGATTAGCTTCGGGCGATCGGGCCATTTTTCATGAAACTTATCCGCAAAGAATCGATGCACCTCTGTTTTTAGACAATTTGGATCGGAAACCCACGCTCCATCAATGGTAAGACCATGAATTCTTGTCTTTCTACACTTGTTTTTTAACATACCATGGAAATACCGTGTATTTTCATCGCCATCTTGTAACCACTTAACTTTAGCCTTTTGATGAAGGTCGAGTTTAGCAAAAGCTTCTAGTTCTAAGATTTTCACTTTATCATCTCTCCAGCGGGCTCTCTCCTCATCAGATAATTGCCTTCTTTCAGCTTCTATTTCAATTTCATCCACCTTTTTCTTTAATTGAATCAATGAACCATGCTCTTTTTGATGTTCAGAGCTCCTCCACTCACATAGAATGTGTTTAATATGCTTAAGTTTGGCACGGAGAAAACTGTCAGCAGATCCAAAGCCTCTAAACGATTCCCATGATCTGTCAAATACCTCATCAAAGTTGCTCCTAAGTAACCAAGAATTATAGAACCGAAATGGCGGAGGCCCAAAATCAGCGTTTGAGGGCTTGAGGAGGAGTGGGGAGTGATCAGAGTGTTCTCTCGGAAGAGCAAGAACAATTGAGAGAGGCTGGAAGTTGACGATGTTAGAACACACCAGAAATCGATCTATTTTACTGAGTTTAAAACCATCATCACGAAGGAACGTGAATTTCCTTTCACCCATTTGAAATTCATGTAAGTCTGCGTCTTCAATAAATCGATTGAAGTCAGATGCCGATCTCCTGCAAAACCTCGAATTGTATCTATCTTCAGGTTTCCGGACCGCGTTAAAGTCACCATGAAAAACCCAGTTGCCAGGATTTGTTCTTTTCACATTCGTCATGTCTTTAAATTCGATCGGCAAAAGTCAGAATACAGATAGAAACCACAGATTGTAATTTAATCTTTTTTATATCACTAATTTCTGAAATCAACGAAAATAACAATGTGTTGGTTTCCTAAAAGATCTTTCTAGCTGATGTAAATTGGTTTTGACCCGTTCTAGACATTCAGTTCGCCATCTAAGTATCAATTAAGACAATGATTAAAGATTTTATGCAATTAAATATATTTTAAAATATGATGATTATTGAATAAAAAGTTTGGCCCTGATCACGTTTTGATTGAATTTTAGTAGGGTAATGGGGGGATCTCCCCTTTGACTTCATCTACTACGTACAACCAACAGTCACATGTGAATTGCAAAGAGAGAGTGTGGGCGAGGGGCATTGACCGGCAAACACACGCAATCTTAGCAAAAAGAGAGTAATTCGAGATCGGTTTACTTCGTTTCTATTTGATTCTCATAGATATATCATGTCTTGAAAACAATAATGATTTTATATTATAAATCTGATTATTATAACTTGAAATTTCATTTTTAAAGAAAAACAATCAAATATGAAAACATAAAAATAATTGTTTGAATATAAATAAGGGATATATTCAGTAAAGTCTTTATATTTTTGATCCTATATTTGATTAAGCGTTAATTGCTTTTTTTATATTCAATTAAGGTCCAACATTTTGTTAAATGTTTACAATTTTAGATAGTAGTTGTTTATGCCGTTTTTATATCTGTACAACCGATGATGTAAAGTGTCAACATGTAAATGTCAAAATGTAAGGACTTAATTGAATAAAAATTAAAAATTCAGCTCTAAATTATCAAAATGGTCAAAATGTAAGAACTTTAATGAATATTTTCTTTTTATATATAACTAAAATTGTAAACATTTAACAAAATATTAGGCTTAATTGAATATAAAAAACAATTAGGACTTAATCGAATATAATGTCAAAATGTAAGAAATTTACTGAACATAAATCTCAGTTTACCCCACCGCCAACTAACCTATGGCCAATACTTAGGTGGCGTTTGGTTCGCAAAATGTTTTTGAAGGAATTGGAATCTGGGAAGGAATTTGAATCCATCAGGAATTGGATTCGAATTCCATATTTTGTTTGGTTGGCAGGAAATGGAATTGGAATCCAATTTCATTTTCTGTTTGGTTGGAAAGAAATGCAATTGTATTCTATATAAATTGACGAATTTGCCCTTTTGACTTGTAGGCTTAAATTTACTCATACAAACACACACCTAACCAATAACCAAAGATCAAGATCGTTTACACATACAAATACCTAACCAATAACTAATTTCAAGATCATTTGCAGAAACACCACAATGACGGAGAGAAAGAGGGGTTACGGGGTGGGGAGAGTGGGTGAGTCAGCGACGGAGAGAAAGAGGGGGATAAGGTTTCAATTAGATTGGGTGGTGAGGGGAGAGATTCTGTTCACGTCACCGGCGATGCACAGTGGAGGGAGAGAGAGAGAGAACTCACTGGCGGGAGAGAGATACGATCGACTGAGATACGATCAACTGAGAAAATACGAGACGAAGGGAGAGAGAGAACTCACCGGCTATGTACAGTGGAGGCTCGACTTGATGAGGTTGCCGGAAAATCAAAATCGACCTAGAAGTCGTTCACGTCTTCAGCGAGGTGTGGGAAGCAGATGAGAAGATGAGAAGACGACGAAGTGTGTGAAGCAAGGGTTTAATGTGTAGACAAGGGTAAAATTGTAATCAGCAAAATTCCTTCCTTCAAGGGATTTAATTCCCTCGTGAACCCAATGGAATTCAATTCCTATAATTCAATGGAATGTCAGCTTCATTTAGGATTCCAATTCCTTACTAGAGTGTGAACCAAACACAACATTCTAAAGGAATTGGATTCCAATTCCTTCCAATTCCGCCGAACCAAACGCTACCTTAGAATTTAAATATTTTAAGCTACACGAATTATAGGTGCATTGCACAATATATAATGATATACACACCTTATTAAAAATAACTATTTCGTTACCATGAATTATAAAAATAATAATTATTAAAATATAGTTGATATACAATATTGAAATTAGTTTCACTATATGATAAAATAAAGGTATTAAAGCCATATATCATCTTGATGGTCTTTTACTACGAGTTGTGCATGAGAAAATTTAAATATACAATTTGATTTATTGTCATTTTGTAATTTTTATTATAGTCGACTAATTTAAATTGTAATCTTATAAAATCATATTATTTCTATGATATTTATATGCGAGTTGCTATAAATAGAATCAAATAAACTTTTTGAAATTATTATTATTATTATTAAATATTGTTACAATTAATTAATGAGTGATCTTAAATAAACCCCCTCCATGTGTGTAGATGTGTATGTTATGTGTGTTGACCTTCACACACACATGTCACATCATTGAGGGTTTTTTTTACCAATACCCTTAATTAATTTATAACTTTCTTAATACCGATCATGATTATTATCTCAGACGTCAATCATTGTTTTCGAAGTAATATAATAATTATTTGAACTTTTTGTTCTACTTAATTATTATTATTGTTAACTAAATAAAAAACTATTTCTTTAAAAAAATTTCTTATTATAAAAAATAATTTCTGGTTAACTTTTTATTTAGATTGACATATCGTTTTGAGTTTATATTTAACTGTATAATTAACTCTTTTAAATATTTAAAAACATACAATTTGTAATATTTATAAGTTTATTTGATATTTACATTTATGTTTTCCATTTTACATCACTTGCATGCTTGATACAGAGATGATGCATCATGTTTTTGCTAACCATTTTCAGACGTTCAGGTTGACATGCCTAGCATTATGTCACCTGCTAGTCTCATTCAGTCAGTTGATAACATTCCTTTGATGATTTTACAAAGAAATCGTTATGACGCGATCATGATAACTATTTTCTGGATGTTTACCAATAACAGATGATTCTATAGGTCGCACCTTAAACAAGTTGATACATATTGAATATTTATTATTAATACAATTATTAATAAATAATCAGCTTTTGTATTTAATTAGGAGATAATTATTACAGTATTTTATAAAAATAATAAATCAAGAGAGTGTAAACTAGTTATTATATATGTGGGTTTGCCTCTAAACCACACCGCACCGCACACACCCTTAATTTCTGCTATCTTCTTCCTTCTCATCTTTTTTCTCAAATGTTTATTTTGTAATAAAAAAGATTAGTTGTTTTTCTTTTATCTACTCTCTATTATATTATTTCAATGTATGTATAACAATCAAAACTAGTTTGAAAATAATGAAGGTGTTCAAAAATTATGATAATTTCGAAACTCAACACAAAAATAAGAAGAATAGGTTCGAAAATCATGATAAGTTCAAAAATTTTGATATATATATATATATATATATATATATATATATATATATATATATATATATATATATATATATATATATATATATATATATATATATATATATATATATATATATATATATATATATATATATATATATATGATCTATTGAATTAGATTTGAATTTCTGAACGTACCTCTCTGAAGAAAAAAAGTTTGGAGTTTTGAACTAATTTTTTTTAACAAGTTCGAATTCATTTTTATTTTTTGTTAAAACACTAGTTTGCAAATTATAATATTTCGAACGACTTTATTATTTACAAAAAACTAAGAGACAAATAAGGCTAATTTTATAAACCAATTTCCAAGGTTTAGACAAAATTAACGAAGTTGATCAAAATAGTCAAGATTTTTACATGAGGTATCTGCGAAGATCATTAAGATATGTGAAACCTCGAAACTGGTTGTGAAAATCTTGGTTATGGGATGTGATTTTGGCTTAAAGTGGTCCCCTATCTAAAGTAATTTGTGTTTCTTTTTTCTCATTTTTCATACTAGATTATCGGAAGGAATTCTCAATCAATAAATGTCACAAAACGATCCAAATGTTCTTGAAATGATATTTATTGATGTCTTTATGTTATTTAGTATTAACTACTAATAAAACTTTTAAAAATAAAGACGAAAATATACATTTTATCAGATTTTCGCAGGAGGGTACCTTCGAAAATATTAGATTTTCTCTTCGATATTAGATTTTTACAGGTATTCATATGTTAAAATCTAATATTTTCTCAAAAATATTAGATTTTAGCAGTTGGTCATCTGCAATTTTTAATTTTTCTTTTTGAAATTTGGATTTGAAACCCACTTTTTTCACTCATGACTGAGATTTTCGCAGATAATCGTCCGTAAAAATCCTCAAAAACTACGTCATTAAAATATTTATTAGCTTGCAAGGTTTTTACAGGTACCAACACACAAAAAGTACAGCTATTTTGGTCCGGTCCATAATTTTTTGTCTAAGTCTTGATAAGTGGGTTAAAAGATTGGGAAATTTGTCAAAAAGTCCCTATATTTTGGCTTCATTTAGGAAAAAGTACTCCCTGAATTTTATTTTGTGATTTAATCTTCTAAACCTACAAAAATTTGTGAAAAAACCCTTTTCACTTGATTTAGCAGGTCAAGGGTTAATTCACAAGTAAAACGATTTTACAGGGATTTTTTCGCAAATAAAATAACTTTTTGTTCATTTTTGTAAGTGACATAACTTTTACATACGATGTCCAAATTCTACAAACTTTATATCCTTAGAAACGTAGTAATGAGTACTACAACTTTGTTTTACAGACTTTTGTTTGAATATGTTAAGATCTTTTGTTTCAATCCCTTAAACGTGAGCACAAACCATTTATGTTATTTTTTAGTTATTTTCAAGCATTCATATCTCATTCGTTATAACTCCACTTAACCTGATTTTTTTTTCCTATGTTTTTACTATTTCAAATGATATATTTTTTAGAATGATGACTTTTTTCCAATTCCTCATATATTTTGAAATATATTGTTATAAACATTGTATCTCAGAATAATTAATTAATATTTGATCATGTGTATGAACACCCATTTTCAAACAAGCATATATTTTGTTATACACATTAATTTCACTTGATTCTTTTTTCTATGTACTCTTTGAAATATATATACTAAAACTTTCATTTAAAAATTGTCTTCTTAATAGCTTCAGATCTTGAGTTATTCATCTCCAAACATGGTCTTTGATAACACTTATTTTCTATAAACATTACTTGAAATGGATCTGTATAGCAAAAGATAAGAAAAAGAATCAAGTGGAATGGATGTGTATATCAAAAGTCAAGATCTGAAGTTATTAAGATCTAAGGCTATGTTTATAGCTATATGTCTTAAAATTCCACACGTTCATCTGATGCCATGTTTGAAGATCAATAAATCAAGATATGAAGCTATTAAGAAAAAACTTTCTATATGAAAGTTTTCGTATATATTCCAAAGAGTACAAAGAAAAAAGAATCAATTGAAATGGATTTGTATAGCAAAAGATATGTTCATATGAAAATAAGTGTTAAAACACATGGAATGTTGAATTATTATAGATACAATGTTTATAGCTATATATCTCAAAATCTATGAGGAATGAGGAAACGTCATCATATGAAAATTGTATTATTTGAAATAAAAAAAACATAGGAAAAAGATTCAGGTTAATTTGAGTTATAACGAAAGAGATATTAATGTTTGAAAACAACTAAAAAGTGACATAAATGGTTTGTGCTCACGTTTAAGGGTTTGTAGCAAAAGATCTTTACATATTCAGACAAAAGTCTATAAAACAAAGTTGTAGTACTAATTACCACATTTCTAAGGATATAAAGTTTGTAGAATTTGGATTTCGTATGTAAAAGTTATGTTATTTACAAAAATAAAAAAAAATCATTTTATTTGTGAAAAAATCACTGTAAAATCGTTTTACTTGTGAATTAACCCCTGACCTGCTAAATCAGGTGAAAAGAGTTTTTTCACAAATTTTTGCAGGTTTAGAGGATTAAATCTCAAAATAAAATTCAGTGAGAACTTTTTCCTAAATAGAGCCAAAATATAAGGATTTTTTTGATAAATTTCCCTAAAAGATTAGACATATTTATTTTTTTCATTTATATAAATTTGATAATTTTTATAAATATCCCTATCTATATTAATATACACATATATATAGTACATCTTGTATGCAACTATTACACCGAGGTCCAAACAAGTCACAAGTGAACCCCCACTACACCACTCCCTCTACTCTGCCGCTTTCTCATTCCACCGCTTTAAGATGTCGTCTCTTCCGCCACCGCCACCAGAAGACTCCGACAACTCCAACGACTCCGACAGCTCGCTCGCTCGTGTGATCCGTACTACCCTCTCCTATGACACAAACGTCATGCTCGCCGCCATTATCTCCCTCCTCCTCGTGATCCTTTTCGTCCTCCTCCTCCATCTGTACACCCGTTGGTTCCTAGTCCAAGCGCGCCGGCGAAGCCGCACCTCCGTGACTGTGCCGCACGTCCTAGGATCTAGATTACATAATCGTTTCACCATCATCGACACCAGTAATCCCGAAAATTCTCCAGGAAAATTTGGCCTCCCTTTCTCAGTCATCGCCTCATTGCCGTTATTCATTTACAAACTCTCATCCGAGGAAGATCGTGATTACGGATTAGAATGTGCTATTTGTTTGAGCATCTTCGAGGAAGAAGAAATCGGAAGAAAATTACCCGGATGTGGACATGCATTTCACGTGGAATGTATTGACATGTGGTTGCAGTCTCATTCAACATGTCCGATTTGTCGAGCAGCAATCCATTGTAATCACAGTCATAAAATCGATCATCTAGTGATCGAAATCCCTGATCCAGAGCAGGAGTCGGAATCGGACGGATTGACAATCAATAACGAGGAGGAATTGCGATTGGAGATTGTAACTACAATAAGCGACCAGATCACCGAGCCTCATGAAACGGCGGATGCTGGGGCTGAGAACGACTTTGCAGTAGGTGGTTCGTCGTCATCTTCGATAGGAGAATCGCTTAAAAAGTTCTTGAGCAGCAGTGGCAGTTGCAGCAGCAGATCGGGGGGTAAAATTCATCCTTCATCAGATGTTAATGGCGATGAATCAGAGTCGTGATGTTAGAAATCATAGGTTTGTTTACTATAATAGTCGTCGTATACATGTTACTCTAGGAACATAAATTGTAAAGAATTGTGCAGTAAAATGAGATTTTTGGGAGTGACCAAATCATTGAATTTAGGGTTTTTTTAAGGTTATGGATTAATGGAATCAAGAAATTTCGTTTCATAGAAGAGATCTCCAATCGAGTTTTCTTTAATTGAATTGAACTGAATTTAGGGCCTCCGTCCTGTCTGTAAGTCTTCATTATCCGGCTGCTGCCGGCAAATTCCAGCGTTCCACATTTTCGCCATTGATTTTCAGTTCATTTTCACAAATTGTTTGGATATTCCTTCTTCGTTATCGTGTTATTCGGAAAGTTAATAAAATGTATTCAATATTTTCCTCACAAATGATATGGATAATTATATATTTCATTGCTTTTGCAAAGATGTTCTCAAGGAGCCGGTTACAGCACGCAATTTCAATCCATTATTATTATTTTAAATATTAAAATGGGTTAATTCAAATTATATTTTATTAATACTACATAAAAAAATTATGATAAAAAGGGCCTTAATTACGAGTTGAAAGTCGTCTAAAACATATCAAAGCTTTTGTAATCCTTTAAATATGTTTTTATTTAGAGGGTTAATAACTTGATAATGTAACTTACTTTTTAAAATAACAATGTTTTTTTTTTTTTTCATATTTATCTATTTAACTTGTTATATCTGTTCAAAAAGGGTAATATGACCGGGTTGTTATATCTGTTCAAAAAGGGTAATATGACCGGGTAGTGGGGTTTCCCGGTCATATTACCCTTTTTGAACAGATATAACAAGTTAAATAAGTAAATGTAAAAAAAAACATTGTTACTTAAATGTGAACATTTTGTGCGTTTAATAATGTGCTTTTATCGGAAGACGCACAAAATTGTCACATTTAGGTAACAATGTTTTTTTGTTCACACTTACCCGTTTAAATGTGAACATTTTGTGCGTTTAATAATGTGCGTTTAATATGACCGGATTTTCCGGTCATATTACCTTTTTTTGAACATGTATAACAAGTTAAATAGATAAATATGAATAAAAAAAATATTGTTACCTAAATGCAAACATTTTGAAAAGTAATTTACATTCTCAAGTCATTAACCCGTATTTATATATGTATTTAGACAATAATATGTTATTATTAGACAAAATTACAAATTTGATTCCTATTACCAGGTTTTTTATATTTTTTCCTATTATTTTACCTATTCTCATTTTTTTCTTTTATTTTACCAATTAAACTAGAATGGACTACTCTCTCTCCATATATTGTTCAAGAATAACCTACAAACCCGGCTCCATCTAGTTTCCCCTCCATCTCTCTCACACTTCTTGATTAATTTTTTCTTGTTACTACCATTATCATCTTTCTTCAAAAACAAAATTCCCCCCAAAAATCCCACCCACACACATTGAGAAAAATAAAAAAAGCACACAAGCACGTCCCTATTTGATATTTTTCAACAACAATCATCAGTTTACTCCATGTGGCTTCAAATATTTTTTTAGTAGAATTTGAAAACATTAACAAACACGTCTATAACTGGTGACAAATTTGTTGGAATAGGGTCCAAAGTCATAACTAATTGGTAATGACTTTCCATTAATAGCAATGTCTTTTTTGGGTTGAGTAGTCCAAATGGTATTAGAGTTAATTCAGAGCGAATGATAAATAATTTATTAATTTGTCATATGATGATAAATTAATTAGAAACCAGTTTAGAATTAATTTGATATTAATTAAAAGTGCAAGGGATGGATATTAATTGTTTAATAGTTGGACAAATGGATAATGTCAGAACCTTGAGGAAAAATATGAAGGGATAACCCTTCATGATTTTCGTCTAAAGCATAAGGATATGGATAAGGTTTTGAGTTAAAGATAAGTTGGATTATCTAATCAATTACCCTTATCAAGTTTGAATTCAAATAAGGTTCATCTCTAAGTATTCTTATAAGCTATAAATACTCTTTCATGTATCTCATTACTCTTTCATGTATCTCATTATTTTTGTCTCAATTCTAGAGCTCCTTAGACTTGGAATTTTCTCTTCTCTCTCGGCAGAATCTATAACCTTTCTTTAAGGTTTTATAGCGAGCTTTCTCAAATACCTAAATTAACTAATAATTTGGACTTATTGGGTGTGAACCATTAGATGTATTCTCTTTCGGATACTACATTAGATTTGTTATTCATCATCAAAGGTCTTCAGGCAAATTGATTTTGCTCAAAGTTGGTTTTTCTTGACCCTGGCTATAGTTGTTAATATCATTAGGCAGGATCCTTGTAGGTTTTAGTAAAAGCTACTTGCCTTAGATTATTTTTGTATGTTTCCGCTGCTATGATAATCAAATCTAGGGTATAAAAAACCTATCAGTAGTATAAGAGTTTATGCTTATATGATATTTGCACTATATGAAGCCTGAGTTAAATTTGTTTGTCATACATAACTAATTTGCCAATTATTTTATATTGAAACCCTATACAGTTAATATGGAAAAATCAGTAACAAAAAACGGTTCAACAACTTTTAGTGTGAATCCATTTATCTAAATGTTCATTGAACTTTTAAAGCCCTTAATCATGTTAATAAAGTCCTTTCCAATAACAACCAATATTTTCTAAGAAACTCGAATGAAAATATGTATGGCCTAAGGGACTTATCCCTACCATAATCTTATGATGCCTATTTAATTTCAGACTTAAAAAAAGGAGATTCCAAAATATAAGAATCCTCAGAAGATAACATTTTAAACAAATTACTTTTATGTGAAGTATTAAAATGAACTTCCTACTTAAGTTCATATAAATTGTGAGATTTTCTTTAATTTGGAATTTAGTCGGCTACCTAAGTTTTTTTTTTTGAACCGGAAAATATATTAAAGAGCCCAAACTAGTAAGTAGCTAGCAGGGGAAATAAAGTACAAAATGAAATGAAAAGAAAAGTGGAAAGTTTTACAAATAAGACATAGGAGAATCACACCAATTTTCCCAATTTAAACCACTCATTGAGGATCTATGTTTGTACCAAACATAGACCATAGCTTTGATGTCATCAATAATCTTCGCCGGTTGGCTACCTAAGTATTCTAATTTACTTTTTCCACCGCTTCGAACTCTGCATCTAACAAATACTATGAAAATACATAGAATTTTGGTGACCCTTAGCATTCCAATTTACAATTTCCACTACTTTAATCCCATGAATATTTAATGAAGGTACATCTATTGAGAATGCTCATGAACTCCCACCCCTTAATCATTGCTTCAACATCTCTTTTTTAAATTAGGGAAGTCAAAATCGCAAGTCCGTTCCCATCTCCATGGTTCTTTGAGCTTCATATACAATCATACCCGAAACTACATTAATTTTCCTTTTGTTCTTACCTAAACTACATAAGATACTTCTACTAGTGATTTGAATATGCACATTGAAAAAGGCATCATCAATCCTGATGAAAGATAAATTCAAATAGGTGTAACCACACCTCCCATACAATTTGGAGGTTTAGACGGAGTTAAGACCATCTCTTAAGGGTGGCAAAAACTCTCGTACCTGAATAAGAACTCGAGTTGATCAAGGAATCCCTGAGTTAACCGTATGGTGACAGGGAATCCCCAAATAAAAGGTCAGGAATGGGGATACCCCTCATTCCTGAACCCGATCCTGATAAATATTCTTATATAAAAATAATGTAATATATATATATATATATATATATATATATATATATATATATATATATATATATATATATATATATAAAAGTTATTACTTTGTTAAAATTTATTATATGCCAAAATATGATCCATGTATCCCAACTTATTAGTTATTACGTATTTGAAAATTTACATTTCCTTATTGGTTAATTTGTGAAAACCTTAGATATAATGTTTTTTTTACTTATTTATTCATATATTTGTACCTAAAATATGACTATCAGGGCCTGACCAACCCAATTTAGGTCAGGGGTAAAATAAAAAATGAGCCCCTTTACAATAATTTTTTTGGTAAAGGAGGGTGGTACCTCTGAAAAGATTTATTAATTAAAATTTTTAATACAACAGCAGGCTGGGGAATCCCCATCCATGAAAGGGAAAAACCCCTCGGACAACCCCAGATGCCAAACAACCTAACAACTAAATATTACAACAAAAGAAATGTACGTTTATATTCACTTTTCTAGAGTAAACTAACCAGTTCCAATCACTTGTCTCTCCATTATTTAGTTTTCTAGTATACACACCATAAGATAAATGTTTAGATAAACTATATTTAGGAAACACTAGATTTAATTCTCTACTCGGCCCTTTTTCTACTAATAGTTCTCTTAATCTATTGCCAAGCATATCCTAATTACTTGGTACATATATATTTAAAGGAGGAAAAAATTGATGTTCATTGTCATTAATAACATTATCATTATCATTATGTATGTTTTCGTTCTCATTGATAACATTATCAGTCTCATTAAGTATATTTTCATTCTCATTAGGTATATTCACATTTGAAGTACCTACTTTTTTCATAAATTTATCCATGGATCATTTTTGTGACAGTATTAGTAGTTCAAATTTTCTTTTTTATCGCCAGATAAATGTTTTCTAGGCAACATATTATTATTTTAAATTTAAATTAAATTATGATAATGAGAAAAAACAAGTAAAGAAATGAAAACACCTGATTGTAATGTGTTTTGTAAGTTGTAATCTTTTTTTCTTTCGAAGAGTTGAAGTTTTTATCTTCCAAGCTCCATCAATAACTCAACAATGTTCAAAAGTCAATGAACAAAATCTGAAACAATATCAAAACAAAAATTCAGATTATCACTTGGATAATTTTAGAAAAAAAATCAACATACACTTGAATAATTTTAGGACAATTTCAGAAATCAAAAGAAACTCAACATATACTTGGACCATTTCGAAAATCAGAAATTACTTCAGAAAGAATTATAAAATCTAAAATCAATTCAGAAAAATAAGTTACATATTAGACCATTTCAAAAATTAATGAATCATATTTCAGAAATAATTTCAGAAATAAGTTTCTTACAATTTTATAAATCCAAAAACTCTTCAATAGACAATAGCTACAGCAATTCACGACTTCACCCCATACCTTAATCGACTAAACCCTCTTCAATTGTTCAGGAAATCAGAAAGCTACATAATTTCAGAAATTAGAATCACAATTCGTATAAAGCTATTGAAATATGAAATCGAATTTTTGAGACAGAAAGATCATAATTGAGATGAGGCTGAAGTTTAAAGAGCAAATATTTATTCTAAAATTCCAGTTTTTCATGCAACAATTTTTAAAATCCGTAGAAAATTTGAAATTGCAAATCAATTGGGACTTACCTTTCTTCAATCTTGTTATCGTTGGGGTGCATCGACATTTCCGGTTGGGCATGGGTGCGATTGGGAATTTCGAGTCCATCGGTTCATGAAGAATCGCTACTGCAAGTGGAAAGCTGATACGTATGATCCTGATTCTCGCATTCGACATTCATTGATTCTTGCTAGTTACATCGTCCAACTTGAGCATTATATGGGTTTGAGGTTTATAGAAAATGGGCCCTAAGGGTTTGGAGGCCCTAGGTCATTGCCCAAGCTGCCTTTATTGGGCCGAACTTGATGACTATTATTTTTATCTTGTGTTTTGTTCTTTTTTACTTTTTATGTTTATCATGTTAGTGCTTAAAGTCCATTCCTATGGATCTGAAAATTTTATGCTATCACGGAAAAAGAATCAAATACTCAATCTCTTTTAGTTGTACGTTTATGTTGTAGCACATATAATCAAAGGAACTCCAACAAACTTTTTATCAAATCCCACATTTATGGTGTGACACATTCATTCCTATTTTAGTATTAGTTATAAATTAAGTTAATGATTTATCATTTATGTTATATAGATTTGGGAAGAAAAATAATTTACATTTATGGTATGGTGCATTCATTCCTATTTTTGTATCTCTCTTTATTACCATGAGAAGAATAGTGGACATCATGGCTTGTTGTATCTAAAGAAACATCTTACTGGCCTACTGATTGATTAAGATCAGTCTAGGTACCCCTATAACACTCTTTGATTCTTCTTGTTCATAAAAAAACACGAAACACTCCTAAGCACTCGATTCACCCTCTCATATGTGATTTTATAACTTTCATGATTGGTTTCACTCCAGACACATGTTGTTGGCTTAAATATGTAGTTCCCTAATATAACTCCACACACTTGATGCCAAACGATTTTATCTATAGGAAAATATTTACGGTAATGCACAAAAGAACAATATAATACAAATTTATGATGAGGCCTGTGTTTAAACATATTGTCTTTAAAACAAATTCGCCCGCTACCGGATTTTTGTTTCCCAGGATACAACTGCTAGAAGTGGTTCTTTGAGACCGCCCAAACCTTTCTAGGCCTGAATGTTACCTTTCCGGTAGCATGAAAATTCAGTAATAGAAGGGGAAGGGAGATGATTGTGCCCAACTTTTTTTTGTCTCAAAATGGTTGTAGATAAGTTATATTTATACAACAAAACCATAACCAACCCTTAATAATACCCGTTATGACTTATAACCGCCGATTAAATTAAAACCAAAATCGTAACAGACAATTAAATACAATATCATAACTGACATTGTATTTATGTCTTCTTAATTATGAATCGTAACCAATAATCATTTTTCGATTATATACTCGTTCAACCCCTCAACTTTGGTGATTAGTTTTACATTCACCCTGTTTTCCAACATTATCATCTGTGATGAAGCCATATCATGGGTTGGCTTGACAAGAGCCGCAACTTGCTGGATAGCTTTATTAAAATCCGTACCTGGATGGATTAAATTCACATCGAGATCAAAAGGACACTCAGAAGACTGGCACACTGAATTATTATCACGATCTGTTAAATTAACCGAACCTGGAACCTTTCCTACCTTATTAACAATAAAAGGTGGTCCATTACCCATATCATACTTTGAATTATCCTCGAATAAATGTGATCCAATTTAATTTTTTATCAAATTTAGAATCCTACGATTCTCATGTTGGTTAATCAATGTATCACCCTTTTCTCCATTGCCATTTTTACATATACCATGATCCTTTTCTTAATTCATACCCATATTATCCCAATCCATATATTCTAATACCACATATTTTGGTCAAACTAATATGTTATCTCCATCTTGAACTAAATAGCCATCAACATCACTTTGTATCAAAGTCTCACAAAAAAATCCATAACACGACCTCCATCTGTAAATTTACCCATCTCCATAAGAACAACATCTTCACTAACCTCATTATTATCGATATTGACTTCCATATTTTTTTCCAAACAAGAGTGCCTCACTCCTACATCAATCGTATTTTGCGAGTTAAGAGTGTCACGTGACTCACTACCCATAATTGTATCCATAAATACATTAATAAAAAAACACATTGGCATAATAATGCATGTAACCAAAAGAACTTTGTGCTTCCATTGATGGTTCTTTCTAACATCCATCATATTGGATATGAGATTATCAGAGATAAACTCAAATGATCTTTACTCGTATCACATCGATAATTCCATTAACCTCTATGTTTAATTTTCCCATATAACATCCACCTTTTTAGTATAAATACACACCCTTCCCGTGGATAAATTCACATTATTGATCGAACCAAAATAAGTAACCAAAGGTTTTCATAACATAAGATAAAAACCTCTGAAAACAAACCAAAGCAGGATAACCCTTTACCTCTAATTAAACCACTCTTTTGGATATATTGTAATCCATAGTCAACCGTTGAAGATTCACTCACTCATAGCCACCATATGAAAAAGTTCTTTTAATTCATTCGACAAAACAATAAAGAAGTACTTAAAAACGTCCTAAATAAGTCGCTTTTACATCTCCAAACCCCACTACTACATAAAACAACAATATTGTATAAAAAAGAAAGGATTTCATCTCTCCCACCAAAGAACCAAATAGTTGAGGCATGGAAATTAGATCAGAATTAAACATCAACACTGGTGATGATAACATATATGGATATTTAAATTGTACATTTTCCTTTAGGATATCACCATGAGGTTTCGCCTTAATTTTCCTTATTTTTAATAATATTTTGAGCCGCATCCTTATGTTAGTGATTTTATATCACCTCTTATTTAAGTGTAACGGGAATTTATACTAGTTCAAGGGGGGAATCAAAGATGCAATATAATACAAGTTTGGTGGTGCATAGTGTACACTTATATGATGAGAGTTCGATCCCGAATAAGACAAAATATAAGGGTCAAGAGGCAATGTCATTTGCGAGATGCAAGGCACAGTTCCCCTTGAGCTGGATTTGTGCCCCAAAACTTGTATAAATTTTTCGAGTTAGAATGCAGCAGAAAAACATGTTTAGAAGTGGTAAGTTAGTGTAAAAGTTAGAATTTTGACTAAGGCAAAAAGATGCATCCAGTGAGTTGCAGACCTACAAAATCAGTAATATACAGTTTCGCCGAGCTAGGGATTGCAGACATTCAGAACGGCTAATATTCCGATCCTACAAAAATTCTAATAAAACAGTTTTAACCACCTAAAATAGTATTTTGTGATCATGATATATCTCGTGAATATAAATAGGAGATATGCTTCAGGATTTTAAACTAATAAATCACGCAATAAGAATTTGATTCTTAATTCCTATCTTGCTAAATTGAAATGTTTTGTTAACATTTATTCCCAAGAAATTTTTGTAGATCCCATGACATTAAGAGCAAATAGTTTTTAAGGAAATTATTCTATAAGATTTCATAATTAACCAAGTAATCTGATTTGATCTATAACAAGCCCTAATCTCCAATACCCCCAACAACATCCTATTATTCTTCAATTCATGATCATTAATTGAACAATCCTTACGATTCAGATATTTGGAAGGCCCTAATTTTTTTCCAATAAAACAAAGACATGATTGAATCTAAATTGAATTCAATTTCATTGCCAGAACATTACTACCACTACTTTATGAAACTTAACAAAATCAAACTCCTTGCCTTGTATATTCTTCTTATAGGCAATGAAAACATCCATCACTTTCCCATACAAAGCAAAAACTTTCCACAATTCATCAACCATATAGCCAATTAGAAAAATTAATAGAAAAGAATGTAGTGGCGAAACATTTTACCTGGTCATCCTAGTTACTCCGGTTACCAGCTTACTTATTTGACCACCACTGCCAAGAATTCTATGTTTGACTGAATTCTTCACCGACCAGAAGCTTTAGCCCAACGCTCTTCTACTATATCATCACCATTAAACGCCTGCTGATTCTTGATAGAATGTGTCTCTAAATATGGTACCCTATAAATGCCACGACCCACAAAAAGTCCCGTCCTAGTAACGTGCTCACTGCAATATTTTAGTTTTAGTCACCAAACTATGCAGGTCCCATACCGCTTACTTGAATACTCCACAAACTCGAAAATCAGCACCAAACAAACCTTCTATGTTGAAGTTAATTATTATCATTGCTACCGAAGATCTTAACGGTCATAGTCGCCCGTTGCTTTATTAGGTAAAGAATCTCTTTTTGATCTCCTTAAGTAACAAATGTCGACTGTAATGGGTATTGATACAATAGTGCTAATGATTTTTGATACTCTCTACCTATAATTATACCTATGACAAAATATTCTTATTTAAAGAATATAAGGATAATACATATTATACTCCATTTATTTATATTGCAAATAAGGTGACGATATACAAATGATAATCTGACAAAAACATTGTAATGGTCAATATATTTTAGAACACCCAATTTGAGGTTTTAATGTAATTGTCATCCTCCAACCAACACATAAATCAAATTTGAGGTTTGTATTAATTTATCACAATATATTTCAAAAAAAACCTTCTTGCTCACATTATTATTGGAGATATATTTAATATATTTAAGATATTTCTTTTACCTCATATAACTTATTAATTATTTAATATAAAATAGAAATGATATTGTAGCCCAACACATTATTGATTTTTATTTTAAAAGGTCTGTCATGTATTTTTTTGGTGGTCTAGGTCGCCAAACTATGAAAATCAGTATTAAAACACCATCCTTTCAAAATTGAATGGGTGAATAGGTTTCACCACTGACATAGCTATTCAGTTGGCATTTTGGTCATAATAACGGGTCCATGTGATGATGATATGGCATCAACATGGATAATTCTATATCAATTCTATTTTTAACCAATAACAACAATGTATCATATCCATCTTCAAGAACCAATTCCAGCATTTGAAAGAACAAAAATTCACCAAGTCCAGATTTTAACATCATCACGAACATTCATTCTAACATCTGCTAGATTGTAATCTAAAATCTTGTTGAACCGAAAAAAAATTAAAACTGAAACTTAACTAATTTTGAAATCATTCTCGGTCTAGCATCCAGAAATCTGAAATTGAAGCTTGAACAAACTCGATGGTTGTGAAATTGAAGCTCGAACATAGAACATATCCGAAAATGAATTTAAACAAACCTGTTGGTTATGAAGCTTCCATTCTCGATCTAACCTCCAGAAACAAGAACTACAGAATTCGTTCTAGATCTAGCCTCCCAAAACCGTTCTCGATCTAGCCTCCATAATTCCTTCTCGTGCCTAGCCGTTGGATCTACTTCAGACACATGCGAGCCATAAAACCCGCCCCTGTTCAAGGTTTCTTTCAAGACATACAAGTGGAGTAAAGAAGAAACCCCGAGCCCATGTCCTTATCCATCGATTAGAAGAATGGAAGAATAGAAACAAACCTGCAATCAGAATCCAGGGTGTGTGGTGAGAATGCACTCGATGTTTCTATATGGCGACGATACAATTCAAGGGAGGACCAAGTTCTCTCATGAAACTTTTGTTTCTCTATTCTTGGAGATCACATACGCAAGATATTGAAGGAGTTTATTTTACTTGAAAAAAATCAAAAAGTAAAAAATCCATGTGTGCAACATCAAGCCACATCATCACTGGCATGGCATTAAACACCGACTATTACAAGTCCGGTCCCTTTTTAGCAGGTGAACTCAACTTTATGCCCCTTGAACACCAAAAAATAAAATAATGGATTTTTTAAAACAAAACTCAATAGTTTGTTGGGCTATAGTTGTTGGGATTCGATCATATAAACACATAACATATGCAGCGAAAGACACTCAAGATCAAATCACAGATTATCCATGAATAATGTCCAAGATATACCTCACAATTTGGCTTTTGGTCAGGGCCACGGTTGCAAGGGACAATCAGGATCCAAAGTAGAATCCCTCTAATGATTCACACCCAGTGATCTCCAGAAAACCAGACAGATCAGTATTCTACTTGGGAAGGGAGGCAGACAACTCAAACCCTAGAGAGGGATGAGAGATCATAGAAAGGAGGGAGGGGAGAGGAGGCGACACAGATTAAGGATTGGGATGCCTTAGGGTTGAACCCCAATGCCTCTATTTATACTGCATGGACTCTTAGGGTTTCAAACTTATGAGCCTTTTGGCGGCTACACCCCTGACTTGTTTTCTTTTATTAAACCTTTAATCAGTTGCAATCGAGTTCCTTTAATTGATTCTAAATTAATTCTAATTAATTTTTTCAATTAATTTATTGATCTAGTTTCTAATTAATTTATTTCTCAATAAATTAATAAACTAATCATACTTTCTTTTATTTCTTTTGACCCTGTCTATTTTTTTGGGTCATGAGGGCACCCTAAAAGAACCCTGGTATTATTAGAAATATTACCATTAGTTGATGACTTTGGATATTATTCCAACAATAGTTGCATTTTCCTTATAAAAAAATACAATGTGTGCTATCGAATGATCTTGAGGAAAACCTAACATATATGATTTTATTGAAAATGATTTTCAAATATTTATGGGAGGATGGCAAATTTTGAGAAATTCAATCATGGTGATTTTTGTATTAAAGAATTTGGTTGTCTCACTTGTTCATCTAATCAACCGCCTCATAATGGGGTTTACATTCTTGGAGAATTGGATGCCACAATTAACAAGGGATAATAAATAGGCTATGCTATGTAAGTATGCCATAATTCTACCATGCATTTTAATTAGATTTTATATTTGATTCAGAGTTGGTGGATATTTCCCTTGGATGCATGCTGTTCACTTGATTTAACAAAGGGGCATCAAAGTTTTTTGATAGATTTCTTGTGTCCGAAGGTGTTATTGATTTTCCCCATGATTTCTAGTATTGTGTTGAACAAAAATCTCTCTAATCACATACATATTCTCCTCTAAGAAAATGACTACGATTATGACATGTACCCATTTCTGTCGGTTTCACTTTTGGTGCTATATGGATGTGTTTGATGAGGTTGTTCTTTCTTTTTAGAATCGACATATGGAAGGATCTTCGAAGCATATGGCTAGTTTTAAGAGAAAAATATAATCTCTTAAAGTTATCTCGAAGGTTTGGTTCAAGAAACAAATAAAGAATTTGGAGTAAAGGAAAGTCACCATTAAAAGATATATAGTGGTTATCAAAGCCAAGATTTGTAACAAAATTGTGATCACCTCAAAGCTACAAGATAGACCCACCTTGCTTAAAGATATGCGTGAGAACGAGCAACTTGGCTAATGCTTTTATATGGCTAAAATGGGAAATTGAAAACTCGAGGTTTCACATGGCTTCTGTTGGTCCCTAGATCTGAACACTCGTGTATGAATCTTACAGAAATGCGGAATAAACACAAGTATTCAACAAATAAATCACACAGTTTATTTATTAAGGGTTTTTCGTTTAATCACACAGATTACATAGAAGAACTAAAACACTAAGCTCTAAATCTCTCTAATTCTTCACTTTCGGAAATCATCAATCACCAACCTTTTACACACATATGTTGTTGATTAATATAGTCATAAAATGCTCCAGGATAATCTCCTAAAAATAAGGAGAATCTTCAGTCAAAATAATCTCTACAGATCTTCAAATCAAACCAATATTATATGCAGATCTTCAATCAGACCATATCCCAAGATTGTAGGAATTCAAATCTTCAGGGATAATAACAAATCTGATCTCAAGGATAAGATCAGATCTGACCTTCAGTCGGATCAGCACAAAAGTCAGCTTCAGCTTCAGCCTGATGAACATCAGCACCAGCATGAGCAACAGCTGATACCTGATCAGTGTGTCTTCCGTATCAGCAACTCGTTACAGCATCAGCTGACTGTCTTTAGTATCATCATCAGCTGATCGGCTTCAGTACCATCATCAACTGATCAGCTTCATGTGCTTCACTCTATTCAGCTCAAGGACAACAACTGAGACATACTTAGTTGTACTCAGATCGAAAACCTTAATCTCTAACAGCACCAACATTTACAGTATAAAACAAATACTACCTGACAAGTCAGCTTGTCTAATTATAATATTTACAGTTATTAAACAAGACGGATTGTCAACAATAAGCAGTCAAAACATAACATTCTAATACAAATTGACATCATCAAATCTATTCAATATATTCCCAACAGTTTCTATGTTGATGATGTAGTTTTACTATGTGATTGGATTCTAGAAAACATGAGACAAATTATCAGAATTTTATAATGTTTTCATTTGTCATCGGGGCTAACCATTAACTTATATAAAAGTAAGTTGATTGGTATTGGTGTGCAATTTTGTCATGTGGAAGAGTTTGCTCATATGATTGGTTGCTCAACGATTCTTCTCCCTTTCACCAACCTTGTCCTTCCCGTAGGGGAGAATATGAATCACATTTCCCTTCTGATCGATGATAGAATGTTTATGTTGAGTTGGCATCCGATGTGGCATCTGAAAGCTGAGACATAAATAAGGGTTAATAAGGGTCGTGTGGTCTTCAGTTAGGGTGTGTTTTTATACCCTAATCTACAAGGAATGATAGTTCAATATTGCAATGTCTTTCTCATCCCCAACCTTCTCTTAAGTTCGCAAGTATTCTAGTATGATTACCATAATCGTTGTGATAATGGTTTCCTTTACACATAAATAAGGGTTGTGTGGTCTTCTATGGTTGAGAACTGGCATACCTTGAATCTAGCCTGCAATCCTTTCGCACTTATCTTAGGAGTAATTGTCATCGAATGCGCAACACCAGAGCCAATCCATATAGCACTTTAGAATTCTATTATGTATCATCACTAAGCACAAAGAAAGAGTTACTAAAACCATTACGAATGTTTGAATTAAGGTAGTTCACATTAGTTGAGGTTTTTTTAGTAGACTTACCTTTGAGTTATCGCACACCAATAATCGCTTACCTAGGTTCTTTTAGAAAGGTTGAGGTTCGAATGCATGAAGGAAAACCACAATCACAACGATTATAGTAATCCATACTAGAAGACTTGCAAACTTGCGAGAAAGTTGAGGAGGAAGAAGACATTGCAAGATTAATCGTTCCTTGTAGATTAGGGCACAAAAAAGCAAACCCCAATTAAAGACCATTGACCCTTATTTATGCCTCAGCTTTCCGATGCAACATAGGATGTCAAATAAGCATAAACCTTCTATCATCGGTCATAAATGTATATTGTGAACAATTTTAAAAACTTCATGGGTAAATCAAGCACAAAAAATAAGTTCAATGATCAAATATAAACACTTTTAGAAGTTTGTTATCCTTCCAAGTCTTCTAGGGTGCCACGTAGGATTCCAAATCAACATCAAAAATCTATCACCGGTCATAAGTATATAATGTGAACAGTTTTAAAAAGTTCATGGATAAATAATTACAAAAATAAATTGAATGACCAAATACACCCAAATCACCTACCTTTATTCACAAAATATAATTGAAGACCAACACTTTTTTCCTACCCAAAAAAAGTTATGATGACGTTCTCTTTCTATTCTATTTTCACTAAAAGTCTTTTTACCCCGAATCTCTATACTAAAAGATTAGTCAAAGTATAGACGTAACATTTATAAGATGATGATGTTAGAAGTCGGCGTGTTCAGTCTACCCACAAACATTGACTTCGGTAGAGACATGTGTAACCCACCGTTTCTATTTACTATATTTGGCGACATTCAACTTAGACTACGTTTTATTTTTCGTTTTTATCTGTACATTTACAAAAAATCTAAATCGGTTCATGGAAAATGGATTTATTATCTAAATTTAGTAAGCGGTGGCTTTTATTTTTCGCGTAAGCTCTTTTTTGAAACAAGAAACGATATTGACAAATACTCACTCCGTCCCAAAATGATAGTCCATGTTTCCTTTTTAGTTTGTCCGAAAATGTTAGTCCACTTCTAAATATAAATGACATCTTTACCAAGATACCCCTAACCGTAATTGTAATAGCCAACACATCTAGTGTCGGCATTAAATACAAAGAAAGGGTAAACAGTCATTTTGTAAGAAAAAGTAAGATGCATTTAATGTTTTCTTAATCTGTGTGTTTTTTGTCTGTGGACTTTCATTTTGGGACGGAGGGAGTATATTTTAATATTATTGTTGAACAGACGCCGTAACTCTACAATCTACATGCAAAACAAATATATATTTACAAAAAATGTATATATTTTAAAAGGATTTATATGGTTTTAATGGGCCCTTCTTATTGGCACATATTGGGCTATAAGCCCAAGCTTTATTTAATCACATTTGACAAACAGTTTATAAATGGAGAAAGACAAATATCTGATTCGGCTTCGGATAACAATCATAACATCATAGAGGACAAAAATTTAGATTATGTATTTCATTTGTGTATACCAAGGGAATTATTGAGGATGCATATGGACGATACAAGGCTATATCTGTTTTGGTACGATTTTATTGGTTTAAAAAAAGGTTTAGGCTATAGAATGAAAGCATATTTTTATATACGCTTTGCTTAGGTCCTTTAAATATTTTTTTAAACATTATAGGTTACCAAACTTGCCAAACATGTTCAACTCATGTCACTCGTTAACTTAGTGATTGATTTAGCTGGTAAAAATGATATTATGCCCTCTACGTGACATGTATTGATACATCATTTTTAATGATCAAGCTCACAAAAAAGTAAGGGGTGTGCATGGGTTGGTTTGGATCGGTTTTGGGATAAAAACCGAACACAAACCGATCAATTCGGTTTTTGGGTTTTAGAACCCGTCGGTTTCGGTTTCTAAGTGGGTTCGGTTTGGGTTTTTAAAGTCGGTTTTGGGTCGGTTTCGGTTTCAACCCATGGGCTCGTAGGTTTTGGGTTTCAACCCGTGGGTTTTGGGTTGGAACCCAATTTCCAACAATTATAAAAACTTTATAAAATTAATAATCACATTCTACCAATTATTTTAGTCATCATTTACATGGAATAACAATTTGATATATTTTTATATACTTAACTCTATAAGAAATAATGTAGTGATGTAACATTTGACGTATTCAAGTGCATATTCTAACGGTTATTAGAAACTCGGTAAAAGATATAGAAAAATAAATAAAAACACGTCAATTTACATTACCGATGCATCTTACAAGTGTCATTAACTTGAAGTAATCAATACCCTAACATACTACAATATATATCAACTATTAATAATATATTAAATATTTAAGGGTTTGGGTCGGTTTCGGTTTTAGTGGGTCGGTTTTGGGGTGAAACCAAACCCAAACCGAAATTTCCGGTTTTTAAAATTTCAAACCCAAACCGTCGGTTTTTGTTTTGGTTTCGATTTTTGTCGGTTTCTCGGTTTCCGGGTTCGGTTTTGCTCACCCCTACAAAAAAGCAACATGCCTTTTTATTTCTTTTACCTAGTTCACCGAGCTTTTTTTCATATACACCAACCCATTCTACTTGCAAAAAATCCCATCTAGGGATAAGTTATGGATCATACAAAACAACTAAGACTTACAACCTTGCAAATTGGCTTCTTAATGATCCAATTATCGACATACTTGGACATTAATGGAGCAAGTAGTACTAGAGTCAATTAATATTGATATGGAATGAAAAACCGGATATTGTTTAGGGTTTTAACGTTTTTAAACTAGAATGACTCATTGAAACAACCATGGCAAGTTTCTGTGACATCCCAATGTCCATTTTCCAGCCTCACATGAACGAATTTTCTATGATTTTCTCGCCACTTTAGAGCAATGAGAATTTTGATAAAGAGAAATGTTATTATCATCAACATTTTGAGTATGCCCCATTAGGCATGTGGGCTGACCCCATAGCAACTACTACAAGTTGATCCGAATGTGTGGCAGCTGCAAGCCTGCAAAAACCGAGTAGGTGGCCTTCAACTAGTTTGTTTATATTTGAATTTTATGATACTTAGACTTTTAACTTTTGAATTATTTATGGATTTTAGAATGTTTTCTATTATAGTATTCACATATAATCATATTCTTATTTAAATACGGTTCTTGGTTTGGATATTTATGTTAATATAAGTTTGGTTATGTTAATTCGTGCTTGTTTATGTTCGTTCAACTATGACCATTTATGTTTGTTAGTTTATGATCATTTATGTTCATTTAACATCTTAACGAACAAAAACACAGGGATTTATTAAACGAATGAACATAGACAAGAAATCTAGTTCGTTTATATGTAAGTGCTTGTTTGTTTCTTTGGTTAAACTAGAGCTAGCATACATAAATAATATTTTGTTTGTGTTCATTTGATTTGTTTACAACCCTGGATTTAGGTCAAATATTAGAAAGTTTAGCAAATGTTTTTGGGATCAAAACGAACCCTATATTTATCTTTAATGCATATAATCTTTTAAACAACTTTATGCAAAAAAATTATATAACTATTATAATATTGATTTTGTAATCATAAATTTATAATTAAAACACAAATTAGAGATATATAGACAAAGTTGCTTGGCCCGTACAAAAATCACGCATACAATTGGTTAATTTTAAGGGACTTGTAGTTGTATATGTATGCAACGAGTAAATTTCTTTTTAATTTAACAATTTTGACAATATAAATAATTGTTGAGTGTGAAGCCACTCTTGTGGTTTGTCAAAGTAGCTGCAGAAAATTGGTATGAAGTTGGTGAAGATTTTTCAAAGTTAGGTGTGCCTGCTTCTTTCTTTGAATTAAACATTCTCATTTTCACATTGATACAAATGTATATAAATAGAGGCATTCAGTTGAGAACATTTGTACCACACCACAACAATGTATTTGAATATAAATTCCTAGTTACCTGGTGGACGTAGGTCAGATTAGACCGAACCACGTTAAATTCTTGTGTTCTTAATTTGTGAGCTGAGTGTGTGAGTTCAGTGTTCGTATGCTAAGTGTCTCGATCCTAACAAGTGGTATCAGAGCCTTGGTATAGCTCCAGAGAGTGATTTTCTGTTTTTGGGTCGAAAATTTTTTGTCTCAAAAACGATTTTGGTTTACGCCGTTGGAAAGGTCTCGTTCCGCAGATTCCGAAAATATATTTTTTCGAATTTTTTGAGCGTCAGAAGACCTCCAAATCACCGGTCAAAGTTGGTCAAAACTCGCCGGAAAGTTGGCCGGAAAAACCAGTTCACCGGAGAAGACGACACTGTAGCGCCGGAGTCCGCCGGAGAAGACGACACTGTAGCAGTTCACTGTAGCGGTTCCTATAGCAGTACTGTAGCATATTTCCAGAATTTGCAAAACAGGTCCCTGAAGTTCCAGAATTTGCAAAACAGGCCCCTGAACTTTCAGAAAATTGCGGTTTAGTCCCTGAACTTCAGGAAAATTGCATTTTGGTCCCTCATCTTTGTTAAAGTCGCAAAACAGTTACTCAAATATTTGTTTTGGGCAGTTTAGCCCGAAAATAATTTGGGTGGGGATTATATTTTGCAAATAACGAGCCAAGAACAGGCGTTAAGTTCAGACAAGGCTTCGTTTAGTGAAGATTGGAAAGTTTGTGGAAGATGCAGATTGAGGCATTATGTGTCAGAAAGTTCAAGATGTGGTATTGGTAAATGGAGAAAATTAGAGAATTACAGAAGATCAGACGTTCAGACAAATCCAACGATGATCAGAGTTAGATCATGGGATGAACAGATCAAGTAATTAAGAGAAAATCCGTTTTCGGTAGATCCAGTAGTGATTAGAAAGTCAACAGACTTAGGTGTAATTACGGGATCAGAAAGTTCCGTGTTATTCATGACGTTGAGGTGTGGACATTCTTTAGAGTCGATGTCCAAATAGAGGAAATTCTGCTTCTGAGAATGTGTCTGGGTTTGATGCATTGGGACTCAGTGGAAGGCAGTGAAGACTCTTGGGTCAAGAATTCTGGTGCTTCATTTCACGCTACCCACAGCAGTGAAGCACTACAGAATCTGAAAGTTGGAGACCTTGGAAAGGTAAGACTTGTGAACGATGAATGTTCGATGTATATGGTCGGATTACCGTCTGAGAGAGTGACCGTCCCAGTTCAGAAGAGAAACAAAGTCCGGTTCACAGAATCTCATGGGCAGAAGAGGGTGACCTTTTGCAAGTAGGAAGCCTAGAGCTACAAGGAAGATTCAGGTTGAACGAGCGTGAAAGGTTCAGAAAAATCAGTCGAAGGATATTGTGACAATGAGAGCACATAGTATTGTTTCAGTTGCAGGGTTTTGCAACAGTGGGAGCATAGGTCGTGTTTCAATCATAGGTCCAGGACGACAGTGGATTTAGAACCAGTTTTCAGCTGTAAAAGTCTCTCCGATTTTGATAACTTGCTAAATATAGAGAGTGTTGTTGTTTGTTCTCAGATTGTTCCAGGATTCGGTAGTTCGTTTTCAGTGGGAGCCGATAGGGACAGTGTGACACCCCATTTTCACTGTTTGCAAATACCATGGTTTTTCGTATAAATACATAAATACAAAAATACGGTTTGTCAAAAACCGATAATTTACATGCTTAAAAACAGTGGGTGTTACAAATCCATATCAAAACTACCATAGTAAGCAAGAAAGGATTAAACCTTGAGTCCAAGACGGGAGCTAACTCGGGCTCCACTCTAGCTTTACTTCAACCAATTATACTTTAGAATTTTAACCTGGAATACATGGCAAAACATAAAATACGTAAGACAATAATGTCTCGTGAGTTACATGAGTTTTAGACTCAAACCATTAACTTATTTCTTCCAACTTTTTATAAAATTTGTAACATAAAATTTCTGTCAAAACTTTATAGTAATAACATACTATAACTTTTTACTTCTCGAAATCATTTCATAACATGCTTTACAAAATAATATCTTTCAAAACTTATAGTAGTAACATACTATAACTCTTTTACTTTCCAAAATCATTTCATAGCATACTTTACAAAAATAACTTCTTTCTAACTTTCTTTGACTGGTTTTATAAGCTTGCTGGATTTTTATACTTAGGGCTTTAATCACCATAAGTGATACCCCAAGTCTCTATGGCTAGAAAGAACGGATCAATCCTCACCATAGAAGTGCTGAGGCAATCTACTTCGCGATGGGGCTTTTTCCCCAGTAGACCCCTTACCTAACACGGGAAGGTTGGAACGTAGTTCCCTTACTAACGCTGCTTGCTACAATTACCAGTCATACAAAACATTTTCTGCTTGCTTGAACATTACTTACATACATATAACTTGTGGCTAAGTGTCAAACTTCATTATTTTCTGTCTTTATGGCTAGATGCCAAATTTATAATTTTCATCACATATGTAAAATATGTTTTTATAACATTCTAAGCTTTATACCAAATCATACTTTCCAACATCTTATGACTATATGTTATTCATACTTGAAAACATATACAGTTTGTAACCAAAACATACTTCTTAATCATCTTGTGGCTATATGCCATTCATATTTGAAAACATATATAACTTGTAATCGAAATATACTTTCACATAATTGGTTCATAGATCAATATACTTTCACTCAATTGACTCATAGGCCAATATATATACTTTCACTTAATTTGACTTATAGTTCAAAACATAGCTTCAATTATAGCATTATACTTTCACAAACAAGTTAGAAATAAAACTCTTGCATATAATTTCACATATAAGATTTTATAAGAAATCTTGAAAATACTTACTTGCCATGTACCCCAGAATGGGTAAAAATACTGCATGTACTCACCTCAAGTCGGCAATGTAGAAATCCGTGCGGCAACTCCGCAAATCCAACCAAGCTTAAAACCGCACACCTTATAGTCCTATAAGGTATATTAAGTTATTATATGTCATAATAATTAAGCCCCACCTTAATTATATACTTGTATAAATAAAACATTTATTATATTTATTTTCAGCTTTTAACCTCAAAGAAGAAAGTCTGTTTATGACCACTTAAGCTCATCGTAACCTCCACAAATCAAGGATATATTTATATATTCACCTAGCCCATCTCTTTACCTTTCCAGGGATGTAAGGAATATGTATTAATTATTTTTCCTCTATTTTATATGAATTAACCAAAATTGGGTATCAAAATATGTTAAATCCAGACCAGATTGCAAAGATTGCCACTTTAAACCTAGAAATGATCATCAATAAATTCTAAGAAAAATATTGGACAAACAAGACCCTAAAGCAAGACTACAGGCCCTGACCTCATGTCATTTGCCCCTTCCAAGAATAAACGAAAAATTACCAAAGTTGACTTATACAATTAGTTCACCCACTGAACCACCCTTGAAGAAATATTAATCGATCAAAATGGGTTAAGAACTGAATTCTGAAATTTGGTAAGGACAAAATACACATCAAAAGTGAACTAAGGCAAGTGGCCTTGCTCCCAAAAGATTTTTGTACAATTTACAATGAATTTCTCAAGGCAGGGGACCAAATTTGACAGAAATTAGACCACTCAGTGAATATTGCAATATTAACCTAACCTAACACACGAATTAGGCCAAGGCCTTCTGGATGAAGAAACTACACACCTAGACCTTTCCAGAAATGTATGGCTCGTCTCAATTGGTCAAGTACAAGATTTTACACGAATTGTTTAAGAACATGTCCAAAACAGTGAAAATCCGAAAATCCCAAGAATCACATTAGGGTTTAGGATTTCAACCTCTAAACCCATTAAGACATGGATTAAGACCTCTAGGGTCAGAATTAAGTCCAAAAGAACATCATAACATCAGAATATAGAGGTAGGATCCAAAAGCATAAACTTACACAACATAAACACACACATGAAAACATAACGTGAACATGAGTTTTACTTACCTTCAAGATCATAACTCTAGGAGACCCAAAGATCAAAGCCTCTCCCTTTCTTTCTGGACTTGATGCAACAACCATAGTCTCATGCTTTCTCTTCTCCTTCCCGCACAAACTCACAGCTTCACACCCACTCACGGCTCAAAGCAGAAAAATAAAAATGAGGAAGGATGGGGATATAATCATTGAGACAAGTGTACGTGGACTCAATAAAGAGGAGCAGAGAAGCCTCCATCTTGACAACACGTGATCAGCCCAAATAAAAGAAAATGGATCCTATGCACCTTCAAGATTTGACAAGAAACATCCCTCAACTTTGTGCTCTTATTTTTCTTTTACCCGCAACAACTTTTATTTCAATTTCAACTTTCCTAATATGACATTTAATCCCCATCCAACATATAATTCAATTATTATTATTATTATTATTATTATTAGTCGAAATGATCACGATTTAATTCTACACACCGTTGTATAAATAAAAAAAATTCATTTATTTTCCTAAGGAAATGCATCCAGAATAACTGACGTTATTCATAAAAGCTAAATCGAAAATGGGGTGTTACAGACAGAGAACGGGTCAAGGGCAGTTTAAGTCATGACGAACATGTTGAAACTCATGAGAGTTTTAACGGGCCTTTCAGGTTAACTGATGAGAAGGCCGGGGTAACTAAGAAGGAGTTTACGGAAATACAGATGCACAGTTAAAGCACAGGTGAAGATTGTTCCGTGGGTTCAAGTGGGAGATTGTTAAGTGTGAAGCCACTCTTGTGGTTTGTCAAAGTAGCTGCAGAAAATTGGTATGAAGTTGGTGAAGATTTTTCAAAGTTAGGTGTGCCTGCTTCTTTCTTTGAATTAAACATTCTCATTTTCACATTGATACAAATGTATATAAATAGAGGCATTCAGTTGAGAACATTTGTACCACACCACAACAATGTATTTGAATATAAATTCCTAGTTACCTGGTGGACGTAGGTCAGATTAGACCGAACCACGTTAAATTCTTGTGTTCTTAATTTGTGAGCTGAGTGTGTGAGTTCAGTGTTCGTATGCTAAGTATCTCGATCCTAACAATAATTTTCCTTATCAGTTTGTGCATATAAAATTTGGTAAAACGTGACTTATTAATGTAACGAATTTATGCTATATATTTTTTTCTCCAATAATCTATGCACCAAAGTAAATTAATTTCTTACTAACCTATGAAGTCATGTTAGAAATTTTTACCAATCTATACAAGATAATACTTTTTCTAATCAACAATGATGGAATCAGAAAATACATTTAGGAATAGCACCTGATATATTGGGTATAATACGCCGCAAATTTCATTCTAATTTTTTTTCATTTGGTCGAAAAAATTGAGTAATAGCACGGACCATCCCGTACATTATACCAGTTCCGTCACTGCTTATCAATTTATACATGTATAAATTAATAAATACTTTATAACAAATCAAAACATAACTAAATATGTCGATACAAAATCCACCTCATCACATAATTTGATAGAAATATATAATATATTCACATAAGTAGGGGTGGCAATTGGGTCGGGTTCGGGTTGGCGGGTCGCGGGTTGGCGGGTTGGCGGGTTAGAAAGGCCAACCCAAACACGACCCATATAAATATTCGGGTTGGCGGGTCACGGGTTGGCGGGTTGGTAGGTAACCCGGACACGACCCGTGTAACCCGTTTAAGTATACGGGTTGGCGGGTTGGCGGGTCAGTTTCGGGTTGGTGGGTTATATATGGGTTGGCGGGTCATAAACGGGTTGGCGGGTCACGGGTTGGCGGGTCATATGCGGGTTGGCGGGTCATTTTCAGCTTATTTTTTATTTTTATTGAAAATAATAAATATTAAAATATATGTGTATATATATATACGGGTTGGCGGGTCAACCCGCGAACCCAACTAATGACCCGAACACGACCCATATAATAAACGGGTTGGCGGGTTGGCGGGTTGACGGGTTGGCGGGTCAAAAATCTCGACCCAAACCCGTTTATTTTCGTGTCGGGTTCGTGTCGTGTCGCGGGTCGTGTCGAGAATTGCCACCCCTACACATAAGCACGTAAAAAGAAAGAGAATGTTATAATTTATACCCGTCCTTTTCAAATAATAAATAAAAAAAACAAAAGTATTATAATATTGTTTCATGAATGGAGGGAGTATAAAATGGTTTAAGCAGGAACCGACCACCAACCGCTGATGAACCAATAACCCGCAGGTGGAATGTCGCTTTCCTCTGCCTCTCTTCTCCACTTTACTCAACAATTTCAAAGCATTCAATTCATCTACTCACACTCACCTCTCATCTTACTTCCCACCTTTTTTCCCCTAATTTCTTCATAATCTTATCGTTGGTCAAAACTAAAAAGAATGATGAAAGCTTCAAAAAGGAGTCAACCAAAAGCAAGTCAAGAGATTGAAGTTGCCATTGATTGGGAAGTCCGACCTGGAGGTATGCTTGTACAGAAGAGAGTAATCGGGTCGGATCCGGGTTGTGGCACTGCCCCAACCATCAAAATCAAAGTCTCTCATGAATCTTATCATCATCATATCTCTCTACCCTGTCACTCAACTTTTGGTAACCTCTTTGGTTTCTTTCTTCTTCATCGTCTTTGAACACATCACATGATATGGGTACTGAAATATGATATATTTTGCATAAAAAATGTCGTCTTTAAGTAATCTTGAATCAGGTTTGCTGATCTTTAATGTTGTTTTGGAATTAAAGATGCGATTTCTAAGGAATCTAGAATGATGGTTATTTATCAGCAATCATTTAGCTCTTTTCCCATGTTTTGTTTTGTTGTTGAGTTGACTTTTCTTTATTTTACTTGCATTTGGGTGTGCTTGTAGATGCTGTACGGTACAAGTATCTCATGCATTGTTAGCTATAACCGTAGATCATGAAAATAGCTTCAGAATCTTCATCATGCTACATGTTTTTTTATCACTTTGCAACTCGCTTGATTTATATTTCGTCTTGATAAACACGTTCATTATTGCTTTTTTAATGTTCTGTTGCTTTCTTTCACTTATTTATACTCAAAATGAGTTGGTAGGGGTCCCCATAGAATCCAGAAACATAGATCTAAAGTTCATATACCTATATATGTACGGTTTGATTTCGAAAAGGTTTTTATATAATTATATTATATTGAAGGCGATCTTAAAAAGATTCTTGCCCGTGAGACAAATTTAGAAGCTAAAGATCAAAGACTATTGTTTAGAGGGAAAGAAAAGGGGGACGATGAACATCTAGACATGGCTGGTGTTAAAGACATGTCAAAGGTAATCTTGTTAGAGGATCCCGCAAGCAAAGAGAAAAAACTTGTTGACAAAAACAAGAATCATGGTAATTCACAAGCGTATGATTCGGTCATGAAAGTCAGAGCCGAGGTTGACAAGCTCTCAGGCAAGGTACAACCCGGTCTAACTTAATCTGGACTGAATGACTTAATCAGTTAAGCCAGAAAAACCTAGCTTAATGTATTAACACACTAGCCCGTTACCTATTTGTTTTTCTTCTTTTTTCTCCTAACTTGTCTTACGTTAAAATAAATGAATATTGTTTAGTCGCATTTAGATCGTTTATTCGGTCTGGAAAAAAAAACATACAACAGTTTATCTAGACAGACATCATTACCTATTTAGTCGCTTTACCCATACAATACATGACTTGATTTAAAAAAAAAAAATCAAAACAACGATAAGATCAAATGGACACTTATTTGTGTGTGTGTTTTTTAGGTTGCAGCATTGGAGATATCTGCTAAAAATGGGATTAAGATTGTGGAGAAGGAAGTTGAAGTTTTGACTGAGCTACTCATGAAGGAGTTGCTTAAACTGGATGGGATTGAGGCTGAAGGAGAAGCAAAAGCACAGAGGAGAATCGAGGTCGACTTTATAAAGTCAAAAGAATTCCATTTCATGTCGAAAGTTGGATTTTAAAGAAAGTTTTGTGATGTTTTTTGACAGGTTCGACGTGTCCAGGGATTTGTGGACATTCTTGACGGTTTAAAGTTGATTGGAAGTAGGATCAATTTTGAGAAAAAAGTTATGCCAGCTGTTACAGTAACAGAGAAATGGGAAACGTTTGACTCAGGAATTGCGAATCATGTTCAAACTTCCACAAAAATAACCAAAGATTGGGAGCGATTTGAATGAATGTAAATTGGTTTGCATACATGAGGTCTTCAACAGGAGGTTGAATCGGATCTTATGGTTACTGTAGGAAGATGTACAGATGAATGTATTCAGTGAATCTCAGGGATGATATATTGTTGGAATAAAGCTTGCATTTGCATGAACTACGTGTATTGTTCGTTGAAGCTTGTTTTGGGAGGTTTTTGGGTTTAACATGATGATCAGATGATGCTTAGGGTTTAATAAGTAGAAGAAGTGTGGATTTGGTTGGTGTTGTGAGTCTATAGAAGTTGTTATTTATTGTTCATGTGATAGGGATGAACAAGTGAAAATTTATCATGAATATGACTGTTTGATCGGAAACAATCCTTATGATTTGATACATAACTTGGAAAAAATATGTTTGATTATCAATTGAAACCCTTCACAAGCAGTGGCGGATCATAAGAGGGGCCAGCTGGGGCCATGGCCCCCCCGGTTTTCAACGTTAGAAGTAGCATATATATATATAAGTTATTTGCATTCATGGTTCATATATTCAAAGTATTAGCTTTTTGGCCCCTGCGGTAAAAAATAGAAGAAGCTATTTGGCCCCTGTTTGAAAGTTCCCCCCCCCCCCCCCCCTTAAAAAGTTTCTAGTTTCGCCCCTGTTCACAAGAACAAAATAAAGGAATTTCATTCACCAAAACCTATTAACAATAAATGTAGATTGAAGTGCATTTGACAATTGAATGTAAGCACAGTGCAAAGTGGAAGGATAATATGAAAAACTTTACAACGGGAAGACCTGTGGCGATCATCGAACTTGAGCAGCCAGCAATCAAGAGCATTATTACAAAAACTAATCCAGATTTGGATCAAAAGAACTCCAATCAGGTGGAACGAAGCTTGTCACTCTAACTAGGGCTTGTTCTATCTCCAATCGGATATGAACCGGATTATGGCAATGGAAGAATTTGCTTTTTTCAAAATAAAAGCGAATGATTTAGAACGGATTTTGTCAAAGAAAAAATCAATTCAACGTGGAAACGAATGTTGAATTGAGTTCTCTGTAGGACAAAAAAATGACGGCTGTGGGATTTGAACCATCGCCCTTTCGGACCAGAGCCTAAATCTGGCGCCTTAGACCACTCGGCCAAACCGTCTTATATGAGCTTTATCCTTAGTATACCAATATCATCTAACTTTAATCTAATGAGATATATATAAATACACTATGTTTAAAATGGCAAAAGATGTTGAGGCGTTAGATTCTTACTAATAATAATGTATTACTCTTTTGAATTTTGATGATGCAACCATTGCTCATCATCTCATTCACGGTGATTTTTAGCTTGCAAATCATTATGTAATGTAGGTTTATTAGTTGGTTATGATGAAAACGAGGACACCGATCTGTGTTTAAATCTTTTTTCATACATGCCTTGTCCTTAACTCATATGGATTACACATCCCATCTGTTTTAGATCTTTTTTCCTCATTAAGCGATGCATTGATAAAATGAAGAATAGGTAAATTTTGTTTGTCTTGAGCAAGTGTTGTATAAACAAAAACATTCTTTTTTTTTTTTTAACATACTGAACCTAAAAATTTTACTCTTGTGCCTAAAAGTGATGGTCAATAATAGTTGCCTATTTGAGAACCTTTAAAATTTAAAATTTTAAAAAATACGATAATAATGGTAAAGATGAACCTACTTAAGCATACAAATAATTCATATAAATGTAAGCAGGCTCGTGTCTACAAGGATATAAATTAACAATCTCAAGCCAAATGTATAACATTTTGAGATTAACGAAGGGATCTATTTTCGATTATGATTTTCTCTAAAAATCATATATTAATCGACTATCATAATCTTCCACGGATATGTGTTCATCGATTTCAAGCAACAATAAGACTACAAGTGTAGTTATCGAATGTGTACCTTTCTTGTATTGTTTTCAAGATGTTCTTGGACGATCTTGAGAACTCAAAGTAAAACTCATCTAATGTAGTTACGCCCCAAGGAAAGCAACACAAGCAAGCAATAAAGTCGACCACATAAAGGTTGTGCATCGATTAGCCAAACCCTGGATGGGACAAGCGTAATAAAACAAGGGGGTTTGTTTATAGAAATTACTACTACAAACATGTAATATGATAATATGATAATTATAAGTTCAGAGAATAAAAAAAACATCATTAGAGTTATATTCTAACATGATCCTACTATCGATCATTAATAAATATGATACAATGATCCGTAAAAAGAATAACTTTTACTCACATGAGTTGTGAAAATGTTCTTACAACTCCTCAATTTATGTAATCTAACCAAATGTAGTTCATTGGTTAAACCTAACATGTTACTTTGATTTCTAGCATTTCTAAGCTTAGTTGTGGTGCAGGGTCCTTTCCTTTTTCTTATCTTGGACTCCCGATTAGAGTTCCGATGGGCCGAACTGTCTTTTGGAATGCCCTTATCGAAAAGTTTCGCTCGACTATCGAAATGAAAGCAGCCTCTCTGTCTTTCGGTGGGCGACTAACCCTTTGTAAGTTGGTTCTTGGTGGTCTCGGTTCATATTTTTTGTCTATTTATAGGGCCCCGGAAAAGGTGTCGGAGGAGCTAGAAAGAATCAGAATGCGGTTTTTTTGGGGGCTGACGCAGGAAGGAAGAAAATGGCATGGATCGCATGGAAAAAAACTCTAGCATCAAAGGAAAAAGGAGGGCTTGGTATTGGTAGCTTGAAGGCGCAAAATATGGCTCTACTCGGTAAGTGGTGGTGGAAGTTCAAGGACTCTAGCTCGGGACTATGGAAAGAGGTCATTAAGTCACTACACGGGCCTGATGGTCACCTCAGGGAATCAGCCACGAGAAGAAGCGGATGCTGGGGTTCTATTGCTGCTCCCCCGTCTTTCTTGGCGAAGTCGGATCTGCAGTCCAGTGAATTTTTCCAAGTAAACCAAAACGCCCGGAACGGCTCCCGAGTAATATCGTGGGGCTTAGACAGATCAAGCGGTTACACAGTTTCCTCATACTCAAAGTACTTTGATGATTCCACCCTCCCGGCCAGCAACGTTAAATGGGACTGGAATAATCTCTTACCAAGGAAGGTGAACATTATGGCTTGGAAAGTTGCTCACGAGAAATTGCCAACTAAAGAAAATCTTGGAAAGATTGGATTAGAAGTGGAGCTGAGTTGCAAGATTTGTGGTGGAGGTCCGGAAAATGTGGATCACGTATTTGTCAAATGTCCGTCTGCTATAGAGGTGTGGCGTGAAGTCCAAAAATGGTGGTACTGTTTGGGTGCAATCCCCTCTAATAGCCTTGATCTACCTCAAAGCAAAAGGGAATTTTTTGGACCGACTCGACTAGGGGATGTAAACGAGGCGGTAATCTACGTTTTCATGTAGGTAATATGGTCGTTTCATAACAAAGATTTGTTTCAGAACGAAATAAAATCACAGCTTGAGCTTGTCTCTGCAATCCAGTCCATTTCCCATCTATGGATCAATGCGAGATGGCCTAGAAGAAGTGCTACCACCTGGGAGGAGTGGAAAACAAATCCGGTGCTAGAATGTTCCAAGCAGTAGTTATGGTTGATTGTAATTGTTTGGTGGTCTGGCTTTTGTAATGTATCTGTTTGGTGGTTTGTTTTATGTATCTGTGCCTTAGTCCCTTCTAAGGCCTGTTTTATCTAATAAAATTGTTTTGTTGGCGGTTCAAAAAGAAACTTTTTCCTAATCCTTCATCCATCCATTTTCACAAAATCCTTGATTCCTAGGTTCTAATCCTCGCATTTGGCACTCGTCTAAAAAAATTTGCAAAAAGTAACCCGTAACAATATTTAAAATATCATCATGGAATAGTGATCTAGTGTATGATTGTGAGGAGAATATGTACAAAATTGGATGCAAAATGACATATAAGATGTAATAAACAGGTGCACGAAACGCAGCTTAATAAACATACCATAAGATTAATCATTTTCAATTATGATAATAATTAGAATATCTTTAATGAAACACGCCCAAATTCAAAAAGGATCGGTTTTTATATTTGAATTCAAAAAGGTTACAATCAAATATAACTAATAGTGATTTACTAGTAATTATATCTTCATTGCAGCGTAATTTTGTGTGTGTACTGTGTACAAAAGGTAAAAGATAATAAACGCATTCCATTATTCCTCTTTAACTTGGAATTGCTATCAAAGTGATTTTAAATTTTAGTCAAATGCTTTCAAAATGCTAAATATATATTAATTGAAAATCAAAGTTGGGAAAATTTTGTAAAAGAAGATTTAGACCATATTTGAAAAAAAAAAAAAAAAAACTTAAATTTCATCCTAAATTGTAAAAAAAAAAAAAAAAAAAGTTAGAATGGTTTACATGTTTTTACAACTAAATACGCATGAAAACGAATATGTAATAAAATAAAAAAAATAAGATACCCTAATTCTTTATAGATTTTAAACAGAAAGTTCAATCTACATATATAAAACGAGAATGAAAATATTTGTAAAAAAATTATTGTCTATAGAAAACTATTTTTTATAAGAACGATATGAAAAAAAAAATTGTAAAAAATAGAGAATTAGTTAAAAAAGTAACTTATAAGAAAGGAGAATTTTTTTAAAAACATATGTAAAACAAAGATAAAAAATATTTGTATATGTGTAAAAGTGATTTGAACCAAACTTTTTACAAAAATCAGAAGTGGGTTAAAACTGAAAAAAAAAAGACATACCAAATTCATAATAAAATTAAAAAGATTGGCCAAAATTATAAAAATAAAAATAAAATAAAAGTAATGGATGTTATAACAAAAAAATCGTAATAAAAACTAAAAAACTGAACCAAAATGTTCCATAAAATAAAAATAAGGGACATAATTAGTTATAAAAATGAAAAATAATGTCAAAAACAGTACAAAAAATGAAAAGTAAAAGGTGAAAACAGAATTATAAAAAGCATTATATCACCTTGAGTAAAACTCGAACTCGGATTGTTTGAAAAAAAATTTATAACTTTACCACTAAGCTACAACAAATTATATGTCCAACTTTGGAACAGATTAATAATAAGGCTGGAGGGAGTGGTCTCGCCAAACCCTTCGCCAAACAATGTGCCAAGCTCGTGTTAGGATCGAGACACTTAGGTGCTGTTTGTTTTTTAAGAGGTAAAAGATCTGCAGTCTGCGGACCACATCTGCAGAGCATCTACAGAGAAGAGGTGGACTAAATGTCTGCAGACTGCAAGAAGAAGATTGTTTGTTTTTTAAAGTCTGCAGGTTGTGAAAATAAACTGAAATTTAAATAAACTTTTTTTAAGTAAAACACATGAGTATGTTAAATTTATGATATTAACGAATTTAAGGATCAAAGCGAACATTTATTTTTTTAAATACTAAAAAATAAAAATTACGTAACCAAAATTGGATTTACAAATAGTCTGTAAAGCTAAAAATTTGCGTAAGATTGTGAACCAAAGTTCTAATGTTAAAACATATTTGTAGGTTTTAAATAGTTTATAAGTATGATTTACGATAAAAAAAAAGCGTCTATTATATGATATTAACGAATTTAAATATCAAAGCAAACATGTCTTTTTTTAAGTTTGTGACCTTTTTTTAAAAAGTTTTACAAATTTATATTCATTTTGTTTAAAAACTTAGAAAAATAAATATTATTTACTTCGAAAAAGTAATGTTGATAAAAAAATCGCAACTATTAGTTAAAAAAAATCAAACTGTTTTTAAAAACAAATATGCGTATTTCTTTTTTTTTTAATCGAAGGTGGCCGGCGGCTACGGTTTGGTAGACGATGCAAGGAAGAGAAAACGCGAGACCGGTTGAAGGAGAAAACGATATGCATATTTCTTTTTTGTTTTTAGGTTAAAATTGTATTAATTTAATTATTAGAAGAGCTCTACAGACCCTTGAAGACATTGGTCCATGTCTGCCCCAAAAAGAGGACGCGCAGACCTTTTTAGGTCTGCAGTCTTCGAAAAAACAAACACTTTGCGAAGGTCCATGTCTGCGCGCCGTCTGCGTGGCGCATACAAAAGTGGTCAGGAAGATCTGCAAAGAAAAAACAAACAACCCCTTAGCATACGAACACGAAACTCATACACTCAGCTCACAAATTAAGAACACAAGAATTTAAGGTGGTTCGGTCCAAAACTGACCTACGTCCACGGTGGGTAACTAGGAGTTTTATTTAACTACATTGTTGTGGTGTGGTACATAAATCTCTTCAACTGAAGCTCTATTTATATACATCTTGGAATGTATATAATATACATAAATTAGTGTGAAAATGAGAATGTTAAAATCAAAGATAGAAGCAAGCTTTGAATAAACAACCACCTACAAGTCTTCCTCCTTTTGTTGACAACCTTGTTCAAACCTTCACACTTTTTCTCTGCAGCTTCTTTGACAAACCATAAGAGTGGCTTCACACTCAACAGCTCGCTGAACCACACCGCCACCCTCGCCCTCGCCCTCGCCAAGCCCCTCCTCGCCAACAATTCAACGAGCTCGCCATCAGCAACATGACTTGTACCTTTTAGCATGAGACTTGTACCTTTTAGCATGATTAGCACATGCTGACTGCTCCCACCAAATTTGGTCAGCATGTGCTAAGCTGATGTGGCATAGTTTAGCATGTTCAGCACATGCTAACCACTCCCTCCAGCCTAACCAATACAAAAGAGCAATAAAAATTTAATATAGTTACTATTCATCCGTTGCTTTTTATAGAATGTGTCTTACATAAGGATGACAACAGGACCAAAGTTGGGGTTCAACTCACCCTCTCCCCATGCCCTAACCCACTTCCCTTATTAGTTTCTCTGTTTAACCTATTTGCTCCTAAATTCCCTATTTAGCTTATTAACTGTGCTTACCCCATCGTATGACGATTATCTAGTTTAATATTACATATTACACAACCAATTTAGAATAGAATTGAAATAAAGTCATAAATACCTATATATATTTGATATTTCGTTTTTATGTATAAAAATAGCAAGTCTATTTATTTTGAATAACTAAATGGTGTTAGACAAGAGCTCATCCTTCCTTCGAAAACTAAATGGAGGTTAATCCGTTCCACCTCACAAACTTTATTAAATATATCCCCTGCTTGGGATCGAGGCCCCGACCCTATTAGGGACGGGGAGTCCAAGACATTTTTTTTACACCCATAGGCCATAGTATTACATAGTATTTTCATCATAAAGATCATCTTTATACGAACAACATCAAGCGTGTGGTTGGAACTTTTTATTTTTCTTTTTGATTTTTATAATTATATTTTATATTATATAAAAGCAATAAAAATGAAAATTTTCGCTTAAAAGATAAAAACATACAAAAACAAGCAAAAAACACATTAAGTCCATATATTTATATTTAAAAAAAAATACCACTATATGTATAAATTAATTAAGCTAAAAAGAAACTAGCAATTATATGATATATATCAGTAATATCACCTTTCTCCTCTACTATAGGTTGTTAGATCCCATCAAATCGCCAATATCTCCCAAGTTCCCAACAAGTCATTTAGAGTTGAATTGACATACTAACATTTATTTGGTCCTTTTTTTAAGATTATAAAAACCACTAGTATATATCAAATATTTAAATAATGATCCATACTCTATCAAAACAACTTAAGACAATGTTTATAACACTCTTTAGAAATTGGATGATTTTTAAACCATTCAACTAATTAACCGCTTCTTTTAGTTAATTTATTATTAACCCATTAGCAAAAAACCTATAACCACTTTCGCATTAATACGTTGAAATTACTTAACACGGACTGTTAAAGAAGAAAAAAAAAACATTTTGACAAGCTCATAAATAAACGATGGTATAAACAGGACCCGGCCCATTTGACCACTATACGGTTTAGCCATTTTCAAATCAGAGATTCTAGCGAAGCAACAGTTTGTTGCCATCCCCCCAATTGATTGATGAAGCAAAAAGACAATATCTTGGTGTCCCAACTTCCAAGAAAGACAAGTAATGACCATACAATGTTTCATTATTTCTACGACTTTAAATCAAGACAAAAAGATCTTAGATATTTCAGAAAAGCAAAAGAAGCAAACTCAAATGGATACCACACATGAAGTCCTACAATCACCCGCAATGGCTCCAATTAATCCATGTGCACTTCTTTCACATAATCGGAGTTATGCTATTGACGGCGAGATCATGGCGATTGCTGTAATTATCGTTTTCTTAATCTTCATCTTCTTCCTCGTTGCCTTCCCGTATCTCAACATGCTAAGAAAGAGTAGCAAAAACTCTGCACCAGTCGACCAAAATCATGGTAATGCGTATCAAATGAATTATGAAGACATCGTTTGATTTTCACACACACAAACACACACACAAGGAACACAGAATAGTGGAAGAATGCATGATGATAGACTTGACAGAATTGGGAAGGATATAACATCAGGTAGAAGGCGGTGAAGGTTTAGAATCAAGGTAGTGAAACAGTATAGAAGTAATTTAGGTACTAGCTTCATTTCCACCGATTATGTTTGCCACTTAGTTTTTACTGTCTTACTCTCGTTTGTATATATATTTTTTCTTTAGTCACATACTTCTGTTTATTCCTTTATTTTATGATTGACTGGCGTTTCATATGCTTTTTGTCTTTTTTATGCGGGCAGTCATTAATGGAAGCAATCTCCCTACCCTAGAGCATAAAATGTCTACATCATACCCCACTATCACCCCAATTTTATGGTATTTGGGTATTGTTGTTGTTGTACAAAAATCAAATACAAGTACGTTACTTTTTTCTTTTTTGCATGTTCGAAATGACCACAATCATGGTAATGTGTTTCTTGATTTTCATTCCTATTACTCGTCGGTTACACGTTTTAAAAGTCTCCTTGTATATATGAATCTCATTTCTATTCAAGTACGATGTTGTAACAGAAAGAAATAAAAGTAGGATGTTATAATAAATAAATTGAACATAGACCATGATGTTAAAAAACTAAAGTTCCGACCAAGAAAGACGTGAGTGGCACCATGAGGTTGTCGTCAAACTTGGTACTTATTGGGTGGGATTCCACTAATGCACTAGCAATTGAAACAACCAAGAATCCCAACATCATTTCCCAACTTTCTTCTAAGTACCCAAACTTCGAGAAATAATGCATGAACCTATTACCAACATTTTATCAAATTAAAATCACATAAAAATGAGGAGCATTTTAAAAAAATAAGATTACCCAATAGACACAATGAAACCAGAAGCTGCCATGGCAATGCTCCCTGCGAATGATTTGTCTTTATTAAAAGGGATTTTTTTCTTTCCAAATCGCCTTCCAACAATGTCAGCCATACCTGGATCAAAATTTTATTTTAATTCATGTACATATCATTATGAATAAATGGCATTTTAGTAAATTCAGAAAGTTATGAGTACCATCTCCAGCACAAAGATTACAAATTGCAGCAATTGCAATGGGGGATGTTCTCCAGTAGATTATAGAAGACAAAGCGATGGTAGAAGCGTAGTATAATGGTCCCTTAATAAGTTCCCTGATGCAATACTTAAACTTTTTTTAATGATTTTTTCAAAAAAAAAAAATACAATGAAATATGAAAGGGGACTAAAAAAGAAGAGTTTTAAATGAACCTGTAGTCTCCATATCTGCTCATAGATTTCACAGTTGCCTCATCTTTCCATATACCTAGTCCTATGAGAAGCACTTTGACTATGTTGACCCCGGGAATAAGAGCTGCTATAACTGCTCCTTGACGGCCTGAACTGTGAAAGTTTAAGAGGAACTTGATCATCATGCATGAAATGACAATAATGCCCCTTTCTTTGTTATGTATAATTACCTGAAGAGAGGCCAGCATAACATGAATGCCAGCCCAATCGTTGTATGTACAAGCTTCCTATTTAGTTTCTGGATAAAAGAGAATATGTCTTCATTAATTTCTAAATGAAGACAAGTGTATTATGCTATCAAATGAATAATCTACAGGGAAAATTGTACATTTTCATTTTTCTTACGGAAATTTGATTTTTGTTGCAAAATTATGATAATATTACTGTATTTGTAGCAATGTAGTTGGCATTTTTGGGAAGTTTTTCTGATCGATGTTGAGATGAAAAGCAATACAATGTTTGACAAGAATCAAAATGGAGCCCTCCACAAATAAATCAATTTCCTGGTTTCCCTACTTTTCACAAAACTGTATATACAATACATTTACTACATAACAAATTAGGCAAATTTAGAGAATTGAAGTGCACCCACCTGGTCAAAAACCCCTCTCCTTGCAGTTTCTTCATAAATTCGAAGTATAGAGAGTGCAAAGCAGCCGGAGAAAACCATGGCGCAAATATCTCCAACGACGGGATTCTCTGGGAAGAACATAGGTCCAGCAGCTACCGCTGACCTAATTCTCCGAGGACCCACATGGGGACTTAACTTTCGGAGGGAGAAATCGAGGCTAGTTCGACCATATAGAGGAGTAGAAGAAGAATTAGGAATGGTGGAAGTTTCAAGGGTGGAATATGTGGCTCCAAAACGCGAATCCGGTTGGCGGAATCTCGGATCACGAAAAGAACAAGACCAGAAAGGGTGGATTGCGCAAAGAGAGGAAGCCATCGTCACTAAATCGCAATTTGGGTGAGTAGATTATCAGTCGTTTCGAAGCTCGAATTGAATGAGGGGAAGAAATAGCAGTAACCTACCAGCCATATAATTCCAGTTCGGTCATGTTAATTTAATAACAGGTCATGCAATTACAACCGTAATTTGTTCTGGATTTGATCATAAACAATAACTTAATAGTTTGATGAAGGGGGAAAGAAGAAGAATCGTACAGATTCATTGATGACTCCAGATATGAAACCCTAACTTCAACGAGCAGCATCAAGTTCTTAAATTATCCAAATTCACAAATTTCCATATTCACTTGCGAAAACAAAGAAAATAGGGAACGAAATTGGATTTGTGATTTCCAAAGTGACATCGTACTTGATAAGTTTTTCTACTTTAGGGTATATTACATTTTGGCAACATTGATGAAACAAAGGCCCAAAATTTTAAATTATAATTATAATGTATCCAAAATGATGAAATAAGATTTGGACGAAACAACAGGAGTTGTTTATTAAAGAGGAAAATGTTATAAAAACCTCTAAGTTTGTCAAATATGTTAACTTTTATCATTTTGCTAATTTTAGGTTTACTAAAACCTAAATTTTGTAAAAAAAAAAAAAGTTAATTTTTAACCTTGAAACCTATTATAACATGTTTTCAGGTTACCATCAATTTAATTTCGCATAAAAGCCTTTAAGTTTTCAATATTTTTTACCTTTTTACCCTAAATAATTTTTTTCATATTATACCACCACCACCACCTCCACCACCATTGCTGCCACCAGCCACACCGCCTGAAACCCTCCATCTTTTATCAGGCAAGACATCGAGGTAGCAATCACAGTCGCGAATGATGAAATCTCAACGATTGCATCAAATAAGCACCTCGCAGATCAATAGGTATACGAACACGTTATAGCTCACCACCTTAGTACCAAAATCCGTTTCGTCTTAGTCGGAAACGAAGTTTTAAGCTCGATTAACACAGTTCAAGATATGCAAACGCGTGATCTTGTCCCCGCAATGAGGCGTATCAAGAACACGATAAAAGCGCAAGGATTCAGAATATCAAAGTCGGAACTCCGCTTGCTATGGACATGATGGAAACGTCGTTTTCACTGTCGAGCAGGAGTTTCAAGGCGGAGATACGACAATTGATGGTTCTGTTGTTGAAGTATTTGAACGGTACAAAATCATTTTTCTTTGTGAATAATCGTATTTTGCGTGGTCGGAAAGTCATATGAATAATCAAACTGGGACTGATCTAGGTTTTGCTAAGTTGAGAAGTGGGAATATGACGTATACAGATCCACATAGCGGATTGGTGTATACCGATTTACTTGATCAGATGCTTGATTCGGTTGTTTATGCAATGGCAAAATTGGGATATGATGATGTCATGCTTAGGATTGCAGAAACGGGATGGCCACTTGAAGATTATGCGGATTAAATTGGTGCGAACAGAGAGAATGCGGCGGAGTATAGCAATAATTTGATAAAAAAAATGTTGGTCGCTCCAAGTAATGGAACTCCGGAGAGACCAGGGGAGGTGGCGGTGGTGGTGGCTGGTGGCAGCAATGGTGGTGGGAGGTGGTGGTGGTGGTATATTATGAAAAAAATATATTATTTAAGGTAAAATGTAAAAAATATTGAAAACTTAAGGGCTTTATACGAAATTAAATTGATGGCAACCTGGAAACCTGCTATAGCAGGTTTCAAGGGTAAAAATGAACCTTTTTACAAAGTTTAGGCTTTAGTGAACCTAAAATTAGGAAAAGGGTAAAATCGGAGATTTTTACCAAACTTAAGGGTTTTATGACATTTTCCCTTTATTAAAATGAGTAAATGACTAGTTTGGGATCGAAAAGAGGGAAATTAAAAAAATATATATTAAGTTTTTATAAGACTTTTATTCGATACTGTATTATTTATTTTAATTATGTTACTAAGTTTTAAAATTTTAAATTGTCTCAATTAAGTCACTAAATTTTTATTTTTGATTCAATGTTGACCATTTGACCGATCAATCCAGTAGTTAGCTAATGTGTCTGTATTTGATGATGTGGTGCTGATATGGCTTGATGACATGACATTTTATGATGTCTACACTTTTAAGGTGTCAAAATTGAAAAAATATATATAGTGACTTAATTAAAAAAAACACCGTCAAAATCAAACTTTTTTGAAAGCTTAGTGTCTTTTTTGAAATTTGCTCTAATTTATATCCGGTATTTATTGAAATTAAAATAAATTCTTGTATTATTTTCTAGTCTGAAATGTTTATTTATATAATTAAATTTTTAATTAGAAAATAGTTCAACAATAAAATTCCGAGTAAAGTACAAATTTGGTCCATATAATATATATATTGGTATTTTCAAGTTTGGTTCAATGAAAAAAATCCAAAATCTTACTAAAAATAAACATTTTGAGAGAATGATTTGTGTTGGATAGATATTGTTATGGGGGTAATTTGGTAATTTGACAATGGTCGAAGGAAGATGAAGATAAAAGCAATGCAAATTTTGTTGAGACGTATGATAGGGAAAGCAATGCTTGTTATTTGACTATAAGATTATGCGATGATGAGATCGGTCCTGTTGACACAAGAAAAATAATTGGAATTTGTATTTTTGCTTCTAATAATCATACACAAGAAACCACTAGATTTTGTGTATTTAGAATGTAAATTAATATTGCATAATAAACTAAAAAATGGTTTTTATTTAAATCATAAACATGACTTTAACCTTTAAAGAGTTTGGAATACAGGGGCTGACTTTATTGTAAAACTCTAATCTCAAAATTCCCAAGTTTAATGTTAAAGGAATAAGATTTTGGGAAATTTTGTAGTTAGCGCCCCTAAGTTAAGGGTTAGAGTTGCTAAGTTCGCAGGGTTTGTGGGATGGCACGATCTCTAGTTAGTGACGCTAGCATAAGGTTAGCGACGCTAACTGTGTTGTTTGGGCCAGAACACTAAATTTTGAGCTATATATCATATATAAAGGTGTTAAACCCTAGGTTAGCCGCCATTCTTCATGTTTCAGCACCCAAGAACGTCTTTTTCTCTCTCTAGCCTCCTTGGAGTGGTTTTTGCCTCATTTGGTCTTTTTAGAAGGTTTCTTAAAGAAGAAGAAGCGGTGTGATGGTGCATGGTGGTGATTGAAGTGGTTCTTCAAGTTTGTAAGTATAAAGCTTGTCCTTTTGTGTTTATATGGTTGTTCTTGTTTTTATGATGTTGGAAAATGGAGGAATTGTCCCTTTTGAGCGACGCTATCTTGAGGAGATAGCAGTGCCATCTGGCGTTGACTTTGATCGTTGACTTTTTAACCAATTTGACTTTTAGTTAAACTTGAGAGTTCGGGGGTACATGTCTCGGGGGTTTATCCTATTTGGGGTTTAGGAAGTTCTAAGTGAAGTTTATCATTCATAGGAGGTTCGCATTGTCGGGATCTGAGGACACTCGCGTGGAGTGCTGTCTAGCTTGCAGTTGCGGATTAGGTGAGTCTTCTCACTATACTATGGGTGAAGTTGCATGTGTAGGTAGCCCTAATTACTGTGTAGTAATGCGTGTTAGCTGGGCATGCCTTACATTATTTGAATGTATGGTTGGTAATAGGAACCCGAGGGGTTAGGTTGTATGCTTAGACTTTTGTGCTTGTATGTGATAGTCGTTGGATTCGATCTGGCGATTGAATAATGATTGATCGATCCGAGGGTTGTTGCATGATAAAGGACGATGCATGACTGGTCATACCTGAACACCCAAAGATCAAAGAATGAGTTGATAACTCCGAGAGATGCTGCATGATAAAGGACGATGCATGACCGTTCGTACTTGGGCACTCGAGGATGTTTAATAACGAAAGGACGATGCATGACCAGTCCTCATACCTGTATGTCATATGTGACTTATATGTCTGTATGGAATGGATCGTATGGTATTTTGGGGAACTTACTAAGCTTTGTGCTTACTCTTTCACCCTAACTGTTTTTCATGTATTTGCTAGCTTGGGCTTCGAGCACGACGCGACGATATCACATCTGGGGTTTTGGCATTCAAGTCTTCCGCTGGATAATGTTTGTAAACGTTTTTGATAGATACGATTTTATACGTTTTAAATATCAAGTTTTAATTGGATGATTTCTATTTTACATTACGTTTTATGTATTTTCCCCATTTTTAAAACGATAAATTTATTAGGGAATTTGGGATGTAACATTTATTTTTTGTTTAAAGTTTTAAATTTAACAAGTTTATTTTATTAGAGACAAAGTATAACATGAATGAATCAAATGTCTATTAAAGTGTGTGATTTGAACAATCATGTTTGTAATTTAATTTTAAACTAACTTTAAAAAAATATTTGATATGTTAACTCCAAGTTTCCACATTTTTGCTCTAGTGTAGCATGATAAAAATCCATAAATAATGTATCTGGTTAATGAAAATTTCATATTTCCTAAAGAAATTGTATTTAACCTCTCAATGTTTAGTTATGGGATTGACTAGAAAAAAAATCCTAATTTAAATTTAATCACTATCACTAATCCAATATGTTTTAGTGTTTTTGTCTTAGCAAATACATTAGTTACTTTGCAGATTACTAAATGGTTTGGACAAACATTGAGTACTAAACAATTGTCTTACATAGACAATTTTTATAGGAGGTAGACCCTTTTAAACATACCAAAGATGTGTAAATATTTTTGCAGGTAGAACAAAGTTTGGTCCTCAAGTACAAAGCAAACACAAATCTTGATTATAAGACTTGTATCTTCAAAATGATTAAATAAAATACAAATATACATCGCATATTACTGAGTGGAATGGTAGTGTTGGTGTTTTTTTTAAGAAATCATCATGTTAAAGTTGACATTGTAAAAAGAAAAAGAAGTTGGGGTTTGTTAGACAACCAAACTCATCTTAATATATTTAAATTGTTAAGCATACAGTTCAATTAAAATATATTAATATTAAGAGTAAATTTAAAAAAAACTAAGTTTTCACAAAGTTTGATTTTGACACCGTGATTTCAGTTCCATATCATCATATACTGACACATCACAATGCCACATCAGCTGGCAAACGGGCTGACCGGTCAAATAGTCAACATTGAAACAACACTGAAAACATAGTGACTTAATTGAAAAAATTTAAAACTTAGTGACTTAACTGAAAAAATAGTATAGTGTCAAAATCAAACTTTTGTGAAAACTTAGTATTTTTTATAGAATTGACCCTTGAAAAAATACCACCTAGTTTGCGAAGATATGGCAACAACTTGATGTATGTTACTTTTTATTTGGTAAATCATCTTCGATCATTAATTTGAATGCATAGCTCTTTTATTTTGTAGGGGGTGTTTGGGTTTGCTTATTTATTTAAATATGACAAATACACAAACTACCTTATTAGTTTATGTGGTGACAAAAAAATGTTTCTAAAAAAGTGTTTAGATTAGCTTATGTGGTGGGAAAAGTTATAATTTAATAAGTCAATTTTTTATGAAGTGTTTGTATTAGCTTATATGTGCAAAATGAGGGTATTAGAGTCTCTTTGATAGGTATAAGTCATAAGTAGTTTCTAAAAGCATGAGAGTTGTAACTTATTAAAATTGATTTATTGACTTTTAGTGAAAAACACTTATGAAAAATGTTTGTTTGCCAAAAAAAATTCTAAACTTATCGTGAATTTTTTTCAAAATGTGTATTGACTTATTGGCTTCTCAAAAATACAATAAGTCTTAAAAAAAATGTTTGGTAAACTTATAAGCATTTTCCATAAGTGCTTTTCACAACCCCCATTTTCCATACGTCAAAATTCCCTTACTTTTTGAAAATGTTTATGTCATTATATATATATATATATATATATATATATATATATATATATATATATATATATATATATATATATATATATATATATATATATATATGTGTGTGTGTGTGTGTGTGTGTGTGTGTGTGTGTGCGCGCTAATCCAACCATTTTTTAAAAAATGGCTTAATCATGCCTTGTGTGTAACCTAAAATGACCATGCCATTTATAGAAATATCTTAGTACTTTTTGAGACACTGCCATTTTTCTAATAGTCTCTCACTTGCACATATCTCAACAGTTGTATAGACTCTTTTCACAAAATTAGTGTGGGGTACGTCGTCCAAGATTACTGTTGTACTCACATCTCGAAGATGTGAAACAATCCTATAAGTAAGTGATCAAAATCTTTTTGTTTTATGATATCCATATGAGCGAGAGACTTGGAATATTGTCAAAGTCAAATGCTTAAGACTGTGTTTCTCGATAAAGATGTGTAGTGACCACAATAGACTCCATGATTGATCTACTATCAATTCATCTGAGATCGGTCAAGCATTTTATGTCAGTACCAAATCATCAAGGGCTCGTGGATATTGCTTATATTGTTAAGGCAAAAAGAGCAAATAGATATTGAGTACATAGTTATTGCCTATATAATCTATCATACCTGAACATTTCTTGTATGGCTGTCAGTTACGGACAACATTGGAGAACACCAAAGTACAACAAACAACACACTACTAGAAAACTGGGGGGGTTAGCCACGCACATTTGCGTGGCTGTTGTGTGGCAAAAGCCGAATAGACACGCAATAGCCACGAAAACTGACCTGTGGAAGAACCCTTTGTGTCTAAATTGTAGTGACGCTTTAGCCACGCAAATTTGCCACGCAACTACCACGCACAGTTTACCACACATTAGCCACGCCATTTTAACACTCAATAGCCACGCGCATTATCCACGCCATAACCACGTACAATTAGCCACACAATAATCCAGAGAATTTTGTATCGCAATTTCCACACAAAATTAGCCACGCAAAATCGACACAAATTTAACCACGCAATAGCCACCCACGTTTAGCCACGCAATAACTACCAAATTTAGCCACGCAATAGCAACCAAATTTAGCCACGCAATATCCACCCAAATTTAAAACACATTAGCCACGCAAAGCATTTGCCACGCAATAAACACAAACATTTTCTTTGACTTTCTTTGACTTTTAGCCACGAAATAGCCACGCAAGTACGTTTTTTTTAAAATACCAGAATATTATTATTAGTTCCAATTTTTTATGTCATTAACCACATTTGACAAAACACACACATATTATATATATATATATATATATATATATATATATATATATATATATATATATATATATATATATATATATATATATATATATATATATATATATATAAACAACGAAACTAATTAAAACACAACTAATCAATGATAATTTTTGCAGAAAAAATGTCCTATAAATGGACTTAAATGTAAAAGAAATGAAACGTTTCCATAAACAATTTTCCATAAACAGAGTAGCAGAAAATTACAACCGAGAACAATGCAAAAAAGCGCTAATTACCATCACTTTTCCAATATTACCCCACATTTTTCTCCCCTAACACGCCCTTTCCTGGAAAACAATATATATGCTCTTTTGTCTGTACATGATCCGTTCCCTTTGCTCTTGAATCACATGAAATAGTACCTTGTTAACAGAGAATCACATCTAAAAACCCATCCATTTTATCAAACCTGCATACATCAAACCTGCATACATCAAACTCAGTTGAAGCAAATGATACATGTGCAGAAAAAATAATAATGCTTATCTTACTTACATTTTTTTCACATCTAGGCCTTTTAGATCTGGTATATCACCTTCGAGATTGTTGAAACTAAGATCTCTGTGTGTGAATATAGACCAAGAAAGAGTAAAATCAGATTGTTGAAACTAAGATCTCTGTGTGTGAATTAAGATCTGGTATATCACCTTTTAGATCTGGTATATCTTACTTACATTTTTTTCACATCTAGGCCCTTTAGGCTTCTATTAATCAAGAAATGGAAGAAGGAGAATTATTACAGATGCTTCAATTTGGACATTTGTGATATAAAATCAGGTATCGTCCCGGTTATTCTATAGCTCCTGCAATCGATAACATCTGCAATAGATAACAACCTGTAATCGGTAATCGAGAAATACGAAACTGATAACATCTTCAATCGGTAAATACGAAATCCTTACCAGACACACAAATGGAAGTCGGATGGCTTATCAGACACACAAATGGAAGTCGGAGGCAGAAGTATCAGTATGAAATGGAAATGAAGTTTACATGGTTATTAATTTTGACTAATTGAAAAATATTACTTACAGAAGTATCTTGTTACCAAATAAGATTTTACCTGGACTTCTATATGTCTTGGTCTTGTTATATATTTCTCCAGCAAAATTGTGTTTACACCAAAAGAAGCAGCAGCTTCACGTTGTGCTCCTAAAAACGCATCGACAAATTCTTTTGGATTTTCCACAATCCTCATACCCTAAAACTCAACAAGCAATTACATAAATGTTTTCTGAATAATTATTACTATTATTATTATTTTTTGAGAAAATGTATACCTTTCCTCCACCTCCATGGGTGGGTTTTATAAGAAGAGGGTATCCGATTTTATCTGCTTCTGATTTCATGATGCACTGATGGACATATAAAAGCATCAAATTACAAGGGTTTAGTAAAAGATTATTCAGGTGATATTGTTGTCTTTTATATCCTTAAATGCTTGTCCTTAAATGTATGTTCCACGTAAGTATAGACTTCATTTTGATGTGCTTAGACATGGTTAGTGGGATCACTTTAGGCCCCATGAAATAAATGTCAAAGCTATTAAAGATACAGATATAAACATGTAGAAAATGGAAATCTCTTACTTCTCACTGCCACTGATACTTTTGGATAAACAAGTACAAACACCAAGAAGTTAAGTGTGAAGTAAATTAAGGTCCTAGTAAAACTATAAAAGATGAAATTGGTGATATTTGTACCTTTTATCACCCATTTCACGAATTGCAGATGCAGGAGGTCCAACAAAAGTGAATCCATTGTTTTCACAAAGTTGAGCAAAGTCTGCATTTTCTGATAAGAAACCGTAGCCTGGATGTATAGCCTATTATCAAAAGAGGACATCCATTCTAAATTATGTCCTTGAATTGTATATACTAAACTATCAACAAGCTAAGAAATGTATGGTGAAATATGAAGCAGACTACCTATAGGAAAACCTGAAGCGAATAGTATTATTATCAATTTATCATGTTTATAAAGTACATACATGTGTCTCCTGGTTGAAAATAAATTTCTCATTAACTCTGACACAAAATACCAATGATCCTTAAGCTGCTGCAATTCTTGTACAAGCAACAGATCATGAAATGTTTGAACAGACAGATTAGGGTGGACAATCAGTTGATTTTATTCGATTTTCCAACAGCAGTGTGCTCGGTATAAGAAAACCATACTTACATATAACAGGTTTCAGACAAGTTATGGACACTAAAGTCCTAATTGAACTGTTGTTATTGAGATGTTACTGCAGAAAACTAAACTCTCTCTTTATTAACAATTGTCATGATCGCAGAAAATGAGAAACTCCTCATTGCTAAACATACAAGTAAACGAAACACTAAGGTGATATTACCTGGGCCCCGGTACGCACGGCAGCTTCAATAATGGAAGACACACAAATCGGAACTCGAACCTGAACTCGAAATCGAAAATCGAAAATCGGAACTCGAACTTGAAATCGAAAATCGGAACTCGAACTTGAACTCGAACTCGAACCTGCAATCGGAACTCGAACCTGAACTTGGGAATGGTCAACAAACTTGCACACATGTCTCCCAACTCACAGCCTTAGCTGCTGCTCGTGATCTTGAATGTAATGCAAAAATAGGTTCAGGAAGAAATACATACCAATCGGACCTGTAGCAAGTTCATTCAGACATTTCATCAAACAGTTGGTGGGTATAGGAGGGTATGAAACCAGATGAGCACATTTCAACCTTTTATTCAAACCAATCGAACCTGTAGCAATTCAGACCTGTCCGACTTGAAGCTATCGGACCTGTAGCAATTCTAAAAAAATCAACATTTTCTTGGACAATATAATGAATACATTAAACAAAACAATAATTTATACCTAAATAAGAATTAATTTCAGCAAATTAAACAAAAAATTGAAAGTTAGGTTTTTACCTCTTTTGTGAAAACGGGTGGAATTGGATGAATGCGGAAATTTCTTGAGGAAAAGGAGATGGGGGAGGTGCAAACCTACTACCGGTGGCTGAAACCGGCCGGCAAACACCGCCTATCGGAGATGGATCTTAACAGCGGCGGGGTGCGCTGAGAGGCGGGGTGCTGTCACCGGAGCTGAGACGAGGGAGTCGCAAGCTGGGACAAGGGAGTCGCAAGCTGCGGCGACCGGCGATGGTGGAGGTGCTTACCTGCGGCGACTGGCGATGGGACGAGGCAAGCTGGCGCCGACCGACGACCGATTCGCAAGAAAGCGGGAGGAACGGAGATGAGGGGAAAACTTACCTCCGTCCGGCGGTCGGAATAGGCTGGTCAATCGAGCCAACCGGCGGTGGAATGCAGTCGCAGGAGCAGCGTGGGGAGTTCACAGGAGCGTGTTCGGTTTTTGTGGGGAAGAAAGATACGCGAGATGGAGAAGGAATGCAACCCGTTCCTTTTTCATTTAAATGGGTTCGTTGTTGTTGCGTGGCTAATTAGCCACGAGATAGCCACACACCAGAGTATTTTACTTAATGCATACGTACAACATCTTAAAGCCATACCCACACACAACCCATTTCTTTTTCATTTAAATGGGGTTCGTTGTAGTTGCGTGGCTAATTTTCCACGCGATAGCCACACCAAGTTGTATTTTACTTAATGCATAACGTACAACATCTTAAAGCGTGAGCATGAAAAGGGTTTAGTAACCGGTTTTTTTTTAAAGAAATAGAAAACATTTATTAAAATATTCTGTGTTTATTGGGTGGCTAATTAGCAACGCATTTAACACACAACTAGACAGTGCGTTGCTAATGCGTGGTAAATTAGCCACGCAATTACCACGACTGTATTTGTATTTTTCGTTTTTTGAAGACCAAAAATTATTTTTTTGGGTTTATTTTTTGTACATCCTTATTATACTTTATTATCTTTATATTTCTCCGTTTATACGTAAATTCGACTTACACACAAACGTGTACACCTTCCAGACCCGTTATTCATTTTAATCGTTATTCTTTCAAGGTGTATAAACACTTGTAATTTTAACACACTAACACATTGATGCGCATACATTCATACTAATACTTTACACACACATACACACACACGTATACATATACTTTACACAGACATACATACTTATACACATAAACTCACACATTGTATGAGCATGAGTATTAATTAGAGGGATAGAAAGAGTTTATGTGTGTGTGTTTGTGTGCATAAGTGTGCATGAGTATGAGTGTATATGAGAATGATTGTATATGAGTGTGTGTGTCCATCAATGTGTTGGTGTATTAAAACTATATACGTTTATACACCTTGAAAGGATAAAACTTGAAATGAGTAACGGATTTGGAAAGTGTACACGCTTGTGTGTAACTCGAATTTACGTATAAACCGAGAAATATAAAGATAATAAAGTATAATTAGGTTGTCCAAAAAATGAACCCAAAAAAATAATGTTTACTCTTCCAAAAACGAAAAATACAAAAATCTTTGTGGTTATTGCGTGGCTAATTAGCCACGCATTTACCACACAACCAGACAGTGCGTGGTAAATGCGTGTCTAATTAGCCACGCAATAGACACGACTGTATTTGTATTTTTCGTTTTTTAAAGACCAAAAATTATTTTTTTGGGTTCATTTTTTGTACATCCTTATTATACTTTATTATCTTTATATTTCTCCGTTTATACGTAAATTCGACTTACACACAAGCGTGTACACCTTTCAAACCCGTTGTTCATTTCAAACGTTATCTTTTTCAAGGTGTATAAGCACTTGTGATTTTAACACACCAACACATTGATGTGCATACATTCATATTCATAGACACACACACACACACACATACACACACTTAATATTAATAATATTAACAGTAATAATAAAAATATGAGACTAATAATAATAATAATAACAACAACAATAATAATAATAGTAACAATAATAATAATAATAATTATACGAAAGAGATATATTGAACGAAAACGAAAAAAAAAATAATAATATTAATAATATTAACAATAAAACGAAAACGGATGAGGCTTGTAGCCCAAAATGATATAATTAATAAAACGAAAACGTAAACAATAATAATAATAATAATAATAATTGTTCGTGGCAGTTGCGTGGCTATTTAACCACGCAATAACCACCACCCCTTTTCCTGATACTTTAAACTATTGTTCGTGGCAGTTGCGTGGCTATTTAGCCACGCCATAACCACCACCCATTTTCCTGATACTTTAAACCATTGTTCGTGGCAGTTGCGTGGCTATTTAGCCACGCCATAGCCACGCTTTATTTTCCTGATACTTGAAACCATTGTTCGTGGCAGTTGCGTGGCTATTTAGCCACGCCATAGCCACGCTTTATTTATTGTTTTCCATTTATATATATTAGCCACGCTCTTACCATGCATTCAATCATTGCGTGGCAATCGCGTTTTTAATTTTACCACGCAACTACTACGATTTTCTGATGCGTTGTAGTTCCGTGACAAATGCGTGTCTAAATTTAGGGTCTCGGGTTGTGTGACAGATGCGTGGTAATTGCGTGGCTATTTAGCCATGCAAAATTTGCGTGGCTATTTTTCGTGGCTAAATACCCCTTTCTCTAGTAGTGACAGAACAAGAATCTTATGTATCTTTATCTGAAGTATATATGATATTACTATCTTAGAATTACTTGTGACAATTTCCATGAAGTAATCTCTAGGTGCGGGTTAACGTATTACTCAACATCCAAGTGCAGCAGCAACCTGATAATGGAGGAACTCATGTTTTCTAGACTTTTGAGTATAATAATAGTCATATGTTTCCAAACTCGAACCATATCATAAGACAACATGGATCCTATCTAAATATGTTTGATGTTACATTATTTCATGTATTTGAGAACTTATTATGCGTCAGTTATATTTTGAGTTCTTTTAAAATCTTATGTTAATATCTGATATCTTTATTAAAGTTTGTGAGGCTTTATTGATGTTCAGATTGTTGGGCTTTAAGTTACTTATCAATGCTAGGAAGTAGACGATCAAACTTAGAATAATATAAAAAAATGATACATTTATACATTTATATAAATGGAAAATACACGTTCGAAGTGAATAGCCTATGCCATCACTAGATAAGGACGGAAAGAGATATTATGACCATATATACGGCTTTTCTATGTAATCCATGAATATTCCAGCCTATCTGCGGATGGATTGGGTCTAGTGTCGAAGCAATGATTATTTACATAAGAGTATGATTTATCTCTGCATGCTAATGTGAAGTATGAGAAGCATATTATATTATGTGGTACTATATCGCCAATCAACTACTTGAAGAAATTTACTCAAAATAATTTTGATTCAATGAGGGCAAATTGGTCATATGGGCCAAACAGATGACGAGTAACCGTCACTCCATTTTTTCGAAGCAAGGGGACGAACAAACGAAATAGCTTCACGGATTGGTTAACCAATGAGCAATATGTTCGATCCCTTTGTCAGTCCCCTGGGACGCAATGTCAACGTGTCATATTTTCATTGTTTGCGTGGTTTCCGACACCTACGTATTAAAAAAATCACAAAAAATTTGTACATTATATACTGATGACCGTATTTATTAGTCTGCAATTTTTTAAATATATCATCCTTAAGGAAATTTTGGATATTTAATAAACATCTTTATATTTATATTAAACTTTTTGTTTAGTCAACATTACATTTATTATAAGGTAAATAATATATATCATTTAACTATATAGCTACAAAATTGTTGTACCAAACCCAATTTATTACCGTGGCATTAGTGATTATAAAAGTGTAACACTAGGAGGAAACCAACACCTCAAAGAGATTATGGCTAAAGAGATGAAAAACACATACCAGTTGACTCCTAATGGTGACAACACTAGGAGTCCAATAATGGAATCAGGACCAATATCATTGGGTCATTCTACCAAAGTTGGTACTAGGAGCAGCATTAGTGCTGCTCTCGATGCAGCCATTGAACGTGAAATAAGAATGGGCAAATTAGACCCCAACATGGACAAGAAATCTATGAGAAGGTAAGAATTACTTAATTAATATACAAAGATCCATTGTTTTGATTTTAATTATGGAAATTTATGTTTGTAAAATTGAACTTTTATTTAATGCCAATATAACAATCTACGTAGGATCATCTCGAATCGTTATGCTGCAAAGAAGTCTCACGACAAACAGGTCAACAAAATGACTGAGTTAGAGACAAATCGAAAAAAGCTGGAGGTATTTTTCTTGTTTATTTATCAATTTTGTATATATTTGAGGCGCATGCATATACTGTTGTATATTTATATGTTTTTTTGCACCTTTCAGAATATTAAAATTTGAATATTAAATAATGTTTTCTTACCTAATTTGTTACAAAGATTTTGGCAGATTAATTATTCTCCCTTATATACCAAATACAAAGAAACTTAAATATCTTTATGATTGAAAAGCTTTATCAGTTGTTTAAACAAACGAGCCATAGAAAGGGTTGTGGAATGCAAACTAAAGTTTTGATATTTAACGCATGATATACTTTCTCAACTGTTAAAATAATATGTCCGTTTATATTTATGTAACAGTTACAATATTAAGTTTTGAAAGTATATATTATTATATTATGAGATAATATTTCTAACATGCATAAATATTATTATTCAATATATCGTCGAAGAGTATACGTCGGCAATTCTTTGTAAGATTTGGTCATTTAAATTATCTACTATTTTATTTTAATAGTTCAAAATGACGCTAATATATATATATATATATATATATATATATATATATATATATATATATATATATATATATATATATATATATATATATATATATATATATATATATATATATATATATATATATATATATATATATATATATATATATATATATATATATATATATAACAACATAACGTCCTATTATTTGCATTGTTGTAATTCGACATCCTCGGCCGAATACACGAATTCAGATATATGTTGAAACGTTTTTTTAGAAATCGGTCAAAAATATCAGGTATACGCCAAGATGTTTTTCGGATGCACACACATGTATATGTATATAGTTCAAACACGAATAAAAAAATTTGAGAATGTCAGAATAAATATTAACCTTCTATTTTAAGATGCAATTTTTTAGAAAAAACTATCCACATTTGTCTAATTTTATAATTTTTTATTTTCTATAAATCGATATTCATATCGATATAAAATTTTCAATATACAAATTATTATCATTATTTATATCAATTCTCGTTATGTCTTATTCAAATGTGAATAAAACATATCACGAGTGTGTATAGTTCATGATTTATTCATATACGAATAAATCAATTCTCGTTATATGTCTTATTCAAATTCTCGTTATATGTATTATTCTCGTTATATGTCTTAATTATTATTTTACATCAATTCTCGTTAAATTGTGAATCAATTTTATATTAGAAATCATTTTTTATTTATATGTAAATAGAATGTGTATAGTTCATGATTTATTCATATATGAATAAAACATACGTTGAGAGCTCACATTAAAAAAAATAAAGTTAGTATTTATATTAGAAGATTATATTAATATGAATGATTATATATATATATATATATATATATATATATATATATATATATATATATATATATATATATATATATATATATATATATATATATATATATATATATATATATATATATATCTCGATAAATATATAGATAGATGAATGTCATGTAAATACAGAATCAATGCAAAACTATCATTACTTCTCTTGCAGGACATTATAACTACCCTCCAACCTCAGATCGAACATGAACGACAACTTCTATCACGTCTGAGGATTGAGAATGAGATGTTGGCTAGACAGTTGCAAATTCGTATCGATTCAAACAATATGAAATCAGGTATTCGATTGATTAGATCTGTTTTAATTATTTGTGAAAACGGATTATTAACTCGCTTTTGTAATTATTTTTGTAGCCCAAATTGCCGAGAAAGAAAAGGAGAGACAATGGTTGAAGGGATTACTCAGCATGCAGGTGCAGCAACAACCTGAAAATGAAGGAACTGATGTGTTCGACCTTCTAGAATTTGACCCTAATAATTTCTCATATGTCTGCAAACCGCGATCCTATTAAACAATATGGGTCCTATCCAAAATATATCGATCTTAAGTTATAATATTACCTGGGATTTGTACCGTATTGGTTAAATTATATGTGAAACCTATTGCTTTTTACTATTACTCTATATTTATATTACCTTATAGTATTAATTTCCAAAACTTATGCCTGAAAATAACTAGCGTCTTCTTTAAATGCTTTCGCGAGACTGCTTTGATGCTTTTATTATTAGGAATTTAAAATACTTGTCATTATCAAGAACGGAACGATCGAGCTTAGAATCACTAAAAATAGATACGTATATACATGTATATATATTTTTCGCAACACTATTAAAGAAAAACTAGGATTTACAAAGCATTACAACATTCAATCTTGGTTTTAGTACACCATTTGTGTGTAAAATTCCAAATGTATACAGTTTATTATCACGATATCGTGACTGTATTGACCAAGAACGAAAACCATTAACTAGAATGCCTAAGCCTATGTGATCAAAGGGGATCCCATTAGCCCTTATAAAAAGTTTGAAGATCATATGGTTGAACATGAATCGCAGTTCTTATTAAATTTCGGCAATGCTACTACATGTGAAATTTTATTAATAATAATTTTATTCTTAATTTACGTTAAGAATAATGAGTAATTTGTTAAACGTTGATAAACTATATTGGTGAAAGTAACAAAAACGCAAAATATTAGAAGTTCAAATATTGTCTTAGAAATAATCATTTTTCTACATAATTTTCTTTATTCCATAATAAATACAATAACTTAGTCTGAGACCTTATATGAACAAAATAACTTTTAGCTTGAACCATTTGTTAATTTGGAAGCAGGATGTGAGACGTTACTAAGTGCATAAATGACTTAAATCTTTATTTTCAGTTTGATCAATTGAATTTGGATTTAAAAGTGTAATCTTGAGGAGTTTTAGTAAATAATGAATTTTTTTTGTAAAGAAAGTAAATGAAGATCTCCTTCAAATTAAAAAGGAAAAACCCAGAAAGTCACAAGTTCTTATATATGCAACTAGATTAAAAACCCGTGTGTAAACACGGTTGACAAATAGAATCAAAAGGAATAACTAATGGAATGAAGGAGAGGAATTAGTGGAAAAGCTACATATCTCACAAATACTTGGCGAATAGAACTGATTTAAAAGATTTATAGACTTTTAAATTTTCAAAATAGCTCCCAAAAATGAAGTGTACAAATTGGATAAGAAAAACGTCAAACGGTAAAGGAGATATCGTGTTTGTTGAATGTTAGTATATTGCTATGGTGTTCTACTTTTTTTTTCAAAAGCCCCTTAAACAGTTTCTTTGAGATCATGTTTAAGTAAATAGTTTTCTATCACATTTTGATAATATTCAACACTGGAATGGATGTGGTGTATGAAGGGACCGCATTGACATAAGTGAAGGGGGGTATTTTCGATTTTTTTTGTTTATCTGGTCATTACCCGACTTTTTTTTATTTAAAATACATTTTTTAATATTTTTTTATTTCCTATAGAAATCGGAAGTATCTAGTATGCCCTAAACTAAAATAAACCAGAATTGGCTGTTTGTGTGCTCAGTTCACTATACAGCAACGTCGACCATACCTAAAGTCAGCCACCTCGTTGCAGCAACGCCGGTCACTCTAGTTTCGCCCCTACCGTCGGCGACTCATGTCCATTAGCATACGACCATCCACTTCTCAATAAGCCATCCACTTCTCGGTTTGTTCAATTTCCCTTTGTTCCCGCGGGTACAATTCATTCAACGATTGGATTCTGTACAGATATTCAAGTAAGAACGCATGGTGATTCTTAATCTCTACAGCCGAAACTATGTTAGGTACTTCAGTTATGATTTATGAGTGCATCATATATGAGTACATAGCAACGTATAATCACTCAAATGAAAGAAGGATGCTATATTAGGATAAAACTCAAAACTACATTGGTATTTTTCGAAATATAGAATCCGTCTTTTCATTGTTATTTTTTAACTTCTTCAAACACACAACCCACGTTTTCCATTTGAAAACAATTTTTCTAGTTCTAAAAATTGGAACAAAGTACATTGCTATAACTCTTATTTGCTTCTTCAATAATAGCAATGCACATTCACTCAAACGAAAGAAGGATTGTATTAGGAAAAAACTTAAAAGTACATTGCTATTTTTTGCATTTAGCCCCGAAAATCAGATAACTGGAAAACTTGTATGCTACAAAACACAAAGTAAAATGCTGTAATTAAAGAAAATCCAAAGTAGAATGTTGTAATTAGATACACATCCAAACGACAATGCTAAAAACACAATTACCATTGCATAAAGACCATATCATATGAACACACACATTTTTCAGAAACAGGCTGTTAAAGAGAAAAGACTGAAAAAAAATTTTGAAAAAAAGTTACCTCAGAATTATTAGAGAGATTCTTCAAGAAAATCGTATATTAAAGGTACATGTCTGATGGAAGCATTGTGAAGGCAGACATTGACAAATACCTAGGTATCTCTCATTATAACTCTTAACACTTTGATATGATGGAATTGGAGATGCAATGGAATTGGTCATTTTATATTTTTTAAAGTAAAATACCTAAATAAATGTTGACAATAGGAGGGACTACTTTCTGAACTCGTTTTATATAGAAGTCCAGAAATTCAAAACAATAATTTATCAGACTAAATTGCCATCTCTGAGATATTTCGGGACTGTTTGTGAAATTTTATTTAGAAAGTGACTAAAAGGCATAAAAAGAAGCAATAATGAATCGGGACTGTTTATACTTTATGAGGGAAAACGTTAGTAAATCCCTTATAACATCCTACTTCCAATCGATTTTTTTAATAACACATACAACACACACGCAGACTCGCAGAAACACACATAAATCGCCATTAAAAAAATAATATATAATTTCAGAAACACAGAAAAACACTCAACACACACGCAGACAAATATGAACACACACCCACACACTTAGATACAGTATAACACATAGAGATTTTTTAAAAATTCTAATTTTAAAATAAAATTTGTGTGTTTACTGTGTATGTGTCTGTTATAATGTGTGTGTATAAGTTTTGATAGTACAAACATACCTTCAAATAATGGTGCAGGTCGTTAAAAGTTAAAACATGAACAAATAAGAGCAGGAGTAGAGAACAAAATGCAGAAATGGAGAATAAAGAATAAAATAGTGAAAACAATGAAGCGTAATTTTATTGTATTTAATAAAAGGATTGGATTCGATATGCAACAACTTTCCAGATTTTTAGGAATTTGATTGACTGTTAATTTAAATTAAGATTATATGCAGACATTTAGGCTTGATTCTTGTTAATAATTTTCGAATATGATGCTATAATTAACGGGATGTGTATATAGGCGGGAAAACTTTTCTAGGAAGACTAAGAGACAACCACGTGTGAAGTTGGAGGTTTAGAAAATCACCATGTGGCATTAATAGCTTTGTTTTATTAGAAGTAGTAGATCGGAACATATTTTTCCAAAATAAATACTACGGTATTGTGATATCAAGAAATAAATACAATTTTATTTGTTTTCAAGAAACTCAATCCAAGGATCTTTCTGCACATTACACAGTATCGACATTTGACGGCACTAATTTTTGTTTACAAATAAATTAAAAAAGTATTCTCAAAAGTATTTAGACAATCGCGATTAATAATCAGCCTTTTTTTATTGCATTTTGCATTTATTAATTTTATTTCTTTAGTCAAAATTACGTTTTGTATATAGTCAAAGTCACATGAAATGTAAAAATGAGAACATATCATTCAATTCACGCCGAAAGAATAATTCTGATTTAATTATGTTTATTAGCTAACGGGTCATAATTCATTTCTTTATTACAAAAATATATTTTTTCTTTTTTCCATATATATACAACCAACTAAATTTAATATTTTTTTTCCAATTATCATAATCTAACACAACCAAAAATATTTCATATAGATTTGAAACATTAAAAAATTCAAAAGAAATTATACGATGTAATTTCTCTCGGAAACAAAAACGATGAGTTCAAATTCTTCAGATGAGTTTTTGTTGTTGCTGTATCAGTGGTTTATGGCAGTCTACGAAGAAGCCAATACATTAGATCTTTTGTTAAAAACTATGGCATAGAATTTCCATTAGGTATAAATTTCTCTAATTTATTACATTTGCTCAAAATGAAGACAAATTTTGAAGACAGACATAATATCACTTTGTCTCTCCAACATTTTACATTGAAGTATGTTATAGAGATGGTCGATGAGAGTGGCATGAAACACTTGCGAAAGGTTATTCCATGTCTTACTTGTTATACATGTGTCTTTTGTAGATAGTGCTTTGGTGAAAGACACGCTGACTATTCAACACAATACAATTAATTCATCCATTGTTGGTCAGAACGAAACTAGCAGAAAAGGGCCCGATGATATACGATCTAGTGGAAGATGAAAAGGCTCAGGTGAGAATCGATGTAGTAGAAGAGGTGGTCACAATCGAGTAAGTATTTAAATCTCTTAAAGTGGTCCTCAATATCCTCATGGATATGCTCCATATGAAACTCCAATACAACCATAATTTCATTATGTCAATTACTTACAACCACAAAATCATGGATATGCTACATATGAAACACCAATACAAGGATCAATTCATTATGTCGATCCAAAAAGTTATAAATATGTTGGGGATAATGATATCGTTACATGTCTTGATGATGATGCAGATGTCAATAAAGATGATGATACAAATTGTTGAGAAGTACTTCCATTGGTTAATGATATCAATTTACGTCCTTATGGGGAACCAATAGATTTTTGTCTAGGCATATCTAACCTTGAAAAAAGTGATATTGAAACGGAATGATTTGATAATGAATACACATGCATAGAAACCCAATTTATGGTGTGCCTGCTAGACCACGGCATCCTGACCCGTTATATACACCTACTCCATCCTACAACCTAATCTCGACCCAAAAGATCAGAAAGCTATAAACATTCAAAGACAAACTTTACATGGGCTTTGTGATATGCATATGTATTGAATGGGTTCAAAAAAATATATGGGTAATATGGATTTAGGCTATGTACATGTGTCGAGTTATCTGCTCTACCAACTGTCTCACATTCTGCTTCCCTTATGAAAACCATAATGTTGCAAATCCACCCGATATAGTTCTACTCCATGTTGTTTGGTTTCTTTCAAGGTGATTTAGATCTCTAAAACATAAACCACCTGGTCTTTTACATGTTAAAAATATGGCTCGTCATGATAGTTTTTTATAATGAGTTGCGGGAGCTTCATCTTATATATAGTTTTGGGTGACGCAAACACGAATATAATCTAACATCCATATTTATTATGGTAGCAAGCACATATATTATTAATCTCTAATCTTCCTCCATCAATAATAACATAAACAATAACAACAAGAAGAACATGGTAATTATGAGAAAAACGAAAATGTTATTTCAAACAAAAAAAATTGTCAAATGTGAAGGTTTATAAAAAAAAATATCATGTATTATCGGAAATTAACGTGCAAACCGGATAAACCGGATAATTATCCGGTTTGCACGTTAATTTCCGATAATACATGATATTTTTTTTTATAAACCTTCACATTTGACAATTTGAAAAAACATTGGGAAGGTTGTAAGCTTTTTTTGTAAAAGAATATAAATTTTGGTTTACATAAAAAATTCACAAACCTCATGGAACCTTTGAAATTAATTTTTTATAGTTGATTCCAGAATAGATAGTTTTTAACTTCATTAACCGTCTGTTGTTTATAAATTAATACTTTATAAAAACAAATAATTTATTAAATTAATAAAGGTTTGCAGGGTCTTCATTCTCCAAATGCTCCCATCTCTCCCTAATTCCTCACACTTGTAAATATTAAATTTCCCGGTTAAAAAATAATCAATAATATTAGTACAAGAATATGCCATAAAAAGAACCTTCACGCCACCATACTCAACCATCAACGACCACGTGCATCCACGGTCCACCACCTACCCAATATTCAATGGGAGGAACAATGCACAACTTTTTGCCACTTAGGAAAGTTATGACAAACATTAATTTATACTTTATTTTCTATTCAATTTTGTGCAAACTATTCGTTATGTATCAATTATCATGCAATGTTTGTCTTTCACATTAACCGTAAATTTGTAGGAATTAATATAAACATTTTCGATTACTTTGCATAATTGTTCTGTAGCGAACTTGAGATAATGATTTAGATTTCTTTGTCTAATTTATACAAAGCTTTTTATTCTTATTGTCTACTGTCATTTGTTTGATTTATATCATTCATAGACGAAGAAGACGCAATTATCATGTTGAGAATAGGAGGATTATAATATTTCTTAATTTAAAATTAAACGGGTGTATGTAGGTTATTTAGAATTAAGATTATATATATATATATATATATATATATATATATATATATATATATATATATATATATATATATATATATATATATATATATATATATATATATATATATATATATATATAGGGATGGGTTCAATGCAGAACCAAATTAAATCACCTAACTGCAGAACCATGTTATTAACCGTTAGATTTGATTACTTAATTAAGGGTACGATGGGAAATCAATGATCTGGGAATTGATAACGTCAAAAACATCACCGTCTAGGTTAGAACTGCACAAAGATGTATAATTTTCTGGGAATTGATATCGCTTGATTTTGTTCGTTGATTAGGAATGGTATTCGAATTTACTTCTCCTCTGTCTCTCGCTCAAAAACTTAACCCCGCCATCGATATGTTCATCAATGAACATGATGTTCATCAATGAACAAGATGTTCATTAATGAACATATGTTCATTACTGTTCGCGAATTGATTATCGATAAAGGAAGTTTCTATTGAGAAATTGAATAACAAATCTTCTAATACAGTTGCTAATCTTCAAATAGTTGATTCTGAATCCTTAATCGCTAAAGATGAATCCAATTTGGTCAATTATTCAATCGAAAATTCCAATGATATGGAAACTGAATCAAAATTACGAACATATGTTCATCAATGAACATATGTTCATCAATGAACAAATGTTCATCAATGAACATCGATATGTTCATCAATGAACATGATGTTCATCAATGAACATGTTCATTACTGTTCGCGAATTGATTATTCCGATTGAGAAATTGAATAACAAATCTTCTAATACAGTTGCTAATCTTCAAATGGTTGATTCTTAATCCTTAATCGCTAAAGATGAATCCAATTTGGTCAATTATTCAATCGAAAATTCCAATGATATGGAAACTGAATCAAAATTACGAATAACATGTTTATGTTCACTGATGAACATCATGTTCATCAATGAACATCATGTTCATCAATGAACATCATGTTCATCAATGAATTGATTAGCGGACTCGAGGATGGTAGGTGATGTTAATTGCTTCAGTTTGCGGCTTGATTAACCCTAGGTGCGCAATGGAGAAGAAACGAAAGCCCACAGATGACGAGAACCAAACTCTCTTTCGTTTTTTGAATCCCGTAATCGCTATCTGGAGATGGCTCCTTTATTTTCGGAATGAATCAATACCGAAATTACCCTTTATTGGATATGATTTACTGTAAATGGGTATAATTTTTTATGGTGTACCCCTTTTAATCTAATCCACTAAAATAATGATCTAACGGTTATAAGGGTGGTTCTGCGGTTAGGTAATATATTTTTGGTTCTGCATTGAACCTATATATATATATATATATATATATATATATATATATATATATATATATATATATATATATATATATATATATATATATATATATATATATATATATATATATATATATATATATATATATATATATATATATATATATATATATATAGGGTTGGGTTCAATAAGGGACTAAAATTATACATGATACCAAGGGACTAATCTCGATCGTCGGAATCAAAATCATCAACGGCCAAAAAATAGGTTGTAAATTTCTTATGTCGACGCACATGTAGATGATTATAATAAAAAACTCACTTCATTTTTTTTTGTTTTTTTTATTTTTCGACATTATTCTTTTTCAAAAATAAAAACCGAATATACCAAAATTCATAATTTTTTGTCCTCTACAAATAGACATCCATATTGATATATAAAAATATAATTTTTTTTATAAGTACAGCTCTTCTAGATTCATAATGTGAATCTGAACTGTAAAAATTTGAATATGTGTAATTATTTTACTTTTAAAACTTGTACTACTTCAATATTATAACCATTTATAAGTAATGTACTTGATTCACAAGTGGATTTACTCATATTTATACGAAAATTTACTTATATTCACATATCAATATCATATACTATTGAGAACTTAATTATAAGTTCTTTACTACTTCAACATTTTAACCTTTTATAATGAATTTACTCTGATTCATAATTGAATTTACTTACATTCACACAACAATTTACTCAGATGCACATATCAATATCATATGGTATTTTAAATATAATTTGTAATATGAATATGATTAATGTACTTAGAAAATTTTTAACACTTCAACATTTTAATCATTTATAATGAATTTACTATGATTCATAAGTTAATTTCATTCACATTCACACAAAAAATTATTCAGATTCACTTGACAATATCATATGTCATTGTGAATGCCAACAGAGAATAACATATTAACAGTGCAGATTCACATGTGAATCTGAACTGTAAAAATTTGAATATGAGTCATTATTTTACTTTTAAAACTTTTACTATTTCAATATTATAACCATTTATAAATAATATACTTGATTCACAAATGGATTTACTCATATTTACGCGAAAACTTATTCATATTCACATATCAAAATCATATAGTATTGAGAAGTTACTTAATAGTTTTTTACTACTTCAACATTTTAACCATTTATACTGATTTTACTCTCATTCACAATATAAATTATTTACATTCACACAACAATTTACTAAGATTTACATATCAACATCATATGGTATTTTAAATATACCCCGAAATATGAATATGATTAATTTAGTTAGAAAAATTTTAACAATTCAACATTTTAATCATTTATAATAAATATACTATGACTCATAAGTTAATTTCATTCACATTCACACAAAACTTTTGTTAAATGTGAATGCTTTGAAAGTCATCAAAGGAGGAAGCAAATGGCTGCTTCTCATGCATGTCTCTTTTTTCTTTGATTTCATACTTCACTTTCACATTAGCTCACATGCCTATAAATACAAGGCTTTGAGAAGCAAACCAATGCACCACACAAACACAAATACAAAGAAACACAAACACATAGATAGATATATCACGATTTTGTGAGATAGCCTTTTGTGCAGAGTCCAGTTTGGCAGCCAAAAGTGCGAGTGATATTTTCTTGTGAGTGGTCAGACTACAAGTGCAGTTTAGCCTTGTATGATTGTAATTTCTTGGTGTTAATAAAACCCTCTCTCTCTCGTTCGCCCGTGGACGTAGGTCGTGATCCCGTGACCGAACCACGTTAAATATTGTGTTTCGATTTTACAGATTTTTCTTGGTTTGCCGTTATTCTCCATTTTATTTCGGCGTGTTTTACCGGAATCGTTTATCGTTTTTCGGAAGTGCCTAACTTGTTTTGTTATTCCTAACAAACTGGTATCAGAGCTCCGGGTTTAAAGGAAGTCGTATCTCGCGTATGCTCTGTGGTTGCAGCTTAGTCTGAGCTTCCACATCAGAAACGAGGTTTCGATTGGCCTTATAAAATATTATTTTTCGAGCTATGGCTGAAGATGGGAAAGTTAGGATCGAAAAATTCGAAGGTCACGATTTCGGATTTTGGAGAATGCAAATCGAAGATTATCTCTACCAGAAAAAATTACATCTACCACTGCTCGGAACAAAACCTGAAGCGATGGCACAGGAAGAATGGGACTTATTAGATCGGCAGGCACTTGGAGTTATAAGGTTATCATTGGCAAAAAATGTAGCATACAATATTGTCAGTGTGAAGACAACCTACAATCTCATAAATGCGCTGTCTAATATGTACGAAAAACCTTCAGCGGCAAATAAGGTTTTCTTGATTCGGCAGTTGGTGAATCTGAAGATGAAAGAAGGCGGCTCGGTGACAGACCATGTGAATGAATTCAACTCAATAATATCAAGATTGATATCTGTTGATATTGGATTCGAAGACGAAGTACAGGCGTTGTTGTTATTATCTTCGTTGCCTAAGAGTTGGTCCGGTACAGTAACAGCAGTTAGCAGTTCAGCCGGAGGTGCTAAGTTGTCATTCGAAGGTATTCGCGACTTAATCCTTGGAGAGGATGTGCGAAGACGGAGTGCCGGAGAATCTTCTAGTAGTCTCCTAAGTACAGAAGACAGAGGAAGAAGGCCCAACAAAGGAGGCGGTGGTAGAGGAAGATCGAAGTCGAGAAAGAGAGGTGGTCAGAAAAACAGGACTGATGTTACCTGTTGGAACTGCAAAGAGAATGGTCATTTCAGAAATCAGTGCCCAAAGCCTTCGACAGACAAAGGCAAGAAGGAAGTCAATATGGCAGTAGATTCTGAAGATGATGCTCTCATTTGCTGTGTTGAAAACTCAACAGAATCCTGGATCATGGATTCTGGTGCGTCGTTCCATGCTACTCATTTGAGAGAAGTAATGCAGAATTTCCGGCAGTACAAAGGAAAGGTCAGACTAGCAGACAACAAGAGCCTGGATATTACAGGTGTTGGGGATGTGGTCCTCAAGACAACTTTAGGAACAGATTGGACTTTGAAGAATGTCAAGTTCATTCCTGACTTGAAGAGGATGTTGATATCCGTGGGGCAGCTTGATGATGAAGGTCACCATGTTACATTTGGTGATCATCAGTGGAAGGTGACAAAGGGGAATTTAGTTGTTGCTAGAGGACAGAAGCAGGGTACACTTTATATGGTGGAAGTTTCTGATGCCGAAGCACACGCTGTTGAAGAAGTTGGGGCATCCACTCTATGGCACCAAAGACTTGGGCATATGAGTGAGAAGGGAATGAAGATGCTAGCCTCCAAAGGAAGAATACCAGAGCTAAAGACTGTGAAAGTCGATTTCTGTGAGCCATGTGTTCTTGGCAAACAGAAGAAAGTCACTTTCAAGAAGGTGGGCCATCAGCCCAAGTCTGTGAAACTGGAGCTAGTTCATTCAGATGTCTACGGTCCCACTTCAGTTTCTTCAGTGGGAGGATCCCGATACTATGTCACGTTCATAGACGATTGCACAAGGAAGGTTTGGGTTTATTTCTTGAAGCATAAGTCTGAAGTTTTCAGCACTTTCAAGAAATGGAAAGCTACTGTGGAAAATGAAACAGACTTGAAGATCAAGTGTTTCAGATCAGATAATGGGGGCGAATACAGTAGTAAAGAATTTGTTGATTACTGTGCTGACCATGGAATCAGAATGCAGAAGACGGTTCCAGAGACACCTCAGCAAAATGGAGTAGCTGAGAGGATGAACCGTACATTAAACGAAAGGGCTAAGAGCATGAGACTGCATGCAGGTTTACCCAAGATGTTCTGGGCAGATGCGGTCAACACAGCTGCGTATTTAATCAACAGAGGACCCTCAGTCCCCATAGGGTTCAAGATTCCAGAAGAGGAATGGCAAGGTCGTGAGATTACACTCAAACACTTGAAAGTTTTCGGTTGTGTCTCTTATGTCAAAGTTAAAGACTCGGAGAGAGACAAGCTAGAAGCAAAAGCAAGGAAATGCACTTTTATAGGCTATGGGTTGGACGACATGGGGTACCTCTTCTGGGATAACCAAAATCAAAGGGTTATCAGAAGCCGGGATGTGGTGTTCAACGAGAACGTCCTATATAAAGATGAACTTGTAGAGAGCTCAGGCAGAAACAAACAACCAGAGAAAGCAGAAAATCAAGTTGAGTTTGAAGAGATCTCTGAAGATGACGTTGTGAAACCTATCAGTACTCCAGAGATAGGTGAAAGTTCAGGAAGCAGTGGGAGCTCTGATGTATATGGAGATAGTGGGAGCACAGATGACAGTAGTTCTGAAGATGGGGTTGCAGATGATGCAGAGACCTCAACTCCTACTATTCGTAGATCCACTAGAGTACGAAGACCTCCAGTCAGGTATTCTCCTTCAGCAAATTACTTATTGCTGACAGAGAATGGTGAACCTGAGTCTTATCCAGAGGCCTTAAGGATGAAAGATTCCATACAGTGGAAGAAGGCTATGGAAGACGAATTGAGCTCACTTGACAAGAACCATACTTGGTCCTTAGTCAAGCTCCCAGCAGGGAAGAAAGCACTGCAGAACAAGTGGGTGTTTCGGGTAAAGGATGAGATTGATGGCAGTAAAAGATACAAGGCACGATTAGTGGTCAAGGGGTTCCAACAGAAAAGAGGGGTCGATTATAATGAGATCTTCTCTCCAGTTGTGAAGATGACTACAATCAGAATGGTCTTGGGTATTGTAGCCTCTGAAGATCTCCATCTAGAACAGCTAGATGTGAAAACAGCTTTTCTCCATGGCGACCTGGAAGAAGACATCTACATGGTACAACCAGAAGGTTTTCCTACAGTCGGTAAGGAAAATATGGTGTGTAAACTGAAGAAAAGTCTGTATGGATTGAAACAGGCTCCAAGACAGTGGTACTTGAAGTTTGATAGCTTCATGCAAAAGAGTGGGTATCGCAGATGTGAGATGGATCACTGCTGTTACTTGAAGAAATTCAGCTCCTCTTACATCATCCTGTTATTGTATGTTGATGACATGTTGATAGCTGGATCCGACATGCAGGAGATCAACAAGCTTAAGAAGCAGTTGTCCAGAGAGTTCGAGATGAAGGACCTAGGGGCTGCTAAGCAGATATTGGGCATGAGCATAGCCAGGAACAGAGTTACCGGTACATTAAAACTTTCGCAAACAATGTACATCAAGAAAGTTTTAGAAAAGTTCAGCATGGCAGATGCCAAGGCCAGAAGTACACCTTTGGGAAGTCAGTTAAAACTCTCAAAGAAGCAATCCCCAAAGACGGAAGAAGACAGAGAACATATGGCTAAAGTTCCTTATGCATCTGCAGTTGGTAGTTTGATGTATGCAATGGTATGCACAAGACCAGATATTGCTCATGCAGTGGGAGTTGTTAGCAGGTTCATGTCAAATCCAGGAAAAGAGCATTGGGAAGGAGTAAAGTGGCTGTTACGCTACTTGAAAGGAACAGCTGAGATTGCCCTATGTTTTAGGAGAAAGGGGGTAGTCTTAGAAGGGTTTGCCGATGCAGATTTGGGTGGATGTGTGGATTCGGGTAAGAGCACAACAGGTTATGTGTTCACAATCGGAGGTACGGCAATCAGTTGGATGTCCAGGTTACAGAAGAGTGTTGCTCTTTCAACCACAGAAGCAGAGTACATGGCTATTGCAGAAGCAGCCAAGGAGCTTATATGGTTGAAGAACTTCCTATCAGAACTTGGAATGCAACAGGAGGATTGTGTACTGCATTGTGACAACCAGAGTGCAGTTCACCTGGCAAAGAATCCGGTGTTTCACAGTAGAACGAAACACATTCAGATGAGGTACCATTTCATTCGAGAGTTAATCAATGATGGAACTCTGAATCTGAAGAAAATCCTTGGAACGAAGAATCCAGCAGATATGTTCACCAAGGTGGTTACCACAGACAAGTTGAAGTTTTGTATGACTTCAACTGGCCTTCTAGAAGTTTTAAAAAGAGGGATGGCAGGAACGAGAGAGATTGGAAAATCATTGCAAGAATTGGACGACAGACTAAGTTGTTCAAGCATTCAAGTGGGAGATTGTTAAATGTGAATGCTTTGAAAGTCATCAAAGGAGGAAGCAAATGGCTGCTTCTCATGCATGTCTCTTTTTTCTTTGATTTCATACTTCACTTTCACATTAGCTCCCATACCTATAAATACAAGGCTTTGAGAAGCAAACCAATGCACCACACAAACACAAATACAAAGAAACACAAACACATAGATAGATATATCACGATTTTGTGAGATAGCCTTTTGTGCAGAGTCTAGTTTGGCAGCCAAAAGTGCGAGTGATATTTTCTTGTGAGTGGTCAGACTACAAGTGCAGTTTAGCCTTGTATGATTGTAATTTCTTGGTGTTAATAAAACCCTCTCTCTCTCGTTCGCCCGTGGACGTAGATCGTGATCCCGTGACCGAACCACGTTAAATATTGTGTTTCGATTTTACAAATTTTTCTTGGTTTGCCGTTATTCTCCATTTTATTTCCGCGTGTTTTACCGGAATCGTTTATCGTTTTTCGGAAGTGCCTAACTTGTTTTGTTATTCCTAACAACTTTATTCAAATTCACATGACAATATCATATGTCATTGTATATGTCAACAGTGAACAGAATAACAGTTCAGATTCACATGTGAATCTCAACTAGCGGAAATTTCGGGAAAAAAAAATCACTTTTTGTATATCAATATGGATCTCTATTTGTAGAGGATAAAAAGTTATAAATTTCTATATATTCAGATTTTTTTTCGATAAAAAATAAGCCCTAAAAATTAAAAAAACGAAAAAAACGAAGTGGGTTTTTTTATAATTTGGTAGATGCACGTCCACCGTAAAATGTGTGTGGATGAGATTAGTCCCTTGGTACCATGGTTTATATTAGTCCCTTGTTGAACTTTTGCCTATATATATATATATATATATATATATATATATATATATATATATATATATATATATATATATATATATATATATATATATATATATATATAAAACAAACTAGCCTAGCAAGGAGCTAGACACAGGCCAATGTACAAAGTGCAACAGATAACTTATACAAAGCAATGCAAAGGGTTTAAACTCCAATCTATCCAATTAGAAGAAGCTCCAGTCTTGCTCCTGTGTTTGATCCACAAAAACACCATCGACTTTATGAGGTCTACTACTTTGGTGGGCGAAACTCTAACATTATTAAAGACTCGATCATTACGCGCCTATAATTTTAGAAAAACCATATCCAATAATAATGGATTTTATAAATCTATCTATATTTTTGAGCTAGACTGTTGATTTTAAGGAAAATGACTTATAAGGGTAATTATGTTTAAAAATTGTTCAAAAAACACCATCCAAGTTTGGTCTGTTCAAAAAACACCATCCAAGTAAGGCCTTTGTACAAAAAACACCATCGAACTACATGTTTTGTTCAAATTTTACCCGATGGTAACCGGTTATTGTAGGTTAAAGGATGACTTGGCCTAATACTTGGTGACCGGCCAAGTCATCATTTAACCTGCAAGAGCCGGTTACCATCGGGTAAAATTTGAACAAAACATGTAGTTCGCTGGTGTTTTTTATACAAAAGCCTTACTTGGATGGTGTTTTTTGTACAAAGGTCTTACTTGGATGGTGTTTTTTGAACAGACCAAACTTGGATTGTGTTTTTTGAACAGTTTTGAAACATAATTACCCTTATAAGTCATTTTCCCTTGATTTTATTGCATTTTAAATTAAAACCCAGTAAATTTTTATAAATACTTAAAAGTAAAGAGTTTTTATATTTAAGCCAAACGCCCTAAAGAGTTTTATACGTATTTCCAACCGGAAAAGATAGTACATAAAATGAAACGGCACATGGATCTGGCAGATGTACTTAATCTGCTAAATCGAGATTTGACCGGTCTAACTTGGATTCCACCCCATCATCATCCTCATGGTCGTTTTATGTTTGTGACAGAAAAAAATATTATTATTTTATATGCATTTTTATAACAAATTAATAATACGTATGATATAATGTAAAAGGAAATTACGTCGTCAAAAATGAGATGTTTGAAACGTCTTACGTAACTATTTACGATTATAACTTCATGTAATTTTAAGCCTAGCAAGGAGCTAGACTAACTATTTACAATGCAATTAACTACATCAACTTGCCCAATGAAAGTTTACCTTTAGACAATTAGACCCGATATTTGGAAAATCTAAGAATAATATGTTTAATAAAAGATACGGTTATTACTGGTCAACATTTATACAATGAAGGTTCGTAAACTCTAGAACATAAAACCTAAAATATATGTTTAGAAAAATACAAAATTGTGAAAGAAAGTTAATAAATCTCATTGCTTTTTCAATAAGCTCTCTCTAATGGTCATTAATAAAACAAACCCTCTCACTAATCTTCGATTATGTCGATATGTTGTTCTAATATAGCAAGAGATTATTCATGATCTAAAGGTCCAAACAAGATGGGCACCTGATCAAACCATTCTCATTGCACAACGTACAACTCCTAAAGCCACATTTATCGGTGTAGCACTTGTGGCTTCCGCTGCACTCGTCGCAGAGAATAAATCTGAAGTCGCCGCAAAACTTGCAAACACCGGGAGTAACCGCCGGCAAACCGTCCACGAACTTCTTTAGCTCGCCGGTCTCGTGCAGCTGCTTGACCTCGTCAGCACCTCCGATGTACCTACCGCCGATGAAAACCCTAGGTAGGGTGAGTTTCGTCTTTTCGATCTCATCGTCACCGCCTTCAGCCATGATGTTCTGTAACTCGTCTAGGAACCTAGAGTCCATCGACAAATCACGCTCGTCGATCGAGACTCGAAACCCTCGTAAGATTGATTGAACGGTGCGGCAAGCCTCGAACGTCGGTCGGACTACGCGGAGGCTCGTCATGTATACCACCACTCGCTTTTCCGCTCCCGGAATCGAAATCACGCGGTCAGGTTTCCCCAATTTCTCATCCGCTGCGGCATTGTTTGATTCCGGTGGAGATTTTTCTGAATTAGTGATTAGTTTAGTGGAGAATGCACGCGCAAATTGGTTAGCGAGGTGAACTCGATGGAAGATCGAAAGTCTTCTGGCGGTTGCGGTGGTTGAGCAAGGAATAGGTTGATCTAGGGTTTTATTGAAAGCATTACTACCATCATCAGCGAACAGCTTCTCGACATCTTTGAAGGATCGATGAATGAAGTTGAGATTTGAAGATGATCTACGGAATGAACCATCAATGCTATCATTATCAGGGCTAAATTTACGCCGAGATTTCCACATCTCAGGTAAGATCCCCAATCTTCAAAATCACAGAAAACCCACAAAATTTTCCACTAAAACAAGAGAGATATTGGGTTGGTTATGCTGATTCCATCCAAATTGAATGTAAAATGGGAGAAGATGGAACGGTTGTAGTGAAGATCAAGGGTTTTGGAGATGTAAAAAGGTTGTTGGCAATGGCTTCTGTCTACAGTATTTTATACGGGTGATGAAATTGGATATGGGTTTGGGGCCGTGGGTTGGGGCAATGTGTTATATGTTCGTTTCAATTTGGACATCTTTTTGCCGTTTGCTTTTGGGAGCATCCCTCCTTTATTACAAAATGTGTGTGATGAATGATAATGACTTAAAAAATGTGTTTTGTATGCACTAAACTTGATTAATACACGATATTGTAATGTTTGGGACTTTAGATTTCTCAAAATGTAAGGTTGAACATTGTTTTTTCTTAAAATAATGCAACAAAACACTTATTATAAAAGTAAATATGTGATTATTTAAATATCATTTTAAATTAGTAACACTTGAAAATGTATATTAGACATCTAGGGGATGTGCAAACCTCTTCGTAATTACGATTTTCATTTTCATTTTCAGATACAAAATATATGATTTTGAGAGGCACTTGGAGATTTGTCGTAACAAAATGGATTTTGCATGGTAAAATGTAAATGTAAAGTTATCTTTTACTTTAATCTTTTTCTAAGTAAATTGATTGATTTTGATTCTTAAATGTCATTGAGGGATAGTGGAAATGACATCCGAGGGTCACTTTTCTTGGCATTTAATTTTTTTTAGACAAAACTTCATAAATGGTTCCTGTGGTTTCAAAAGATATCTGGTTTGGTCCCTAACTTTCAAAAACCTCACGCCTAATCCCTGTGGTTTCAAAGCTTTTGTTAGGTGGTCCCCTGAAGCTAACTCCGTCTGATTTTAGCCGTTTACTCACTTCACGTGCGTTTCATGTGAGGGTAAAAGGGTAATTTCAGGCTGGGCTTCTATTCAAAATGCGGGAAACGATCAATTGCATCTCTCAATAAAGTTAGGTGATACAAGTCGTCCTTTCGTTACCCTCTCTCAAGAAACGAAGTGTACATTTGCATCTCTAGCCTCCGGTTATTTCCAAGCATACGTTCGTAAATCAGTAAGACATGGTGTTGTGCGAGTGGATTCTGCGACAAAGGACTTCAAAACCAGATTTAGAAGTTGAATATGGTAAGTTTTTACAATATACGCTACTAATTCTAAATTTTGATGGTGCTAATCAGGTGTACAATGTGTTAACCCTAATCTTATGTCGCAGCTGGAAGTAACAGCTATTTCACGATTAGGGTCTCGTATGGTGGTATCTTCACGAAGCCCCCAGGAAGAAGATACATAGATGGTTTAGTCTCTTACTTTGACTTTGTTGACACAGACATGTTCTCGGTACATGATATAAATGACATGGTTCTTGAGTTAGGGTACCAAAAAGAGCAGACATTGTACTATCATCATTGTATCCCTGAACTCTCATTAGATTATGGCTTAATGCCTTTAGGGAATGACCAAGATGTGCATAAATTGGTCACGTATGTACCTAAACATAGACAGATCAGTGTGTATATTGAAGCTGGGCAAACAAGGGTATTTACGCATCTTAGGTCTCCTTCAAAACTGATAATTGAGGACTTGGAAGATGAGAATGTTTCAGAAGAGATGAATAGGAGACCATGTAAGACAGTAGGAGGTTCATGTAGTAAACAACTAGATTTTAATGAAGATAATTGTCTGTTGACATCCATTATACCATATAGCCAACAAAGTCAGGTGATACAAGTCGAGGAAGATGCACAAGATGTCCCTCTCCAAAGTAACATCCAACCAGTAGATAATGAAACACTTTTAGAATGTTTCTCAATACTGGATGCTTATGATGCTGACATCAATGCTGAAAATGCTATAGAAGATCAAGGGGGTGCTGAAGTCAATGGTGCTGAAGTCAATGGTGAGGGTGCAGAAGAAGATGAAGGGGGTGATGTTGAAAATGCAGAAGAAGATGAAGGGGGGATGATGAGGATGAGGATGAGGATGAGGATGACGACTTCAACATAGATGATGCAAACATGTATTATGATGTAATTGTGGATATGAGTGAATTTCGAGCTGCTGTGGATTTTGATGAACATGGGATAATTGAAGGTCAAACTACAACTGCAAGTGAGTATATTATTGATGAAGAAGTCGAAGTGGTAGACACGGATGGAGCTCAGGTTGGAGGATTTGAAAACGAAGATAGGAACACTGTGTTGAGAGAATTGAGTAAGTCAAAAAAATGCTCACATGGGGAGGTTCACCAGAAGGCGTTTAGAGTGGGACAAACTTTCAAGTCAAAAGAATATATCAGTAGATTTATTAAGATCCACTCAGTTGAGACAAGGAGGGAAATAAAACTAGCAAAAAATGACAAAATTAGGATGAGGGTCAAGTGTGAGGGCAGGGTGGGCCAGTCTGGTGAATCGAGTGGTGGGCCCTCTACAAGAAGTAAAGGGAAAAGTAAAGTGGACTCCAGCAAAAAGGAATCTTGTCCTTGGGCGGTCCAGATATCAAGGCCTAGTGAATCGGAATACTGGATGGTGAAAACCATTAATGCTGAACATAAATGCTTGCAATCAAGGGATGTTAAAGCTTGCACCTATAAATTCTTGGCTGATAATATCGTTCAACAAATTCAAGGTAACCCTAGGATTCCAGTGAAAGCACTACACGAGGAGTTGACAAGGAAATTTGAGCTTGGTTTGTCAAAACAAAATGTTGCAAGGGCAAAGTCAATGGCTGAATGTTTAATTAGTGGAGACTATCAACTACAATATGGAGTATTAAGGGATTATGTGTTAGAGCTTCAAAATAGCAACCCAGGTACGACTGTTGGGATAGATGTGTATCCTGAAGGTAATCCTTCTGCTACAACCAGGACTTTCAGACGAATATATGTTTGTCTTGGTGCATTGAAGTTGGGGTTCCAGGCTGGCTTACGTGATTTCCTGGGAGTTGATGGTACATTCTTGAAAGGACCATATCCTGGCCAAGTGTTGACTGCTGTAGGACTGGATTCAAATAATGGTATTTTTCCTGTAGCTTATGCTATAGTTGAGGCTGAAAATACATCATCTTGGACTTGGTTTTTGGAGTTACTAGGAGAGTGTCTGGATCTTGGCCCTCAATCCAACTTTACATTCATATCAGATAGACAAAAGGTATGTACTTATTAATTACATTACTTCACTTTTTTACCAATGGAACTTGACATTTGTAAAATCTTATATTGTTTAGGGCATTGTATAAGCAATTTCTAAGGTTTTTCCCAGTGCAGAACATAGATTCTGTTTAAGGCATATTCAAGAAAATTTTAGAATTCATTGGAAGGATATTGAATTAAGGGAACATGTATGGAAATGTGGTAGAGCAACAACAATCAACCACTTCAAGACTGCTATGACTGAATTGCAGCAGATGAATGAAAGAGCTCACAACTGGTTGTCTCAGATTCCAGCTTGCCATTGGTCCAAGTCCGAATTCACTGGTAGGGCACACACTGATTGTCTTCTTAATAATCTCTGTGAGGTGTTTAACTCTAAACTAGAAGATGGTAGAGACAAACCTATCATAACCTGTTTAGAGTACATTAGACATTATCTTATAAAAAGATTGTGTGTTGTGCAACAAAAGATTGATAAATGTCAAGGGCTTCTAACTCCAACAGCCACCCAACTTTTAGAGGATATCAAGAAGGAAGCATCTAAGTTTACAGCTACATACAATGGGGCAGGGAAGTACCAAGTTAATTGTCCATGGCAGGATCAGTTTGTGGTCAATCTAAATGAAAGTTCATGCACTTGTAGGTATTGGGAGATTACAGGATTGCCGTGCAAACATGCAGTTTGTGCCATTTGGGATAAGATTCAGAACGGAGAGGATACCCCTGATGTTGAAGAGTGGGTCCACCATTGTTATAGGATGTCAACATGGAGGGCTATGTACTTACACAAAATTGATCCTATAAATGGTCGTTCAATGTGGCCAAAGAGTGAGTGTCCTTTTGCCTTAAATCCACCAAAGCATCACAAACAGGTATGACCTTATCAACCAATATGGTCTGTTATACCAATTTGATTGTATCCTATAAACTAATAGTTAATTATTTACATAGGTGGGAAGGCCAAAAAAGAAGAGGAAGTTAGCTGTTGATGAGCTCAGCACCCAAACAAGCAAGTTGACTAGGAAGTATCTGACAGTAACATGTGCCAAATGTCATAACAAGGGCCATAATTCTAGAACATGCAAAGGGCAGGGTGGCATCGGTGCATCATCAAGTGTGAGGGCAAAGGGGAAGAGTAAGGGGAAAGGGAAGGGGGTATGAGGTTCTGTTAAGTATGGTGGTTTCTATTTTCAATTACTTTTGTCCAAAACAATGCAATACTTTTGGTTATGGTAACGTACTTTGACAATACTTTTGGTTATGGTAACGTACTTTGACAATACTTTTGGTTATGGTAACGTATTTGGTGGTATGTATTGACAATTCTAGGAGTGTTGTTTGTAGGCTACCAAATGTTTGTTAATGGCAATTGCATTACACCCAAACACAATAAACTTATTAATTGACAAAATGAACTGTCCATTACCCCTAAACACCATGTTTACATTAAACATAATAAGAAACACACTTTCAACACCATGTTTACATTATATAAATAAGACCAAATACTGTCCATTACACCAAAATGGTTTAACAAGAACCCCACAAAAACCACCATTTCAACACCAAATACTGATTACCCACAAACACCAAACACATATTTAACAGGAAACTAACAAGGAACATCTAAACAAACACCAAAACCCTAAACCCACAAAAACCACCATTCCCACAAAAACCTACATTCCTTCTACGATTCCAAAGCCCCTTTGCCTTCTACACGTGAAACTCATATTCAATGAGCTTAATTTTACCATGGTAGTTGGACAAATCGGCTTTCAGCAGTTCCAGCATGTCATCGAGAACCTTCATCATTTTTCCTGCATTTTCTTGGCTTTCCTCCAGCGTTTTCGTAGCCACAACGAAGTTCATGTATCGTGGTAATGTCTCCAAGTCATCAAATAGATTGTCTCTGAAAGTGTAATCTCTTTCTAGCGTATTCTGCAACTCCTTGACAAGCCGCATGTTGTTTTCAATTTTGTTGATTAGGGTTGCGAGCAGGGCGTGGAGATCCATTCCTTTCATCTTGGCAGGGGAGGAGATTGTATGTTGTTAGCTGATGAGATTGTATGTCATAGAGAAAGGTAATGGTTTCTTATATAGAAATGAATATGTTAGACGATTAATGGCTGAATTAAATGTGGTTTCACCTGTCATAATGGCTGAATTAAATGTTCATCAGGCGAAAAGATGTATACCGGCGCTGGAAGAAAGCAATGATGTGTAAGCTATTACTTGGAAATTAATACCAAAATTGGAATTCATTCATACAAACGTAAATGTTCACATTATACATAATAACATTACATTCTAATAACATATTTCTAAGATATTACACCCAAAAACCTCCATTTTCTTAGACACGATTACCCACAGACAACTATTAATAACATTACTGATAAAGATAGTAACCCAAGAAGAAAACCCAAGAACATATTAACACCATTTTCATCTTCCAGACTTTTGCTTCCAATCGATTCATTGCTCTAAGCAATCCTGGGATCACGATAACAGCCCTAGGGCACATCGGAGGGTCTGTCCACCCTAGGAACCCACATTTCCTTCCTGACCTTGAACAACTCCAAAATTGCCTACCTGGGTTTAGATCGGTCCATGATGTCACCTTGATTGCTCGACTTCCACATCGACATTTTTCCATTTGAGCTTGATCGAAGCGTTCTTCAAGGATTCGGCGTAGATAGCGATTGTTAAACGGATATAATGAAACAAACCTGCTTATATGGAAGCCCAGCCTGAAATTACCCTTTTACCCTCACATGAAACGCACGTGAGGTGAGTAAACGGCTAAAATCAGACGGAGTTAGCTTCAGGGACCACCTAACAAAAGTTTTGAAACCACAGGGACTAGGCGTGAGGTTTTTGAAAGTTAGGGACCAAACCAGATATCTTTTGAAACCACAGGGACCATTTATGAAGTGTTGTCTACAAATTAAACCCTCAAAATGAAAGAGCCATGATCAGAGAAGCAAATCACCAATAATCTTCTAAGGATTGCAGTTCACCATGACAACAGTAGCTCGGGCTACGTTCATAGGAATGATATTCCTTTAGAAAACATAACTCAATCGATGATATAAGGAACATTTTTGCTTTTAATCTTACAAGAATCCACAATAATTTGATGATGAACTATTACGTATTTAAATAATATGAAATATTAACTACAACATTTGTAACAAGGTATCATCTTGCTGTATCGTAGTATTAACAACACGGGTTCTTCTAATCCATGAAATTTATACCGAATGCTTTTTATATAAATAAGATAACTTTTTATCCTTTAAAAAAACAGACATGTTAGTATATATTTTATAAGAATAACCCAGACAAGAATAAATACGGATTAAGATATTAGTCGATGGAAATTAAGCCTTTGGTGTGAGGGTGGGTGGACTCACATGGGCAGTCTTCTGACATTGACAGTTACATCACATACTTCAATTAGCTTTGCTTGCAAAACATACTTATGGATATCATGGTCCCTTTTCATCTCCTTTATCTTTTATTTTCTCCTTTAAATAGTTTCTGTATATAATATTCTCTTATTTTAGTTATGGTTTCGGAACCATTTTCTTTAGATTTATCTATATACATGTTGGCGTTGCAAATCGTTGACGGTATCCATTATGATCGATGAATTTATCAGTTTTATCGTATAGGCACTAACAATCAGATAAAAGTTTCGATTACATTATATGTTATATTAAACATTAAAGTAAATTACAGCTTTCGTGTGGCCGCAGATTTGGTCATATTTTACAAAGATATGGATTTGTTGAATACATATAATTTATAGAAGTACAAAGTTATTCATGTTTTGTTTTTTATTTTGAACTCACTTTTGACATTTATTTATATTCAAAGGACAATTTTTGTAAATTAATTGAAAAATAAAATAAGAAATCTAATTAGGCACCTCCCCCGAATTTTCATGACCATCTTAATTAGATATTGCCAACAACTACAATGAGAACCACAACTGGTGAACCTACAAACGAGTTGCCCACAACCGACGAACCCCAAGTCGTGCCCACAACTGACAAACCCCAAGTAGCGGAGAGGACGAGCAAAACTCTGAATGAAATGGCGAAAAGCATGAGGTTATACGTAGGATTGTCAAAGATGTTCTAGGTAGATTCCATAAATACCGCAATTTGCTTAATCAACCGAGGACCTTCGCTCCTTATAGGGTTCAAAATTCAAGAATAGAAATGACAAGATTGTGATCAAAACTCATTTCAAGCTTCAATCATGAAATCAACTATCATAAACATGTTTTCTACTTCGATCTCCACATCACACATTAAGTATTCACATACACAATATCATTCAACACTTAGAGTTTATAAACTTGAACAAAACTCAACTCATAAGGTGCATTAATCAAGAGGAGAGTAGAGATTTACCTTCTAAATCACGTCGCTAGTGATTATTCCTCGAATTACACCTTGTTTCCCGTCGATCTTGGCTTACATGGACTTAGGGGATCGTTCCCCTTTGCTGTTCTTCGGATATTTTGGGGTAAAATGAGCCAACTGATTGACTTAGGGATTTAAATTACGATTGCTCTATACTACCTACAAGCGACGTTAGACACGTGGACGTGTCGCGTCCTACGGTCAAACGCGCTGTCTCATTTGAGCTCAATATGTCGCGATCTGCTTGAGCAACCTACTTTTAAAATCGTCTCTTACAATGACAATCTATTTTGGGACGCGTCGTGCACCTCAAATGGACGTATCGCTTAAATTATGCAGAAAACATTATGTCTCAACTAAAACTTCTAACTCCTCTTATATTAGGCTTCAAACCATCAAACTCCCACACCATAGTACAACTGCATCTCATAGCACACTATACTATAACTCATGAAAGTAATATAATTTTTATCTAAAATGATCAAATTGCCCTTATGGTCAAGTTCACCTCACTAGCTTTTTCTTTAAAATACTAGTACTTCTTACAGTCGCACCCCTTGCAGGGTCTAAGGGGCAGAGCATCTGGTGGTGGTGATCTTGCTACAGATCAGTAGGTTGCGTCGAGGGGTGCTGACTGTTCAGCTGTCAGGGTCGAAGGGAAATGTCTCAGATAGATTTTTGGTCTGCTTGAAGGCAGCAAGCAACCCAAGCTGCCTAGGTAGTTTTTCCTGAGAACCTTTTTCAACTATAGAATCCACAAATTTCATCATCCTTACCCATTTTTCAGATAGATCAGTATATAAACTTATATTTCACCTACTTGGAACTGATCTTACCAAAACTAACATTGCATATACTTTTCTAGAAACGAACTCTTTGTTATTGTGCCTAAAACTTTGAGCGATCCTCACAAATTATCCAAATTGAATTTCTCTATAACTCATACATTATAGGAAAGAAATATCAATATGAAAAGTGACCTTACACGGTCTGTCAGAAATCTAGATTATTGATTATCATATTTTGTTTCCTACCCTATCTTCCAACACTATATGCGTCTCAAACTATACTGTGCATGGACTTTAATCATCAAAATTAAATGAATTTATAAATCCTCAAAGAATAACCCAATAATAACCATTGCCATCGGATAAAATGCAAGGTATAGGCTACAGTTTTACCAAATTCTATATAAAAATAGTTTATTTGATTCAAATCTATGCGACAATTAGCTTAGATACGACATATTAACCATACACAGAAAAAAAATGAAAAAACTTACTTTTCTTTTAGTTAGTCCATATATAAGGAAACAAGTAAATGGTAAAAGCAAAAGCTAAAAGACAGAGAAGGTTGGTTTCTGAAAAGCTTCATGTGTTGGCAGGAGTAGCTCATAAGAGAACATGGGAGACCAAGACCAACTGCCAAATGTTTTCTTTATAGAATAACAATATCAAAGTGGCCAAGTGGGGCTGCTTTTAAAGGGCCGCACGCCCAATTTCTTCTCGTGGGCCACACAACAATAGGTGAAGTTTTAGAACATACAAGACAAAAACAATTTTCCAAAGAATAATAGATGCTAAAGAATATTATTCGTCAAATTTATGGAAGGTGTTCTTGGAGAATATTGCGTTACATGTGTTCAAATCAAAATTACTTATTGTAGAAGCACGATCAACTCTTACATGGCATGACTCATGAAGGTTTAAAACGGATGGCTAAAATCAAAATGTCATCATCCCAACAAATGTATATGCAAAACGACAAATCATACAGAGGTTATTACACAAATGTTACGTTACACAAACCATCTTTCAATTATTGGGTCAACCCTAAATATCCGGTCAACGGAAGTATACAGATACCTGAGGGATATCAATGTCATTCTCCTCCTCATCTTCACACGCCACCATCAGATCCAGGTGGCGGCGGTACTCCGGAATCTCCATCTTCGCCACATCCCTCGCCAAGTCAACCACCTTCTTGTCCATCCTGTCTTTATGCCTAGGAAACATACTGTTATACAACAAACAACTCCCACACGAAATGCTATAAGCATCAAGTCCCTTGTCAGCAAGCCATTTGATGAGTTCTCGTAACGTAGGGTTGCCTTTAATCGTCCACCTGTCCCATACTGTCCACGTCATGTCTTGATGCTTCATCACCTTTGGTGGGACCGGCTCTGCCATGGAGAAGAGTGGGAGCGCCAGGTTGGCGAATGTGTTGCGGTAGTCCTCCACCTTGTGGCCCCCGTCGATAACTTTATAAAGCTCGAGACAGACTAAACCGGTCGCCATGGCGGTTGACGTGGCGATTGCTGGGATGATTCTGCCAGCTATGAATTTGGCTCGTAATTTGTCGACTTCTGGGATGCTGTAGTTTCTCGCTCTCATGTTTGCCAGTCCGGCTATGAAGTCCATGTGGTAATTCGTGTCATCGTCCTTCAAAGTAAAATTGTCAAACAAATCATTAATTCATCATACCATATGCAAAGTAAATTAATAATAATAAAAAGGTACCTTTTCAAACTGAATAGGTTTCATGGCATATTTGGAAGGAAGACTCTTTCTAACTTGTTCGATCTTGTTAATTAGCTGATCAATAACTGCGGAATCATCGATAGATGCACTTGATAAAGTGGTGGCATTTTCATCTGTTTCTATTCTGACACCTTGCTTTGGTTGAAAGTCCGGGACGATAACACGGTCAACAGCTTCCGCTAGTTTCTTGGGATTCTTGGCCCAGTCCGGAATCGGAATCCCGAATGTCTCCGCACGGAGAATGGCGCCGGATAACACAAAATGAAGATGGCTCGGGTCGGAAACAGAGAATTCCAGGGGACGTGGGAATCGCTTCGGGGCGGACCAAAACGGTGCTCCGGTACTGGTTGCCGCATCTTCCGGGAATGTAAAAATCAATTGCTTCATACGGTTACAGAAATAATCTTCAAACCTAGAAACAGATTAATAAAGTTAAAACAAAAATACGATTATACCAAAAAAAAAATGAAACGAAATGTAAGGAAGCGAATTACTTCAAACGAGCCCACGAGATGCAATCTTGGAACGATTCACATCTTTCCCTATCGAGACACTCGAGAACGCGTTCCAAATTATCCCTAGCCTGGGCATCCCCGGCATTCCTCATTCCGGAGGTATATTCCCCTGGATTCGACAGATACGCGTTAACTTCCGACGGTGTTTTCTCAAGTAACCCTTCGAATTCCGACCGAGCCCAAGTCAAACAATGGTCAATGTTATGCGGGAACGAATGCACGGTACACATAGGCGCTTGTTTCTCAGGCGGGTCCCGGGAAGCACCGTAGTTTTCAGTCAGATGAGGAATAACCATCTGGGTATTACACTTAGCACCGAGCGTACCCGACTCTAAAAGCGGCTTCTGGAAATATAAGCATCTTTGATCAACATAAAGCCTGGCATTCACATTATCCAACGCGTTAACAACAACATCCAAATTCTCCCAGAAAGTATCATTGAACACGTTCTCGGTCTCCGGGCCCACACGATTCTGTAACGCTTCAATCTGAAGACGAGGGTTTATCAAAGAAGCTGCGGTAGCAGCCACGGTGGATTTCGCCTGCCCGATGTTCCAATCACGAAACAGAAACTGTCTACTGAGGTTGCTTTTCTCGATGACATCATCATCAGTGACTGTTAGTTTCCCTTGAGCGCCACATGAAACACCCATTAATGCTAGATTTTTTAAAAACTCGCATCCTAATGCGCCAGATCCCACAAGAAAAGACCGAGTATCTTCTAGTTTCTTCTGGAATTTAGCTCCGAATACCGAAATTTGAGCATCGTAACGACTGTTCAAAGGCTTGTAGTCGTTAGGGTCTAATGGCTGTGAAGGAAGTGACTCGATGGAATCAAAGTAAAAGAATTGATTAAGGGGATGGAACTTTCCGGAACATGCTTTTACCACCTCTTGACCGACTATACCACCGAACATGGCAGCCATTGGATTGAGAACCGCGCGGGCCCCATACGCGAAATGCTTTAGAAGTTTCGGATTGATATCGTCTAATTTGTCTTCATTCATGTTGTCGGCAATATTAATCAACTTATGTGCATCGTCTTCCGAACCAGGAACCGGGAACCGGCCCGATTCCGATACGAACTTGTCAAGTGCTTGGAATGCTAAATGCAAAAGAGGAGGGCGGTCAAACTTAGCAAAGTCACTCAACAGAAACTCGCCTGGAGATTTAAGTGCTTCTTTTAAAGGCTTGAAATTGAGGATCTTTGACTGTTTGACTTGAGTCACGATACCGCCTCTCACATATGTCCCGAAGTTAGTGGTGTCTTCTTCAAGAAAGAATGAATACGGTCTGCAGCTTTTAACTTTTCTTGGCTTTCCATCGTTAAGTTCTGTCATCCCATGAATTTCAGAGAACACAACAAGATCGCCATCTTGGAACCCGAGTCTTTCATCATCAACACATGTTATAAGTGCAGGGTTATCGTTACTGATAGATGCAATGATACCAGTATGCGGTTCTTCACCATCAACATCAAGTACAGTAAACTCAGGGCCAAAATCACAGAAAATGTTACCGAATAGCCCTCTGACTTCAGTCTTGATGAAAGCAATAGGCGGTTGATGGTTGTGACAGTAATCATCGAACTCGATTGCTGTTTTTAAGTCGATATCGGTGAAGACCACAGCCTAAAAGACCAAAATACCCTTGTTATTTTATATATCGGAACTAATTTGTTATGTTTGCAAGTGGGGCGAAATGGGTACCTGAAAGTTGGAAAGTTGTTCTTTGGTCAACTTTGTAGGCAAAGTGGAGACTAAAACAGCATTGTTGAGCTCCTGAAGCTTTTGGACAGAAGCTAAAGCTCTATTTTTTCCAACATCATTTTCTGAAAAAAGAAAATTACTGGACAAATCCCAAAGTTCCACTGCCCCTTCGTCATGTAAGGTCACAGACTTGACGCCAGCAAGTATAAGATTTTTTGCTGAAAATTGACAGCGTAACATATCTCAAACATCAAGAAAATCAAGTAATTTGATATCAAACCCCAATATATGAAGTTATGAACAATGATAGAAAGAGAAGATGTGAATAAAGTTCTAACACGATAAGTAATAAAAAACAACAACTTTAATTTTACCTATCTCTGCACCAAGTCCTTGCATCCCAGAAATCAGCACATTAGATGCAAAGAGACGCCTCATAGTCTCACGACCATAAACAGCAAGCTGTCTGCTATGAAGATCTTCATCGATATCCTGCAAATTCCCATCCTCGAATCCCATATTACTCGTACTATTGTGATGATCTGCTACCTCGCTACTGTTGTTGTTGTTATTAGATTCCCCACCACCGCTGTTATTCTTCTGATCACAATCCGCCGTCTCGGTGGTGGTCGTTCTGGAGGTTATTGATGAACAAGAAGAAATAAAACAACCGACTCGTGGCTTTTTATGCAAATTATCAATATTATTATCACTACTGCTATCCTCGTCAACATTTATTACTTCAGCAGGTCGCTTTTTAGGTAGCATATGAAGTAAAAAGCTGCTGAAAGCGCCACAAAACCCCATGGAAGCGAAAATCAACAATATAATTTGCAAAAAGACTAGATCGGGAAACAAACAAGCAACAACAATAGCACAGAACGAACTAAATCCTAACCCTAGGGTTTTCTGTTTATTGCTCAATAAAAAAGCCATTAATTAACTAGGTATGATTCGATCTGATCGTGATTTTGAACTGCAAGTAAAGAAAGAGATATTAGAAAGGAAACTTACCGATTGAAGGTACCTTGGAGCAGTAGATTCGTGAAATATGGATGCTGTTGTTTGTTCTTTGCTTTGTAGGAGTCGTTGGCAGTCTGTTCTAGAGAATTCTGAACAGTGGGAGAGAGAAAGGCCTCATTTTTTAATGGGTGATTGTCGAGTTGGAAGAAGGCGGTGGAGGACAGAAGACCTTAGCTTTAGCCGCGGAACAACATTAACTAAATTCGATTTTGTCGTCGTTAGTGGGTTGAGTTAACCCCTTGATCAAGTAAAAATCACATCGTTTTTTTCACTAAAATTGAAGAATCTGTAAAATCAATATTTGCAATCCTAACAAATTATAACTTTTTTTTAGAATTTCATTTACTTTTTATAATATTATAAGTTACAAGATATATATAGGTATTTTTAATCCGTTAACAACAATTTTTTAAGTCTATAATTTCTTCCGGTTACATGACAATATTAGTTATATTATCAGCTAATGAACTCTTTTACATTTACTTGTTTTAATTTTTATTGATACTAGTCGTGTACCCGCGCAATGCGGCGGGATACATTTGGTAGGGGCGAGTATCATGAGGTTTAGTTCGATATTTCGCTAAAATGAACAAAAAACTGTAGATTTTAATAACTTGTGTGATATGTAACTAATGCAATTTGAGAAGAAATTAACAAAATTATATAAGACTAAACCACATATAAAATTTGCAATTAAGTGATATTGCTCCAATTGGAAATGGTTTATAGCGAATACATGTCCGACTAAATTCATGTTGCGATATAACGGGACCAAACGGCGCGGCACGATTGCCAACATTTGCTTTCTCTAATGTATATAAAATAACAAGTGTCATATAATTTGTAAAAAAACTTTTTTTAAATAAAATTTACATATTTAATTTATGGATTTTAACTTACAGTGCAGTCGATCATCCAAACCAACAGCCTGTTGCCTAAGACGTCCTCCCAGACATTTAATACTCGGACAGCGGTTATATTCCACCATTCATTAATGTTTCGCAAAGCCGAAAAATAGTCAACGGTGGTATGATAGATATCCATTTCAACTGAAAAAATTATAATTACACTTCCAAAACACAATCATAAAAATAAATATAAAACGTAACAAATTTAATTACAAAATCCTGAATGACATTAATATAGTAAACAATTCCAATTACCATCCATTTTAAAATGATAAAAAAATGATATTTAATTATAGAATCTGTTTTAGTTTTTCCTATACTATCGTCACTTTTATATTATTAAAAGCGTTTGTATTTCTTAAAATACGTTTAAATGGATTAGTTTTTCCTATACTATCGTCAGTTTTTACAATATTAAAAACGTTCATATTTCTAAAAATACGTCTAAATGGAGTATTGTCCTTTCAATCGATGTGGTTGCATATTATAATAAAAAATAATAATCTTTTAATCTTTTAATGTGGAGAACGTGTTTGTATTTTGCATAAACCCGGTTTGAACGACAAACAATACCCTTATCCTTCCCCACCGCTCCTCTCTTCTCCTCCATCTGTTTTATCTTTCTCGATCTAGAAACACCAATGAAAACCCTAACAAAGACACAACCTAATGTCGGCCACCACCCATCGCGCCCTTTAGCTATATCCTTGAAATGATAACCCGTGAAAATAATATTGAGATCTCTGAAGAAGAATGTTCAGATCTATGAAAACGGCTTATTTGCTTCGCGATTATAGCCCTGCGCACATGTAAGTTGTAATATACTTTTCTATCTATATGATATGCAATTGAATCTATGTGATCTTGCTCCGGACTTGAATTTTTTTGGTACGAATTATATTAAGCACTGTGTTTACGGTTGGGGCTTAATATCGAGATTTTGATTTGCTAATCTGATAGGAATTAGGTTGTTTGAATCATAGATTGATTTCGATTTGCAGTTAGATTCTGTATCTGGGAGACGAATTGCGGTTATTGAGATGAGGGGAAGGTGTGGGGGAACAGGCGATGAATAGGAAAACTGTCAAATTCGAACTGCAATGACTGAAGTGTCATTGAATTTAAGAATACATAGTTACTTTGACAACCTAGAATAAGATTCAAGAAACGGGCAGAAGTCAAGGTGTATGTTATTTGATCACAGTGGGTATGTGTATGTGTGTGATTTGTCCCGGTGCTGCTACTTTTGATTTTTTTCCCTTACCCTAGCTTTAGTTGAAACAATTACAAGATACTTTAATTATTTTCTCAATTAGTGTATTCTACTTTCATCTTTAATTGATTTGTGTGTGTATGTGACTATGTATGTATTGCAAGGTACTTTTCTCAATTATTCATGTTACTAACTTTATCACATTTGGTTGTTTGAATTAATCTTTTGCTTTTATATTAACTGATGTGTTTTGACTTGTAGATCTGTAGTCTACCATTTAAGGTGCCATGAGGATATTTCACACCAAGGTAAAATTCTACAATTGTAAGCTTGACTACTATTTGTAAAGGTTTGATGTTTATCCTAATATCATGCTCCATCGTAACTATCAAAAAATAATGATTAATTTATTTTAGGATATATTTAATATATTATGATTCCATTTGATGAGGTAAGTATGATATATATACTTTATGAAATTAGTTTATTTAGTCAATTTACTTTGTTAGTTTTTAGAGTTTACAATACCTATCCCCTGTAATGATAAAGAATTTATGGCATTTTTAGGCTTTGCAATTATAATTTTAGTAAAAACGATTTAAAATTTTTGGTGGCAAATTGTGTGGCTGAGTGTCTCTGCGTGAGAATAATGGTGCAATGGCAATTATTATGATTATTTTAATCATCCTGCCTCCTATTTCATTGTTTTCATATATAAACAAAGCTCATCAGGGCTAGAACTAAAGCAGACCACACGTAAATAAAAAAAAATAAAAAAAGTAATGGAACTGAAAATCAAATAGGTATAAGTATATGTATAATGAATATTTTATTTGTCTATCGATATATGGTTGTTAACACTTAAATATCTTTACGTTTTTGTTTTTTTTTTGTTTCAAGTCATTCAATGTAAGTGTCATATTTATGGCTTATCATTATGTTCTAAGTGGTATTAATACCCCAAAACAACGGATGTCATGGGGTGACATGTCAGAGAAGGTATAAACACATTGAAAATAGATCTAAATAATCACACAATTTAGATGAGATGAGGAATAGTTAATGACATACCTTTTGCAGGAGACGAAGAATACCCACGCTGGATGCAGAAGTCGCTTGATAGCAGAAAGTGGATGCAGAATAGCAGAAAGTGTTTGGCGGTAGTTGCAGATCTCTATCTCAGAAAGTGGATGCAGAATAGCAGGAAGTGTTTGGCGGTAATTGCAGATCTCTAACTCTGTTAATATATATTAAGGGAATACGTAATAATAGTGATATTGTTAAAAGATATATCAAGTTTGTTATTTAAAAGTTGTTATGAAAAGTAATGTTATATAAAAAAATAATTGCAGATAATTTGTTTTTAAAAGTTGAAAAAATATCGTTTTTGATAATGTATTTTTTCTATCATCTGAAGCGGATCTGGGTTGGTATCTTTCTGCATGATGGCTGCCAAGAAAGGTAATATCAGTATAAGGTTTTTCGTTTCTTTCATTTATGATAATTATTGATGCACATGACTTAATAAGGATTATGTAAAATATAATATAACTGAAAGTACCTCTTGGTGATAATGACATCTGAAGCGGATCTGGGTTCGTTTCTATCATCTGAAGCGGATCTGGGTTCGTTTCTATCATCTGAAGTGGATCTGGGTTTGTTTCTTTCTGCATGATGGCTGTCAAGAAAGGTAATATCAGTATTAAGATTATGTAAAATATAATAAGAACTGGGTTCGTTTCTTTCATTTATTTGGTTGTTTGTATTGAAAACATTTTAATGAACACGATATTATTTGCAGAAAATGGGGAATGCTTTGATAAACAAATAACTGAAAGTACCTTTTGGTGATAATGATATCTGAACCAGATCTGGGTTCATTTCTTTCTGCATGATGGCTGTCAATAAAGGTAATATCAGTATAAGGATTTTCGTTTCTTTCATTTATTTGGTGGTTTGTATTGAAAACATTATAATGAACACGGTATTATTTGCAGAAAATGGGGAGAATGTTTTTGCATTGTAGTACCTTTTGGTGATAATGAGAACTGAAGGGCTTCTTCGGCTGAGAGAGACAAAGAGAGGATTATGGCTGCCAAAGGATTTAGGGTTTTGGTACTATTGGTACTATATAGCTGAAGGTAGAAGATAGGGCCGAACTTTGGGGCTTCAACAAATTGATTTCTGTCATCGAGATTATGAAGAAGAGTTTTAGTCAAAGCTTAACTAAAAAAAGAGAAAAAAGTGGGATCAAAACAATAAAAGTGGCGGTGATCTGTATATGCATTGATTAATTGTACGCTCAGCTGAAACATTTGTATCTCTTAAAATTAAGAGTTTCCATTAATGGAAACCATTTTTCCTGATTTCTGTCATCGAGATTATGAAGAAGAGTTTTAGTCAAAGCTTAACTAAGAAAAGAGAAAAAAGTGGGATCAAAACAATAAAAGTGACGGTGATCTGTATATGCATTGATTAATTGTACGTTCAGCTGAAACATTTGTATCTCTTAAAATTAAGAGTTTCCATTAATGGAAACCATTTTTCCTTTTTAAAGTAGTATATATGTTGGTCTTTCCTCACGGCAATTGCCGATCCGTTGATATGGGTTGCCATAGCCCATAGTGGACCATGGACGAGTCCAATGACCATAATCCGTCATCACGTCATGGCATATGTTTGTATTGGTATTGACTTTGTTAAAGTTTTGGTAATTAAAAGTTAAAAAAAGATAGTCAAATATCATAAAATATACCAAATCAAAAATTATCAAGATAATCGGATAAAAAACATAGTATCGAACACTTTAGCCTAATATTTGTTGTAATTGTAGAATTTAGAAATAGTCATTCTATTTACTTATTAAACTACCGACGATGAAAAATAAACAGGTTATTATTTATTCGTTCAGGACGACTAAGGGCATGTTTGGATGTGCTTATAAAATCAGCTTATAGACTTATTGACTTTTTGGAAAAGTCATAAGTCATAAGTAAGAATCTCCTTACTTATTAAAACCTGCTTATTTGTCATTGCTTATGACTTTTCAAAAAACACAATAAGTCAATAAGCTGATTTTATAAGCACATCCAAACAGCCCCTAATAATAGTAAGAAGCTTTTTATTATAACAAATGGATCATATCATGTTAAAATGACTACATTTTGATGGGTGTCACAAAAAATCGAAACCGAATAATTAAACCAAACTGAATGATGTTTAGGTTATTTTATTTTATTTATTTGGTTTTTGGTTAACCGAATAAAGAAACGCTTATGTGGTTTGGTTTTGGATAAAAAAATATTTTGGTTGTTTCGAATAAACCAAATAAGAAATTAAATATACTTTTTACATTTTATATCTATACATTTATCATCAAATTACACACACACACACACACACACATATATATATATATATATATATATATATATATATATATATATATATATATATATATATATATATATATATATATATATATATATATATATCTTGTGAATGAATAAATAAATAAAGCAATAGAAAGTGTTCGTTTGGTATCCCACATTATTGTACAAAGGAAAGCATGAGTTACACTTGACAGATTAAAAAAGAAGCGTAACGAGGAAATCAATGAGTAGTGAAAATCAACTGGCCTCTAAATGGGCAAACTAACATTTTTAAATGGCTCAACCTGAGTTAGGATAGTATTCAAACTGTAACGCCCGTCTTTTCACACCTAAATTACACCATATTTTAATACAAAAGCAACAACATATACATAGGTGTAATCAAAATGTGAGTTACACGTCATACAAGTAGTTACCAAAACACAAGTAAGGCACAAGTCATTCCCGAAACCGAGTAACAAAAAAAAGTCTAAAACCATCAAAAGTTCGTCCAGATCCACAGTCAGCTATCCTTCTGCAACTCTTTTCCCTCTATCTCTGCCACTAGTACCTGCAACACAAAGTCAACATCTATGAGCTACACGAGTTTAGTGAGTAATCCCTCTGGTTAGTTGGTTATGCAATATCACATCATCAGCTGTAAATGTGCAATCAACTACACACTCACAACCTCTCTCAGTTCATACTCTTTTGACTATCTCGGCCAGTTAGTGTGCCCAGCCACACTCACAATTCGGCTATCGACAATAACTCATAATCTATTTTTAACTCATACTCTTTCGCTATATCGGCCAATTATAACAAATTACTACTCATTTACATTACAAATCATATCACAAGACATTCACATAATTACTCACCCGTGGTTGGGTCAGAACGTGTCCCCCCGAGCTCCTCGTGTCGACCTCCTTCTTATAGGTGTTAACTGTGGTATAGCACTATCTAAGGATAGCGTCGCTATCCACTTAGCGTCGCGAACCCATAAATAGCGACGCTAACATCGCTGAACAACAAGGGTTCGGGTATGCACGTATTTAGCCATAAAACTCAACAATTTACACACCAAGGGTTAAGGAATTCGTATTACAATCAATTGTTAACACAATATACCTCTAAAACTATCATTTTTCCGATTATAACACTTAGGGTTTCAAAAACCCCCAGAATACCTCAAATATCAACTTACCTTGTTGATTTAATGGTAAAGAACATTCTATCGATGTTAGATTCGAGTTCCACTAGCTTTCTCCTTCAATTCCCTTGACAATTTCGTAATCTACGCATCAATTCGCAACTGAATGGTGTAATAGTGAGGTTTTTAGAGTTCTAACACGACCTACTGACCAAAATCCTTTTTGCTAACTTTTACACATAGCGTCACTATCCCTAAATCTAGCGACGCTAACTCAACCGCTAAAAAGGCATCCTAGTTTTGAGATAGTGGCGATGTCTACTAGATATACCGGCGCTACCTCGACTATTAAGCCATAATTTCACAAATTTTCTATTTAAGCATTTCCCAAGGCCACAACTCAACCACAATACTCTCATAACTAATACACAACTTCCTACCACTGAAATCTACTCAAACACCGAATAAACACAAAGAAATTGTCATAGTTAACTATAAGATAATAAACTTACTTGCACAACATCTCAAGCATAAAAACGGGTCTCACACAAACGTTTTTATTTTTGTCAAATCTTGGTGCCTTATAATGAAGTCATTTTTTTTGGTTTAACTGGTAATCTAAACTGAATAAATTGAAATCAGTTTAACCGAACCTTGTTTGGTTTGATTATTGTTAATTTAAAAATGTTAAAAAACGATTAAACTAACCGATTTAGTCGACCGAATAACGCCCTTAATTTTACAATGGTTCCATGTGTTATAGTAATTTTTTAATATATTCAATGAACAGTTAGAAAAAAGTATCGACTCAACTTGACATGTTTTGACATATAAATGGATTAAAATTGACATCTTCTAAATATTACATTTAAGTTGTTTATATATATATATATATATATATATATATATATATATATATATATATATATATATATATATATATATATATATATATATATATATATATATATATATATATATATATATATATATATATATATATATAAATAAAAGGATAATTTTTTGGAACTATGGAAGCCCAGTGCATTAATTATATGTACTATTTATTTTGCATGCTTTGGAACTTTCGCAATTCGTTGCTTTTAGATCAGATTAACCCAAAAAAGACAAATTTGTAGGTTTAACTGGCATATTCCAAGACCAATTAGATATAAACATGAAAAGAATCTTTAAACCAATTGAAAAACACACTCTTGGTAGAAGTTGTAACTTTAATGATGTTAAAGATAATGATCTAATATTACGAACCATTCAGTTCCTGTGACAATGTAATGATCCGATGGATGGAACTACACACATGATAATGGTGCTTGTAGAGAGGATTTAGAATGTCAAATGGGAGAATCACTAATGTCTCAATTAAACACGTATCCTATCATATGTATGTTTCATTGATCGGTTACACCTTATGGGAAAGTGTTAGAATCACAAAGAATTGGTCCCTCAAGTTATGGACAAGTGACATATCTAGTGTACTGCACATGATTAATACTAAGGACCTCTTACATCATTATATCAAATGTCTCGATACACAATATAATTCTACCCAACACATAAATCATTATCAAATAGTCTGATAGCCATATTAGCATGTTATTTTCCAAAAATATTAGTTCATATTATTTATTCTAGTTATTAGATATATGTACACAAACCATATATGGATTTTCAAATATCCGAAAAATAATTTGATTCAATTTTTTTAATAACGGGTTACAAAATATTTAATATGGATAAATCCAATCCATCGAATATAAGTAGGATATGTAAAGAACTTGGATTTTTTTCATTCAAATTTTAGTATATAGAAGAATAGAATTATATATAGAAAAAATGTGTTTGAACTCCAGCAGGTAGTTAAGATATTACATTATTCCCAGAGTAAATATTTTGTTGATGCATTTCTAAAGCACATTATATATGACAAGAACATGAATGAAGAAAAAAAGATAATTAGTTAGGATACCAAGGAAAATCAAATAAAGTGAGTCTTAAGCATTTTAGGAACTCAATTAGACTTTCTATAATCTTAATGTGCCTAGTGTCATAATCATAAATCAAAGAGTTTATGTTAGCTGCATATTACAATCCAGTCGAGGAGTGTGAAAAGCAATGGTTTGGACCATGTAGGATTGTTTCTTAGCTCGGTCTTGGTCCTCATAGTTAAAGAGGATGCTCAAAGAAATAATCAACTTGCAAGTGATTTGTTTTTCAATATACTTTATGTAATATTTTAAACAACTGTAAAGGGTCTGTTATTATTTTGAAATATAAGATTATTTTCTAATGATTTTGGATGACAAGAGTTTATGATATCAGTAGTAAATTGATATTACTTATGTAATTTTTTTTTGTCAAGAAATCTGATAAAAGACTAAGCTCTTACATGTAAAAAAATGGCTCAAAATATACAAGCATATTTTTTGATCATTTTACTTATATAAGAAGTTTCAACATATACTATAAAAATTGTTTATCAACTTATAATGTTTCATCTTTAGCATAAGGTAATCCAAATATTTTTTAAAATTACATTTTGCTATCGGATAAACTAATAAACATTTTTATAAAAAAATGTTTTTTGTTTTAGAAGTTGAAATGAATGATAGTCTAGGATCCGAAATGCCTGTTAGTCCAAAATCTAAAATATTGCCCAACGTTTCAGACATAAAGATTATTTTATAAAACTCAAAAAACTTATTCATTTTAATTAAATATTTTTTTGTTTATAACAGTCATTTTTGTCAATATCGTTTTTTAGCTTTGGTCAGAATATGCGACAGATTATAAAACACGTTGCAGCAGCTACTTCGATGTGGACGTGCCGGAGTGGTTATCGGGCATGACTAGAAATCATGTGGGCTCTGCCCGCGCAGGTTCGAATCCTGCCGTTCACGATTTTTTTTGACATTTAATTAAATCGTCGATCTAAACCCAAAACCGTCGTTCGTTTTGTACCTTTATGTCAAACAACAGATCTCGTCTCTTTTCCAGTTGATCATTTATTCATTATCGCTCTTCGGAGTTGAACCGTAATTTACCAGGGTTTTCTTTCGTTGGAGTTGAATCGTAATTTACTAGGGTTTTCATCCATTCATATTACTAGCTTTACATGTTGGATTGCTAATCTACTAATGCGCTACGTTTTATAATTAGGTCAGTTTCTATTGAACATTTATGCTAATCTCGTTGTTTTCATATCTTGGTCGTTAGTATGTGATTTGGGATTTGCTTGATTTCAATTTTGCTATAATCTTGTTTGATGATGTTGTGTAATTACAACAGGACGTTGATCTTAGCCATTTAATGGCATCATCGAGCAAGAAAAAGCATGAGAAGGAAGACGATGGCGAGGAAGAAGAGGTACACTTCGACTCTGGTGACTAAACTGGCCAATTCTCAACTCATTCGCGGATTGTGAAGTTCTGAGAATAAAAATTGAGGATTACAGCAGACCTTGTTAATTGTTACATATAGAAAAAGAATGTCAGTAGTAAATTGTTAACAAAATCAAATCTTCTATTGGAGTATATCGCTTTGACCTGAAGAATCAAAGCATAGCTATCTCTCTCTCCTTTTTTTTTTTTTTTTTTTTTGAAATGAGGAAACATCAATTAATTTTGATCAATCATCTTGGTAGTGGTTGTGCAAAAGGAAAAAAATGCCAATTATAAGCACTTTTTTGATGTTTTATATTTAATTAATTGATGGGAAGTGTTCAAATTCATGCGCAAAGTAAGAAATTTTACTTCTAAACAACATTTTCATAGAGTCATTCCAAGTAGAACTAACTTTCCATCTTTTATTACCATGCAGTTTGAACATTTTGATGACTTTACCCTAGCCTCTTCATGGGAAAGGTATTATACATTTTTCCTGATACATTAATGCATATATGCCTATCATATCTCAGTTTGAAGCATCATATATTCCTAAATTCGTTATTTGTAGGTTCATTTCTGAAATTGAGGCTGTTTGTAGACAATGGTTATCAAGTGGCCCCAAAAACTTGTTGGTATGCTTCATGTAACACGATACTCCAGTATACATATTTGTTTCACTAATCAATGGCAACATCATACTAAATGTATTTAATACAAAAGTTAATTGTTTGTTAGTTTTTGCAAGAAAAATATCACCATTAATTTTTATTTTTATGTAGGAAAAAGGAGCTATTCCATTGGGGGAGCTGAAGAATTTATATAAGATCAAATCTGACCTGAAATATGCTATGAAAAACTACTGTATGGAGTACTACTTTGAAATTAGTAATGCTGGTATATATATTTAAAAGTTAAAACCACTCTCCATGTTTCACTTTCAATTTCATCAGTTACCCTTTTTGCTAATATCATCATATTCATAGTATCTCAATCAGGAAAGTCTGTAGATTGGAATTCCACATTACATGAACTGCAATTGTCTTTTGGTGTGAAAGAATTCATGGTATCAAATTATCAATAGTTCATCACCTTAATACCATCAAATAATTAAATATAAAAAGCACTTAACTTTTTAAGTGTAAACAGGTGATTGCACCCCAAAGTGCAAGTGGGGTGATTCTTGATTCACCAGAAGCTAGCAAGCTCCTAAGTGCAGTTGCTATAGCCTTTTCAAATTGTTCCAGGTTGGATTCACTTATTTATTTATTTTTTTAAAATTTATATGTGAATTCTGATATTATATTATAGTTTGTGGCCAGCATTTGTTCCAGTTCATGATCCTTCTAGAAAAGCATACATTGGTATCCAAAATATGGGGACAGTTTTCACTCGAAGATTTGAGGGAGATCTTATTTCTAGTCAAGTTCCAGTAAAATTGATGCATTTGGAAGGATTATATGAACTGTTTGTTTCTAAATTTGTAAGTCACCTCCCTCACTCTTTTTTCTATAAAAAAAATATCATCTTAACTGACTTTCAATGGTGTAGGCCTTTTCATCATCAGACCTTTCAACACATTTCTTCAAAGTCCATTTCACCATGAAGTTAACATACAAAACTCTCCCTTATGATGAAGACAATGAAGTGCTAAATTCTAACTCTGAAATTACTGAATCTGATAATGGAGGTGATAATAATAATAATAATAATAGAAACAAACTACAATGGGATGATGATTGTCCTTGGAGTGAATGGTACACTGCAGAAGACCCTGTAAAATGTAACATTTATTGTCATATAATTTGTGTACATTTGAGAAATATATATAAAACTCTTTTTTTGTTATTGATATTTTGATAGAATATATGCAGCTTTTGAATTGATCGCCATTTGGGGTGAAAAAATGGTGGAAAGCTCCATGGAGATGGCTGAACTTGAAAATGCTTCTATTCATGATGCTCAAAAATGGTTCATTGTTCCTGAATTCTCTTCTTATCTGTAAGTAATCTTAAAATTTTAATTTGATCATATTCTGTTATGATTCATCTTTATGAAAATTAATAAAATGACACAATATTGTCTTATAGCATGGGTGATTATAAAGGAAACATGGTTGGATTTGCTTCACAACTTGGCCTTTTGATTGATGCATTGTCCATGTCCTTAGAGGTTAAATTCATGGAAGATTTTGTTTCAGGTATGATACTTATATATCTATTCATGTATATGTGTGTGTGTGTGTGTGTTTTCTCACTTTTTTATTTTGTTTTTTTTTTACAGTTGAAACATCGGGATCTGACAAATTGAGGTCATCTGCTGTAATTCCACCACCAACAGTTCTTGATCGTGTGCTCAAAGATCTTTGTCATGATGGTAAATATATATATATATATATATTTTGTGTTAAACGAAAAAGAATCATAAATTGTGAAAATAATATAAAATGGCTTTCATTAAATTCACAGGACCTGAACTTATTTCTCCTGAAGGAAGACACAAGAGTTCTAGAACCATCAAAGGCGCGCCCTTGGAAACTCTGTTTGCTCAATTTTGCTTACACTCTTTATGGTTTGGTGACTGCAACATACGTGGTAAATAAATAGTGATTGATATATACTGATTTTGTTTTTATGAAAAATTAAACTAAAGTTTGTTAATTGTTTTTTTTTTATGTTTTTAGCAATTGCTGTATTATGGATAGAGTTTATTAGAGAAGTTCGTTGGTGTTGGGAAGAATCACAACCATTGCCACGAATGCCAACAACTGAAACCGTTGATCTGTCAACTTGTTTAGTTAACCAAAAACTTCAAATGGTAATTGTTTTTTTTTTTCCTTTTTAAACTTATTGAGTTATTTCATAATTCATATCTCTTGTACTTGTAAATTTCTTGGATTATAAATGTAGCTTGCAATATGTATTGAGAAAAAACGAAAGCTGCTGGACAGCCAAAAAGATGACAACAGTAGTGATACTAATAGTGTTGAGGTAGGTTTTTCTTTCCGTTTATTATGATTTATAGTTCATTTATGGTAATTATCTATTTTGGTGATGTGCAGTCTAATGAAGAATTTTTTGATGCTTCAAGAGACAAAGGAGAAGGTTTAGTCAAGGAAAGTGACAGGTGAAATAAGCAAGTGAGAACTCCTTGGTTTTTAATTATTGAACATTAATGTACCGTTATTGGTATATGAAGTTCTTTTTATGTATATATTTATTCCCATGATTTTTACATTTTTCTTGTTTTTTATATTGTAGCAAGAGGAAGGGATCAGCAGGTGTAGTGGAATCCATGATGCTTTTGAAGTCACACAACTACATGCATGCTCCATTCACTCAGGTTCATTTTACCTTTTTACCCTTTCTCTCTCCTCCAAAATCAATAACTTTTGTTATCGCATCATAGGATCCACCAATTATGACAGAAGATATGCACGAAGAAAGACTCCATGCAGTTGAAGTCTTGGGCGATTCTTTCGTAAGCTGCCACATCACATATATGATATATGATATAATATTATTATAAAATAAATTTTCTTGTAATAAATTTTTTCAGAGCTTCTCTGCGCAGTTGGAAAAAGACATCCTATCTTCAGGTAACAAAACCTAACTCTCTATTTCATAATAACTTTTTATTGACGATTCCAATTAAAAATCTCGAACCAGATATGTCGGCTTTCAAAGCTGCAAATCCAGATGCTGTTTTTGAAGATTTCATTCGATGGCATTCTCCAAAAGACTGGGAGGTTGATGATGACGTGGACAAATGTGGGCCATCAAAATGGCCACCTCAAGGAAGACTTTCAGAGAGAATGTCAGAGTCCGGGAATTCATGGCGCAAAATTTGGAACGATACACCTCCGTTACCAGCTTCAGAGCAAAAACCACTTATGGATCCAAATCGAGAAGGAGAAAAGGTAAACATAACATAAAGTCATAAAAATACTTTGTATATATTTTTATTTTTCCAAATTCTAACATTTCATACTACAAAGATACTTCATTATTTGGAAACCGTAAGACCGCACCAGTTACTGGAGCAAATGGTGTGTACCGCGTTCAGAGCCGCAGCCGACACTCTTAGCCAAACTAACTTCGGTGGCTTAAAAAACATGACAACAAAAATCGACCAATTATACATCACCATTGCTTCTACATTAAGACCTTTGCAAGGTACCGTAACACATTCTACTTCTTTTTGAATTAAGTCAAAAGGTATTTATAATTTTATATAATGTTTGTATTGTAGCAAACAAGTTAGCGAGCGGGGATATTGAAATAATCCAAGATTTGAAACGACTTTGTGTCGTATTCGAACAAGTGGAGAAGCTGCTAACACTCGCGGCTTCCATTCATCGCAAATTCTTACACGCACCGCGTCTTTCACAAACGGTTTTTAATGATTTTTATAATTTATATGTACCGAATATGGGGAAAGTGTCTCTTTCTTGTGATGAAGTGAAGAAGAAGCAAGAAGTTGGGGTGAATGAGAGAGATGTTGTGACTGGTATGTTTGTGCAACCTTCAGCTAACCAGTCATGGAGGAAGGTTTTGAGTATGGGGAATCTTTTGAATGGACATGAACCGATTTTAAGGGAGATTGTGTTCTCGTTGCGTGATAGAGTTGACGGTAGTTACCATGCTCCTCATGGGAATCCGTGGAGTCATGACCAGGAGATAGAAACTCATAGGATGTATATTTGTGGTACTTCCAATGATCTCAGGGTAGCTCTTTCAGTTACTTCTTGTGATTGATTGCGTCGATTGGATTTTCTATGATAACTTGTCATTTTATTATTTTATTTTAAGTTTTGTAATCATTTTTAATGTGTTACTTATTTATGTAATTAAAACGCAGATAGAAAGTCATCATTGGTTAACCGACTAAACTAAGTATGAATATATTTTATTTTAACGCATATGTTTATTTCTTGGATTGTTTTTGTGCATAGCAAATGTGATTCCTCATTATTTATTTATAGACAAGGTACTCATATTGTCTATTGATATGGTTCTCATTATTTGTATGCTAACACATTTTGAAATTCTCCATTACTGGTGTTCAAATAGACATGATTCTTCCTGCATACTTTATGATACAGTTTTCGCGAGTTTATTCCAACTCTGCACAATTCGTATCAAGATATGAACCATCTTGAAGAAAGATTAAAATGTTGGTTGATAATACACACTTTCACACTCTAGACTAATCAATACTAGAAAAAGTATACAGCCGATGGATATAGTTAAGAGGGGCAATTATAACAAATGTAGGTAAAAACAAATCAGGTCATCATCAATTGGGCGATTTCAACCCATATAGTTTTGGTGATTTGGTCATATTGTATATCAACGGATTCAAAGCTAATCATACTTAGAAAAATAGCTAAAGGGTGGAACTAGCATATCGAATCGTTTACAATCGCTCAAAATTTATCAAGACCTAGGTTTGTATATCGAATTTCTTTATGCAATTAATATCTTAATTACGAGTTACGTCATCAATGTGGGCGTGCCGGAGTGGTTATCGGGCATGACTAGAAATCATGTGGGCTCTGCCCGCGCAGGTTCGAATCCTGCCGCTCACGTTTTTAACGTTTCTTTTTGTGGGAAAATTGAATGGTAATTATCTAATTTATCTTATGTATTATATTTCTATTTGTTGGATACTTGATTGTTAACCTATAAATTTCACCCACTATTGTGTAGAAATTTGAATATGTTTGATAAATGGCTAATATTTAAGCACTTTTATCATGTGAATATTAGATAAACGTTTTTACGTTTCTTTTTGTGGGAAAACTGATTGGTAATTATCCAATTTATCTTATGTATTATATTTCTATTTGTTGGATACTTGATTGTTAACCTATAAATTTCACCCACTATTGTGTAGAAATATTTCACCCACTATTGTGTAGAAATTTGAATATGTTTGATAAATGGCTAATATTTAAGCATTTTTATCATGTGAATATTAGATAAATGGTTAGTAATTAAACAATATTTTTAGGTAATCTGCATACTTGTGCGTGATATAACTTAAGCTTATTAAAATGTTTATTTATTTATCTTGGTTTGTCATCGGTAATAAGCTATTTCAAGTATTTGTATGGAAGAATATTAAAGGTGACTCAAATACTGAGTTTTAGATATCTCATTATTTATTGACTTAAATTAAAAGGTGTTTGATAAGTTGTTTTCTTATTACGTGAATAAATCGAATTTGGCAACAGTGGTGAGCTATAGAGGTGTTTGATGGTGGTAGCACCAGTGGTTCATGCTAAGGTCGGCGACTTGTTGGTTCTCCCAACTGAGAGATAAAGAAAATGAAGAGATAGAAGGTTTAAGGGGAGAGGGGAGTGCGGGGTGGGGTGGATGAGTTTAGGATTAGGGTGGTGTTTTTTAGGTTTTAATTATTAATTTAATTTCAAAATTTAAAATAAAAATTAATAAAAAATCAAATCAATGGTGAAACGGCAATCTTAGATGAGTCGTGAAACAAAATGAAACTTGAAGGACAAGTGGGAAATGTTTACAAACCATATGGACCAATAGACGTTTTGATAGTAGTCATCACCATGTCAGTTCTAGGCTTCGAACAAACAACATGAACTAATCGTATAATTTTATTTAAAATAACTTACATGATTTAATCTTATATAAAATTATTAAATAATAGCATAAACATAAGTACCGACTTATTCATACTTTATTGCTTAAATAAGAATTTTACAAAAATTTGTGTATTTAACTCATTATAACAGTTAATGATTGTTAATTTGTTTTTAAGGATGAGGGTTCATCTAATAAGTCATATTCCATAGCTTTCATGACTTTAAAGGTCTTCCATCAGTGAGAAAGAGACCCAACATCTATAAAAAAGTTAGACCGGAAATGAGTGGTGGGTGGGGGAAAATAATCCACTCCAATAGATGTTCTTTTGTTATTTTTAAATTATTTTCAGATTTTCAACACTCCAATAGATGTTCTTTTGTTATTTTTAAATTATTCGCAGACGTTCCAAATCGTGATCTATATCAAAATTACAAATATGATTATTAATTTCGTTTGATGAAGTATTATTTTTATGATTATTTTAAACGCTAACAAAACAAAAATTAATTTGTAACAAAGGAACAATTATAAATGATGAAGTATTAGTTGGTGACAATTTCAAGATGTGAATTGATCACCAACCCACAATAAAAAAGAACTAATATATATATATAGAAGACATTATATACAGATAAAGAAGATCTTGGTAAGATATTTTGGTATAAATTTTACAATAAAACAGAATTAATTATAGGTGTATTTTCAGTTGCAATATTTTTCTCTTAATTCTCCTTAGATAATTCTCCTTTGATATAACTTAAGGCCTTTTTATGTGGTGATATTTATTTGTAAAGAATTAAGGCTAAAATTATCTCATCGCTACATAGGTCTTCCTAAGGACGTCATTTAGGTAGGGTGGAACTTTATGGAGAATTAAGGCTTTCTTTTATTGGTGAGGATTCTTTAAGATATAACTATAAATTTAGGTCTCGTTTGGCCATTTCCAATACACAAAGAAGTTTGGATAAATATATCAGTGGATTTCATCATTGATTACCCAAGTCGCAAGGGAAAGAGGTAACTTTTATGATAGTTTATAGACTTAGTAGTTACAGACATGTTATTCCTTTAGCACATTCTTACATTTTTGTTGAAGTACCATATGTATATCTTTAAAATGTATTTAAATTTTGTGGATGTCCTATATGTATTTTCAAATATTGGATTTTGTATTCTTAATTCAACTATATAAAGGGTTTTAGTTTTCGCTCTTTGCAAGGTATAAAGTTTTTAATGTCCTCTACTTGCGATCCACAAATTTATAGGAAAACCAAAGTAGTAAACAAATTCTTGGAGATATACTTAAGGTGCATATCTATGGATCATCCAAAATAATAGAGATTATGGCTAAAACTGATGGTGCAATATAAATTTTCACACATCAATTCAACTTACATCCTATGAGGTGGGGTATAATCAATCAACATCCACCATTTTCTCTTGGTACTTACTTGGAGAAAGTAAAGTTGTTACTGTAGACAAGTAATTAGTCTGCACGGTATGGTGAAATTTTTTTCATCGACAATCCTACTTGGCGGGCAATGCCGCCGGCAAGAGCCACCCCGCAATGGAGGCATCTGCCATAAGCATGTATATGCTGGTGGAAAAGCTTGGGAAAATTAAAAGCATCTCTCTCAATCTCTCTTTCTTTCTTTACCATAAACACACACCACCACCCCACATTGTAGGCATGAAATGACATATGATGAAAGCATCCCATGTGGTGCCTATGTAGCAGCCAATGCCTCCAATATTTAAACATACATACCTTTCAGCCCTACACCAACAAGAAACGATGATACAGTCATTGAAAAATCACCTTCAAAGATAAAAAAGAATGTATGGAAAATTATACTGAAAAATGTTTTCGAAGCTATAGGTATTATAATATAGGAGATTAGGTGTGGTTGGAATTACAATGTTTAAAATATATGTCTATAAAATTAAGTAGCAACAAGAAGATTATCCCTAAGTATTATGGTCATTTTCAAATAAATAAACATGTAGGCAAGCGAGCTTGCTAGCTGAAACTCCCTAGGTCGGCCCAAATTCACAATGTTTTCACTTCAGTAATATTCAAACTCGAAAATCCTTAAAGGTGTAGTGCATGTTTTCCATATTCCTGTTGGTTATAAGAAAAGTCTCATAATTTTCAAAGAACACGTTTCATTTAATTTAGAGTAAATTACACTTTTGGTTCGTGTGGTTTGAGAAAACTAACAGATAGGTCCTAAGTATCCATATCCCACATACAAGGTCACTAACGTTTGCGGAAATTACCAAATAGAGCCCTGGGGCATATAAAAAGACTAAAATGTCATTTTTAATTTCTTTTTTGTTTTTCTTTTAAGATATTATATAATTAATTAATAAAAAAAAGAAAAATAAAACCACACCCTCCACCCCCTGCCCAACTACCCGTATAAGTTGAAGATACACCATCGTTTTTTCTGGGTTTTGGAAATTACCAAATGAAGAATTACCAACAGAAAAAGGAGCTTCAAGAATCCGTCCCAAAGTTTTGGATACACGTTTGCGGAAATTACCCCCAAATCCGTTCCAAAGTTTAGGAGTTCAACTTACCCTCTCTCTTTCTCTCACAGGTGGGTTTTGGATACACCGTCATTTTTTCTGGGCAATCACACAAATCCGTTCCAAAGTTTAGGAGTTCATTCTTTGGCACCGTCCACGATGGATCACATACGCTTCTCCTTCAAGTGAAGATGACACATCTGGTTTCCATTCAATCATCGAAACCTTTATTTGATTGTGATTTGGGGTTTTCGCATGTTGGTAATTCTTCATTCGTAAATAGATCAACGAATTTCATATGGTTTCCATTCATGACTCATTATGCAACATAACAGATCAACGAATTTCATCATTCCTTCAACAAATTCTTGCATAATTACGCAGCAATTCGATAATCTATTTGGCATGCGATCAAAATGGTAAACGAATTGGTGGAAACTGACTCGTCTTTGTTTTTCATTGACGTCTGGGGGAAGGCAGAGAAAAGCATAGAATAATAGGGACTTGATGACTGTGACTTCAGGTGAGCGAATATCGCTTTGCAGAGACGAGAGGATGTGGGAGGGAATCCTCGATTGAATCATCCGCAAATGAAAGAGCAGGCTTTTAGCCATCAAAGCGGACTGTTTTCAAAGCCCCTACGTAAGATTTGGATTGAAACTCAAGCCGACGACAAAAGAGAGATATACGGGTAGTTGGGGTGGGGGGGGGGGGTGGAGGGGTGTGGTTTTATTTTTCTTTTTTTTATTAATTAATTATATAATATCTTAAAAGAAAAACAAAAAAGAAATTAAAAAGGGCATTTTAGTCTTTTTATATGCCCCAGGGCTCTATTTGGTAATTTCCGCAAACGTTAGTGACCTTATATGTGAGATATGGATACTTAGGAGTTAGGACCTATCTGTTAGTTTTATCAAACCACAGGGACCAAAAGTGTAATTCACTCTTTAATTTAGATACAAGATTGGTAACATATCAAAACACGGCTATGTTATAAAAATCGGAGAGGTTTCAACGAATGTTTTAAAAACCGGACCGGTCATCAAACCGGTCGTTTTATCAGTTCAATGGTTCAACCGGTCCAAAAAACTGATGGCGTCATTATTATATCATAGTTAATTTTAAAATTTTAAAAATAAAAATATACAAAAAAACTCCAAAATGAAAATACCAAACATCAAAAATTTAAAATTTTCAACAATCAACATCAAAATACCATGAAAATAATGTACAAAAAACCCAAAGTGGTTATATTTTTAAATTTAAATAAATAAAAAACTTTGTAAACCGGTTTTAGTGGTTGGACCAACGGGTTTTTAGGTGGTTGAACTGACGATTTTTTGTAAACCAACCGATTTTCAATTGTTTGTATTCAAACGGGTTTTAGGCACTAAAAACCGGCAACCAAATCGGTTCTCGGTTCAACAAGTTGAATCGGCCAGTTTTCAAAACCATGGTTTCTATATAGAATAGCTAATTGGGAAAATTCTCTAGATATTGAGCATGACTTTCCTGATTTTTTTATATGCATGTCATATAAAAGAAGAAAAGAAACAAGGGTTGACACATCATCATCATCTGTCTCGTCTTCTGCTACAACTCCAAAAAAGTCACAACTTCAATTGATTTGCTTTAGCCTCAACGTATCACCAATCAACACTTCAAAAAATAATAATAACAAACCACAAGTGTTTATTTCAACTTTAGAATCAAAAGATACACAACTCTAGACTCAGCCGACGACTAACTTCAGCTCAAGTAACTTAACAATTTATATATTGGCTACATCCTTTGAATAAGATTTATCTTCAACAACTACAAAGCTTATGCTTCATTCGTGAACATATTTACAGTTCAAATAAGAGCATTTTCAACTTCAATTCTATTGAGTCAACCTTATCTGCTTCAACTTCAATGGACTGTTAAGTATTATAAATATTCTAAGGGGTACATTGGTTCTTTGGAAATAAAAGAATTTCATTGTTATACTTCTTGCTTCTCCAAATAAAAGCTTTTTCATTCATCATTTTATACAACAAAATGGTATCACAGTCAATGTTACGAAACTCGCTATCCGGTACTCGTTCGGCCGACCGGTGAGTAGCGAGTACTCGGGGAGTACTCGGATTGGATAAATTATATAGAATTATTTTTAAGGAAATTATATATACGTAAAAAATTATAAGTTGATTGAATTTCATAACATATTTAATGGAAAAATCAATATAAAGATACAAGTTCAAATGTTAAACTATTTCTAAAATCAATGTTCATTATTTAATATTAGAGTAATCATTTAACCATTAGTCGTTTTTGTTTCTCTATCAAATATACATTAAATTTAACAAAATTAAAATTAAACAATGTTTAATAAATAACTAAATATATGATATATGTTAAAATTTTAATTAACAATTATAATTATTTATTTTTTCTAAAAAAAAGTGAAAAATTACCAAGTTTGACCGATTTGGCTGAGTTTGACCGAGTAACACTGAGTTTGACCCGAGTACACCCGAGTTTGACCGATTTCCGAGTTGTATGGCCGAGTTGGCCTAACTCGCCTCAGTAAGAGGCCGAGTCCGAGTACTCGGGCGAGTACTCGTCCAAGTTGGCCGAGTTTTACAACACTGATCACAGTGGGAATTCACACACATAAAATCAGAGAATGAAACATCTCATGCCAACTCATTGGAAATGGGACAACCAAGTCTATCCAAATTGTCGATATGACAATTCATCTTAAGAACATGAGAGCTCATGCTTAATCCTTACTGCATCTTGCACCCATGTAACACCCGAACTATTTCAAAATGTTCGAACCTTACTTGTTATTGGAACATTTTCTTAAGTTGATTTATCATGTCATATGCTAAAGATGTTCCAGATCCTTCTGAAGGTCTGAAAACATAGTAGCAAGCATGAGACATGACACATCGATCGTATCATCAACTTGTTTAAACCAAGCATCATGAGCAGTCGTAGGAGTAGGAGGAGGCTCATCAGGATGAGGTCATTAAACACATAGTCCTTCTCTTGTTTGAGAACAATTCTCAAGTTTCGATACCAATCAAGGAAGCTCGTATGGCTACACTTATCCTTCTCAAGGATAGATCGAAAAGATAGTTTGTGTGGGGGTGGTTGCATTTGGGGCCATCTATAACAAAGTTCATTTAGTATTTTTAATATTTAAATATTTAATTATTAATACCTTTTTATGTTTCTAAAACATTAAAACTAAAGTCTAGGATCCAAGTTGCAAAACAAATAAATTGTTAGGTATCATTTATCCCGTCTACTTACTTCAACAAGGTAACGTTTATCAATTACATCGAAATGTAATTCCTAGAGGTATGTGATCCTCAACAACTTTTTTTATTGACATTTTTATACCATTTATGTCTCGGGTCTCTAATGCTTAGGTGACCTTTATCGCAAAAGATTCCCGATCAAGTTATCCAACTAAAAATATTGTGGAATCAACTCATAACTAGTTATAGGAATCATAAAAAGCACCTTGGCCATCAAAACACAATCCCACTGGTTAGGTATCCTTTATCCTACAAAGACTATACAAATGATGTGCAAGTGTCTTTCAAAATGACGACAGAGACTAGTATTTTGAAGAAAAAAAGATTTTATACGTTTTACAATTCTAGTTTTTAAAACATATGGTATCATGTATTATTGCATGTATCCAATGATACATTGTACCTTTCATTTTGAAAATTATGTTTCTCATCATTGATTCTTTTAGTTCAAATAAAATCTTCATTTTTTGTGGTCAATTTTAAACTAATATCACATTTTAAAGTTCGAGATTGAGCACACAAGAACCAATTTTAATCTTCAATAAAACATCATTTATTATTTAGATTTGGAGTTTGGATGAGTTTTTAAAATATCCATTTTTACTCATTTTACCATTTTAATAATAAAACTATTTTTAATATAAAACCCATTTTACCCTCTTATGTTAGGTTATTTTTGAAAAACCAAACTCCATGATGATTATGTTCAAAATATTATCTAACATGCAAAATCCTATTTTCAACCATATGTAGAAATATCAACATACAATCATCAACATGTAAAAGTGCATAAACTAAGCCATTTACCTAATGACAATTATTGTGAGCCAAAAACAAGAATTGTTAAGTCCATTCCTAGGGGACAAAAGGACCAAATCTTCAAGTGATGTCTTCAAGCTCCCACTTTAGAAAACAACTATTGCATGCAAGACTTTCAAAGCTCCATGGTGCGTTGAAAAAACTCTAAAAACCATGGGATGGTGGTCACCACTACCAAAAGTCGGGAGTTCTAATCTCCTACCCAAATGGCCTCAATATTCAATCTCGTTACATTTTCACATAAAATCATAACCCAAAAACAACTCTTTGTTTTTCTATGGAAACTTTATATAACAAAAATGCATGAAAACGTTTGGTCACATGAAATAACAAAATCAACACGCACAAGTTGCTAAATAAGCCACACATGAACTTTTCATGCAAGATGAAAATCGTCCATGGCTCCAAAAACCAAGATTATCCATATAAACTTGTAATTTAAACATGCATGCAAAGGTGGCTCTATGGCTTCAAAAACAAAGATTATCCATATAAACTTGTAATCTAAATATGCATGCAAAGGTGGCTCTGATACTACTTGTTGGGTTTTGTTCAAAATGTAGATATCAAAACCCATAAAATATAGCAACGGAAGCAAAACATTTGAACAACATAAAACTAGTTTATACCCACCAAATGATCATTTGCATGCAATGAAATATTAAAATAAACCATAGAGAGTTTCAAGAACTATAACCTTTGAAGACTTTCATTAGACCCTTGAGAATGAAGGTCGATGAAAATGGCAAGAAGGCAAGAGAGACTTCCTCTAGAGGTATTCACCAACAAGTTTGATGACATCAAGAATGATATTTCAATATTGTATCACACAACTTCTTGAGCTTGAGTGCAAGAGAAGGATGTGTTATTCAAAATTTCACTAACAAACTATTACAGAAGAAAAGCTTGTATATTTGTGTAAAATTTTGGCCAATAGAGTATTAAGAAGAAAAACTTGCCTTTTCTTGCATGAATGCATGCTTTGAAAGACCCAACATCTACTAACAAGCCTTGAAACAAAGAGCATGCATTGGAGCAATGAATGGACAAAGAGCCCTCATTGGACCTCCCTAGGAGGTGTGTTGGCCGAAAAGTAGAAGAGATAATAAAGAGATGTCTTACACACACACACACACTCTCTCTCTCTCTCTTATTTTATAAAAGTTACTTTAAGTTTTTTAAAATATAAAACCATTTTGTTAATAGAACCAACAGTTAAACGAAATAGGCTTACTAGAAACGTTTCGTGCCAAATTTGTTGCTTATGTAGTGTAAGAACCCGCAAAAGTTGTAAAAGGGTAAAATGGTCTTTTGGCATATTATAAGACCATTATCTAAAATAATATGTAATTTGTGGAATAATATTACAAGAAATAAAAGTCTATGTAAAATTTGAAGTTTTACCGTATGAATAGTGAAATTTGACCAAAAAGGGCAAATTGGTCATTTGACCTGAAAATGACCAAAATTCAAGAAAATGTTAAGTTAGTAGTTAATGGAACTGGGTTTGTAAACATGTGAGCTTTTGGACCATTTTTTTGAACAAAAGAAAGAATTTAGGGACCAAAGTGTAAATATTTTATAAACATTAAATATATAAACACATGAGGGTTATTTGACTCTCATTTTGTAGAACCCAGTGGAACTCTCCAGAGAAAACGAGAGAGAGAGTACGGGAGAAGAAGAAGGCCAAGGATAGTTGCAAAGGAATCAAAGGAACACAAGAGGAATTGGTAATTCCAAGCTTCAAGAGGTAAGATTATCAAGTTCTAACCTAAGTTTTTGGGTGTAGTGTTGAATTGGTTCTTGGGTTGAATTGAAACTGAAATTTCAGTTAAGAATCATGTGGTTTAAGTGGCTTATGCTTCCAATAAGTCATTAGTTAAGAACTTAACCCAAAAACATGGAAGTAGATTGCTATTCTTGAGAATTTGCAATTTTGGTCAAGAACTTTAATTCCTGCAATTGATTTATTGAAGTGATTTTAATGGGTTAAAACCTTGTTTTAATGGAGGGTTTTAGTCAGGGAATAAACCCCATATGATTAAGAACTAGATTAAGGACTTAAAATGTCAAAATTGCGTGCTACAGTGCCAAATCGCGACTGATCAGGAGCCTGCCCAGGCGTTAGGCGCAGTGCGCCCACGACCTAGGCGGGGTGCGCCCAGGCGCAGTGCGCCCAGGCGCAGTGCGCCCTGTGCCTGGCGCAGTGCGCCTCCAGACAGGGACCAAAAATGTTAAAAACCATAAAGTCAGAAACCATAGCTAGGAATGTCCGTTTGGTCTGAAATTTTTACCATAGCCTTAGAATGGTATAAAAACATATTGGGAATGGTCAAATCCGTAATCCGACCTTGCGGAAAAGTCACTGTAGCGGCAGTGGCTAAACTTCAAGTTTATGTCAAAACTTGATTTTTAGAATTTGAGCTAGACTTGTCCAATTAACTTCAATTTTGAAATACAAGTCTAATATAGTAGAAGACTTCATGGAAAAGTGTCGGAACTGAAATACGACCCCTCGGGGGTACTGTAGCAAAATACGCGTATTTCGGGGAAAATTATAAAACGAGTTTATTAAAGGTTATACATTTGTTATAACCTGGAGTTGTGTCATATGAGACTTAGAACTATAGAGTTAATTATATTGTATATTTATATATGTGATACTTGTATAGGTGGTGCTTCAAACGTTGTTGAGCACGGGAAAGGGAAGGGTGTACGAGAAGCTTAGTAATCCGTAGTTATACCAAGGTGAGTTTTATGAGGATTTTTCTAGTACATAGCAAAATGATATTTTCAGAAAAGTATGAGATTTCCAAATGATTTTAGATACTAAAGTTTGGAAACAGTTTTGAACGTAGCTCCAAGAGCTAAGTGTTTAAAAGAAGTTTTAAAGAAGTTCAGTTTTTTTAAAAGAAGTATAGTTTGTAAAGTTTTGAAAGAAGCTCTATATGAGAGCTAAAGATTTTGAAGTTAGTTTTAAAAGGATTTTCAAGAGTATGAGTCAAAGAGTTAAAGTTTGAGTTTGTTTTGAAATTGTGTCCATATTTGACCAATTTGAGATAAAATGAAGAAAGTAAAAAGATAAGAATCAAAGCAAAGAAAGTAGTAAGATTTAGTTGTCCGGACTAGGATCACCCACATAATCGGGAGATCGGAAGACACTACTGGGATGGTACCTCCCGTCGCGAAGTAGTTGTCTAGCTTAGTATACCCTTGTGCTTGAATCCATTCCAAGTCACAAAGGGGAGACAGAATGAGCATAACCAAGCGGACGGATCTGTTCTGTCCAACGAGGGGAGCTAGTTGAATGAATTAATTAAACTAATTCATAAGTTTCAGTTGGTCATGAGTAAACGAGAAAGAAAGCAGTTTTAAAGAATAAAACAGTTTTAAAGTAAGAAGCAGTTTTGAGAAAGAAAGTATTTTGAGTTTGAAAGAGAAAAGCAAAGAGATTTAAGATTTGTATTGAAAATAAGTTTTTAGCAGTTTATAGTTTACTTGTTATTAATTCAAGTTTTGAGCAGAAATATTTTGGGTCTAAAACCCATATTACTCACGAGGCTTTATGTCTCACGTATACTATTTTTGAAATGCTATGTACTTAGGTGAAAGGAGCGGAGATTTCAGTTGGGACCGGTTTATGTACTGTAAGTTTAAATTATGGTTATCTGTATTGAGTCTGTAATACCCTTTCAGAATAAAGTTTATAAAAAAAAAATTTAAGTAACTATTTCTCAGTCACGTTTTGTAATGTAAACTGTATTTGAATACGGTTTGAGAAAGGGGTGTTACATGTAGTCTACATTTTGAATCAATATACTACACTTAAAATATAATACTCTACAAAAAAGCATTGAATGGATCCAATTCATTTGTATTGTATCTTTGGATGTTTGGGTGTGTAGCCTATTCACACATATCTAAGTAATGGCATGAAAATTTAGATGAAAAATCTAAAAATATGTGTTCTTATGATATAGAAAGAAATCTTAGGCATATAAACTTTATAACCCTTTTACAAGCAAAATCATCATCAATATGGAAATAATTTTCGATGGGGGTGAAGGCTTGAATTGGGTGGGAAAAAAAGTGATGATCAAGTAAGACTTCACAAAGAAGAGATTGATCAACATCATATTTAACAAGCAAGCAATGATTATGATCATGTTTTTACATTAAGTTCTAGTTCTATTTCTCCTATTTATCATCACAATCATTGGATTTTATTCCTAATAAGACATGGACTATGCGAGACTTATTTGAAATCACATAATGACACGACTTAGATGATTTCGTCGACTTCATATTGTTTGTTAGTGTCAACCCAACTGAATTTGAATTAGCATCTAAACAAGCTATTTGGAGAAACTATATGAACTAATAAATAAAGCTATTAAGAAAAATAACACATGGGATATCATCAAACTCCCAGTAGGACACACACTTATGATATCAAATGGATTTACAGAACCAAACTAAAAGAAAATGGCAAAGTTGAGAAGGCTAAAGCACTATTGGTTGCGAAGGGTTATAAACAAAAATTGATTATAACAAGACATTTGCTCTAGTTATAAGATTTGACACTATATTTTTTATTATTCCATTATATGCTCGAAATAAATTAAAACTCCATCAAATAGACGTCATTTATGTATTTCTAAATGTTTATCTTGAGGAGGAGGTGTGTATTCAGCAGCCACGCGGTTACTTTAAGAAATATGAAGAGCACAAAGTATGTTGATTGAAAAAAAACTTATATAGGCTAAAACAAGCACCGTATGTATGATATATAGTAGCTTTGATGGGTATTTCCTTAAGCATGGGATCGAAAAATGTCCATATGAACATACAACGTTTTCCAGAAAATATGATGATGGGCTCTTGTTTATTTGTCTATATGTGAATGACTTAATTTTTATGGGAAATAGTTCCGGATTTATTAACGAGTTTAAGAAATCCATGAAGAATGAGTTTGAAATCACAGATTTTGGGATTCTTTACTATTTATCGGGTATGAAAGTTAAGAAAAGTTTGTACTCCACACCTATGAATGTGGGTTTAAAATTATCCAAAGATTAAAGAGAATATTGTGTTGATCCTAAGATCTATAGAAGTTTGGTTGGGATTTTGATGTACCTATTAACCACTAGATCGAACATTGGATATGTGGTAAGCTTAATCATCTGTTTCATGGAATCTCCCAAACATAATCACTTTCAAACAGGTAAAAGGCTTATTCGATACATAAAATGGATAGTTTCTCATGGAACTCTCTACGAAAAGGCCAATAATTCGAACTTAGTTTCTTACAGGGATGGTGGGAGTTTGGATGATAAGAGAAATTTTTGGTATGTTCTTAATATGGGATCAGGTGCCATTTCTTGGCAGTTAAAGAAGCAAAAGGCCATTGCATTATACACAACCGAGGCAAAATATATGTGCATCACTTTGCTAGGTTGCCAAGCAATGTGGAGGCATGAAATCTTATACAAACTCAAACACACACAAAATGAGCCAACCCCAATATTTTATAACAAGTTTGTGATGGCCTTGAGTAAACCCAATATATCGTGGTAAAATCAACCATATACATGTTAAATATCATTTTATAAGAGAGCTTGTAAATCTACAAAATGGGCCATCAAGTTGCATATGTACTTACTAAAGCTTTAAGTATTGTGGACTTCAATAAGATGAAAGCCAAACTTGGAGTTTTTCAAGTCTATCTTACATGGGTATGTTAGAATTAGATAATCTAGACTTGTAAATATTTTAAGGGATATGTTGGTTCTTTTGAAATAAAAGAACTTTGTTGTTATATTTCTTGTTTCTCAAAATAAACACTTCTGCAATCATCATTTTATACATGGACAAGCACTCCCAATTTCAACTAACGAAGATAGAAAACTTAACTATATGTCCATACCGGACTTGAGGACACGTCAATTTTTGACAAATGGTAGTACTTTGCCGTTGTCGTATGGGGACATAAAGTTTAGTCAGTTCTGATTGTGATGAGATGGAAAGTAACTGGACTCAATATTATAACAAGCTCTGTGCAACATAATTTTGGATTTTTTTAGTAGAAAGAAACATAGACTTTGTAATTCAATATTCATTTTTAAATAATAATGAGATTTCTCTTTTCCTTCAGCTATTTATAAACTTGCTCCATTACTCAAAGGAATCCTTTGTTTATCATGCAACACTAAATAAGGCAAACCATGAGGTTCTTGGCGACCTGATAAGGCATGTGGAAGATGTGGCTTGATGCCCATTGACCCTGTTCGAATCTAGGCATTAGTCGAATCTAGGCATTAGCCTATGTGGTCACAAAGGTTCATTTGTGGCAACTCAGGGCTAAGAAGGCTCGCTTTCACGGTTACACGTCGGGTTAGTCGAGTGCCAAAGATGTCTTGTACTGTGACATTAATCCAAAAGAAAGGAACCAACCTCAATACCTTTTAATATGAGTTTATAGTTATTGTTTTTATTTTTGGTGGTTTTGCTTTTTAGTCCCGTGATAGTGAAAGGAAGTGGTGTTTGGGTTTGCCTTGCAAAGGTTTTGGTGTTTCTTTTTGGGCACCGGAGGAATTTGTTGATTACGATTTTTTTGCCAAAATTGCAATATAACATCATTATGTGTTTATTTACTCCATTTTGGAAGGTTTAGTTTTTCATATTAACAAAAACAACTCAATTGGTGCAAGAACGAACTTCATCAACTTCAGTAAATATATATCATAAAGTTTCAAGTGGAATTGTTCTGTAAATACATATAAAACATTGGTGCATGACAATTTTTTGCATAGTTGGAAAAACTATACGACGGTTTTATTTTCAACAAGCTTTGGAGTTTTTTTATATATAATAATAATTTTTTTTAAATTAAATAATCTTTTTGTTATATGACAAAATTGAGTAGTCATCCAAGTCTCTTTTTCTCCAAGAAAATTCATCCATTCGTACACTCATATTACTTTTCTATTTACGTCCCATCATCACCATCCCTCTGCACAAAACCAATCAAAACGAATATCAACAAACACGAAAGGAATTACAGACAAGATCTTCTCTTTCTCAAAATCCCATTATCCGATTACACTCAGAATCATAATTCCGCATGGATTTAATATCCGGATCAGGGTCAAATGACCCGGGACCATCGCCGACAGGTGGTGCTGCGGACGACTCCTCCGCTGGAAGGTCAACGGTTCATACAGCAGCGACACCACCGAGCAGATACGAGTCCCAGAAACGACGCGACTGGAACACGTTCTTACAGTACTTGAGCAACCATAAGCCGCCGTTAACGCTGGCAAGGTGCAGCGGAGCTCATGTGATCGAGTTTCTTAGATACCTCGACCAGTTCGGGAAAACGAAGGTGCACGTGACCGGTTGTCCGTACTTCGGCCACCCAAACCCGCCGGCGCCATGTGCTTGTCAACTCAAGCAGGCATGGGGGAGTTTAGACGCGCTAATCGGTCGGCTCCGAGCCGCCTACGAGGAGAACGGTGGACGGCCGGAGTCGAACCCGTTTGGTGCGAGAGCGGTGAGGATGTACCTGAGGGAAGTCAAAGAAAGTCAAGCCAAGGCTCGTGGTATCCCGTACGAGAAGAAGAGAAAACGACCTGCTGGTGGCTCGGCGGCAGCAACGAAAGTGTCGGTGGCTGTTGATAGAGGCGGCGACGGTGGGGGTGATGATGATGGTGGAGCTGCTGAAGCTATTTCTAGCCGTTCTCCGGCTACTTCCGACATTAAATTTCAACTAAACTGAATTAATGTTTATAGTTAAGTGTAATTACTTATATTTCTTCATATTTTTACCTTATTATAATTGTAATATAATGAAATATCATTAATTTACTTGTGACCTCGAGTCTTGATTCGTTTTATAAAATGAAAACGTGAGCCGGCTATTTAAGCAAGAACTGTCAAACCGGGGCCGCGGATGTTATAGCTACATAAGGATATGTATGTGTTACACATAATGTGTTTCATGTTTATGCATAATATTTTAACATCGTACAGATTTTTAAACAACGTATATCTGCAATTTATTTTATAAAAAATTAAAAGCAATAATATTCACATTAAAAATGCTAAATATTTGCTTTTTTTTTTTTCTAAGATGGTCCCTTGGTGCACCAAATGCAGATCGCATACACATGTGGGGCCGCCTTCTAAGATGCAGTTTCAATCTCAGGTGCTGCGGCTGCTGCTTGTGGATCCATCCATTCGATCCTTTAAAGGGTTCCTGCTCGAACGTAATAGAATGTTTTATGTTTATTTGATTTCAAGATAAATTGTATTTTTAAGAAATCTATAATTGGTCAATTTTAGTGCAGGATAACGTATTTGAAAATTTGACATGTGAATATTTATCTTATGAATTTATAATTAAATAGATTGTTATGATTTGAAACAGAAATTGTTAACTAATTTTTATTTTGTAATTGTGAGGATGTTAAGTATTACTTTTAAAATTAAAATTTATAGAATACAAGATTAGTGAAAGTATAAAGCTTTGCTTCTATGAAATGTTTTTTGTAAATGTAATTCTTGGTTTGTATAGTACGAAAACTCTTTTAGTTTTTAGGATAAATAAGTTTAAAGTTATTCATTAAAATAGTCATAGTAATAGAACTAATATACCTAGAAAATTATATTTCCAATAGTATGTTATAAAACAACTGGGAGTGAATATGAGTCAGTTTTGACTTAAAACTAATTACAAACCGAATTGCCATGGTTTTCAGGCAACTATAATTGAACCCAAATCTAAAACGATCGGTTCTGGACATTGGTTTTCGGTTTTTTCACAGTTCGGTTTCAGGCTTATCGATTTTAACAAGCAAAAGTTTAAATTTAGCTATTCGGGCATCAACCAAATAATAGTTAGGACTAAGCCAACTCTAAGAGTTTTCGAATATCATTATACTGAGGATGAAAAGGGTTGGATGTTTCTTGTTAATCCGATGTGGGACTCCTCAAAGTTTAGAGTTAAAAGTCATGGAATTACACCTCTTATATAAGATAAGAGGTGAGATTGACATGAGTTTCATCCAGTGCTTTAAAACTCAAGTCGACCCAATCGGTTGAACCAGTTGGACAATGAACTAGTGAAGAACGATTTACCTAAGAGCGGGTTTTTATATATTTATGAATCAGATTATATTGACTGATTTTACCATAAAACCGGTTGAACTATTGTTGACCTGGAACAATTACAAAATCCCGATTTGACATAAAATTTGAACCTAAAAAATCTAAAATAAGCTCACAAAGCATTTAGGTTTTAAATCATCACTACATAATCCTCTTAAAAGATAAACCTCGACTCCATCCATCAAATCAAAAATAACCGCTGCGTTTTATCATCAATGTCGACCAACGTTTGAACTTCATCTTTTGTTGTAGTATTTACAATTTGATCCTGTTAAGAAAATATTTTCTGACTTTTATGAAATTTTTGTAGCAATATAGAACCTAGAGGTAAAGAACCAACAGAAGCACAATCTCAATCTCATTCTTCACTTCAATCAAATATAAGAAGAAGATAGACAAAACATGAGCATTTGTAACTTTATTCGTTGATGATAGGGGAAAAGATACATATAACTTTTGTCAAAAAGTTGTCTGTAGTGATGACATAATTGGAGTTAACAAACATCTTGTCGGTGTTAATGGTGCGATAACGTCATGTAAAAAAACTTTGGAAGTAGATTTTACTATGCAATACCTTTTGAAAGAAATGACCCAAAGGCAAAAGATAAAGCTAGTGGTATTGAAGGTAGTGTTAATATCTTGGATGACAATGAAGAGGAGAGGAAACACAACTACGAAACTTCATAGCACAATTTTTCAAAGAGGAGAAAAGGAAAGCTACATGAAGTTTGCATCCTACAATAATAGGTCTTACAATCTGATTGACTATGGATGTGTTGATAAGACGGACGTTGGGTGGTTGAAGAAGAACCGGAAATATAACTTGATTATGATGAGTTAAAAAATATGTTTGACGAGCAAAAGCAAGAACATCTTCTCAAATGCAATGTTACATATTTATTTCTTTGTTATTAATTTAGTGTTGTAATTTTAGTTGATTATGAGTATATCATGTGACATTGAAATTTCTTATTTGATATTGTTATAAAAGAAAGTGGTCATGTTTTTGTTGATGAGTATAAAGATGATATTGATTTTCGTGTACTAAGTATCTTGATATTGATGCATATAACACTCTAATGTCTCAATATCCGTGATTTGATTTGATCTTGATGTGTTTGGATCCATCACCAACTTATGGACAATTGTTGTTTGACGTTTGAACTATTTGTTTGGTATTGTAGTTTATGTTTCTTTTTTGATATACTTTGATCTTTTTTACAATTCCAAAACCGAAACCAAACCAAATTTTTTGGTTTTTTGAAAATAAAGAAACCAAACCCTCGGTTTTTCAGTTTTTGTCAATTTTCGTTTCTAGATCGGTTTATGCTCACCCCAAAAACAATAAAAAAATACGAGTACGCGACGATACCGTTCCTAAAAAGTGAGCTCGCTAAGGACTTGCAATATATATATATATATATATATATATATATATATATATATATATATATATATATATATATATATATATATATATATATATATATATATATATATATATATATATATATATATATATATATATATATATATATATATATATGTGTGTGTGTGTGTGTTTGTTCCACACAATCATACTTTATGTTCGGTATGTAATAGAAACTCGCTAATCACAGCTTGTAAGTTCACGTGTTATGTTTAATGTTGGTATTATTTAGAGTCAATTGATGGAACAAGTTTTAGATATTAATATCACACAGTCTGTTTTTGTTTATTATTGCTTTTGAAATGATGGCTTTAGAAAAAGTCCATAATGAAGAAGAAGAAATTAATACAACAGATATTGTTGGCTATATCCAAGTAATAGTAAATCGTACCATCTGGAATACACACGCCGAACCCGTCCTAAGGCTCGTCATGTGGGGAGTAAATAATGGAATACTAGTAATATTTTAGGTGTGCCAATGTATGAATTGTTGACCTTCTTTGTGGAATTCCACACATCAACCATTACACTCTAATCGCAAAGACTTTTATCAATTAAGTTTTTAAGAGATTTGTTATTTTACATAGTTTACATCTCCCATGAACATTTGAACCCGCTCGCGCTCCATTAAATCACTTTTAACTTTGTTGATTTTACACTGTTTTTTGTTTCGTTGTATAGAAGGAAAACACTATGCCTAAAAAGGTCCATAAATATGGATATTTTGTGGTAATAGTAGTGAACATGTCTTTATTAATTCTTTGTTTCAGCAAGAGAATGGAAACAAGCAGCTTATTATGATTAATATATATGTAGCCAAAGTACAAACTAATGTCTATAAACTATTGGAGACTCATAATGCATAGAACACCTTGTAGAACTTGAGGGATCAAATGAAATAATATAACACATGAAAATGAAATAATATAACAAGGTTTATCCACACCCTACTACTACGAGCTATTATGACAATGATGAGGACGTCGAATAGGAAGACTAGGAAGACTAAAAACATCCAAGGCACTAAAGAAGACCAAATTAATTGTAATGAAGACAGTTTATACTAGGGATGAGCACGGGTCGGTTTGGGTCGGTTTTAGACCCAAAACCGAACCCAAACCGATTAGTTCGGTTTTTAGTTTTTAAAACCCATCGGTTTCGGTTTCTATTCGGTTTCGGTTTCGGTTTTGGGTCGGTTTCGGGTTCAACCCATGGGTCCGTGGGTTTTGGGTTTGAACCAAGTAATTGATAAAATTGAGGGAAAGTTCAAGATAAAGTTTAATGCCAAGTTATGGTTGATTAAGATCGTGTTCTTCTTATGGTTCATCAAATAAGCTTGATCGATTAACATGAAAATTTGGATTTCAAGAGAAATTATGCAAAATCGATCATATTACTTGTAGCTTTTTGCCAAGCTTCACATTTTTAGCATAATGAGTGAGAAACTGAGCAATAACATCCGTATGTACTGGATGAACTTACCTCTTGGAGCAATGTGGTGAAATAATGAATGCTTCCCTCACAGTAGCAATAAACTCCTACTAAACAAAAAAAACGATTAATAAATCACACACTAAAAAGAAAACATAAAATCATAAATTGCAGGTGCTCTTTGTTTTTGGTTTAATGAACCAAATATCACATACGAATTAAAAGTTGGGAACTTGAATACATCTGGGTTGGAAATCACTTATCATACGAATTTAAAGTTGAGATTGGATCGGTAAGCACTCTCACTCCCGATGTGATAATAAATGATATATATCAGTAAATAATAAATAGTAATAATATATTAGTTAATTTATGGGTCGGTTTCTTGAAATGGGTCGGTTTTACCAGATTGGGTCGGTTCGGTTCCTAATGGGTCGGTTTTGAGACAAGAAACTGAAACCGAAACCGACAATTTCGGTTTTAAAAAATTCAAACCCGAACCACCGGTTTCCGTTTTGGTTTCCGTTTTTTGGTTTCAGTTTTGTCGGTTTTTGTTGGTTTCTCGGTTTCCGGGTTGGGTTTTGCTCATCCCTAGTTTATACGACGAAGAAGACAATACGATCGGATCAAGACAGAGAATATAGTCTTCTTTTAATAAAAGTACATTTAAAACTTTTTTCCTTATTATATTTTATGAAAAAGGTATAAATATGTTTTTCCTTGAGTAATGATTGTAAAATTATAAATTTTCCAAAAAAATAATAAAAATTTTATTTTATGATAAACTAGGTTGGGACTGGTTTATACGATCCCCATTTAGGACCAATCTAGGTATAATTACATTGAGTAGTGGTTTTTGTAAGGGTTATTGATGTATTGGCCCAACAAAGTACGTGAAAAAATTTTAAAAGGTCACTGATCTTAATTATCGTTGTTTTAAGCCATTAAAGAGGGAAAATATGTGTTGTTTTAGGTATTGATGGAAATTAAACCCGGTTACCCGGTTAAAAGTGATTTTTGAATTAAAATGAAAATCCAATATTCCAAGTCACCCGTACACGTGGATTGGAGCGGATCGGGCAACCCAGTGGATGACCCGAACGGGCAACCCGGTAGGACTCAATAAAGACGCATTTGAAAAGATTGAGGGTTTATTGGAAAGCGAGACAAGGGTTCGTTCGATCGAAGAGTAGTTGAGCTTAACATAATCGAAAATGGCGTACCGGAATCCATATTAACTCGAGCTTATTGAGAATAATCGAAAGGTGTTTCTGCAAGGAGACGGTCGTACTGAGGACATCGTCGACTCCAGGGAACCCTCGAAGGCGTTTTTTTAATTGTCGTTACTCGATGGTAAGTATTTTTGTTCTATATTTTGAAGTACATGGTTCTTAAACGGACGATAGTGTAAAGATTAAGCAAAATGCAAGTTCTTGGGCGCGATTGTGGCTGGTTTCGGTGGGTAGACGATTGCATGTCACGTCATTACAAAGCAGAGATGAAGCTGCTGATGAGAGACCTTGAAGAAGCGAGGATTGTCAACATAGAGGTTCCCGTATTGAAGGACATGTTAAAAGAAGAAAAAGAAAAAGCAAAATCGAACCTGGATGTTGCTGTGGGACGTGTGGTTGAACTGGAAGAGGCTCTCAAACTTGAGAAAAAAACCAGGTGATCGTGGTGTGGTAATATGGGTGTTTGTTTTGATGTTTGTGGTTTGTTGTCTGTACAGGTTCTGGTAAGGGTTTGGGGACGTGGGTTTTGGCTTTTTTGGGTGGGTAGTTGATGTTTATTAGTAGGTTGGTGGTGATTATGGTGTGGTAATCACAGGTTTTTGGATGTGGGGTAGTTCATGTTTGTTGTCCAAATATAACCAAACATTTTGTAGTTAAGCTAGAAGTTAGGACAACATGTAATTGCACCCTTCAATGTAACTAACTTATATAATATTAATGAAGATGAAAACATGGGATCATAGAAAATTGATCCCACATTTTGTTTGTAAAAGTTTGTCTGAATGTGTTGGAATGTGTGGTTTGTTTGACCCTAATAAAGAATGTTATCGAAAAGTTTATTTCATGTGCTTATTGGGGACCATGTGCTCTGAATGTACTTGTTTATTACCCTTACAGTATGTTGGTTATTGGGGACCATGTGTGCAGTTGTATGCATTCTTTTGCATAAGTTATGCATATTTTAAGAATGTCAACATGTGGAACATTAAAGTACATTGCTAAAACATATAAAACATAACTTTTGCAGATTTTAAGAATGTCAACATGTGGGACATTAAAGTACATTGCTAAAACATAAAAAACATAACTTTTGCAGATTTTAAGAATGTGAACATGTGGGGGATTAAAGTACATTGCTATAAATATAAACTGCCCAATAATGCAACATGTGGGAGATTAAAAAACAGAACTTTTGCAGATTCTAAGGATGCAAATATGTGGGACCTTAATAAAGCAACATGTCATAATATTACTAAAATTAGTGGGCACATGCACACCAACACATTGCCATGTTTACTATAGACCAAGTTTAAATCATCCAAAACATACCAAAATACTAGTTCAACATGTCCACTAAGTTATGACTTCTAAAACATACGAAATACTTCATTAACATAGATCAAATTTTCAAGCTACTGACTGGTTTGCCAACAGAATTCCCTTCTCCATTTTTTCCAATCACATTCTTGGCCAACTTTTTCTTAAAAATCCTCTCTGACTGCCTTATCCTGCCCATCTTCTCTTTCTTCACTTTACATCCAAGTCTGGTATCATGCATCAAATGTGTCAATGGAACATGTTCACTTTGAGTGGTCATTGGAACATCTTGAGTTTGAGTTGAACCTGTTGGATTAGGTGTCTAAGCCATGACTAATAATTAGTATTTGCCTGATTAATAGTAGCACAGTCCATTTGGGTTGCCCTCATGGCTGGAGGTTTGTTGGAAAGTTAAGTAGAGAGAAAGGGTTGATTTATTATATGACTAATAAATCAAGATATTGTTTGTTAATATATTATGGAGATAATATATTAATTAGAAATAATATTGTTGAGATTAATAATTAATCAGAAATTAATTGGATTAATTTCTGTGACATTAATTGGATTAATCAGGAGGTCAGGGATTAAAGTCGTACGAATTCAATAGTTGAATTGCGGCGCGCGGCGCGCAAATGTAAAGGCTGCGACGCGCGTACATATCCGTACGAATTCAATAGTTGAATTGCGGCGCGCGGCGCGTCAATGTAAAGGCCGCGGCGCGCGTACACATAATCCGGAAAATGGGATGCGGCTAGGGTTTCTAGCTTTACCCTTTGGTTCCCTATAAATAGGGAACCCTAGGCCTCATTATCGGTCGCTCATTCTATTGTTTCTCTCGGGAATCTCGATCCATAATCCTCTCGGCTTGGGTGTGATCTCATTTGAGGCAGGATATTTTTGCTGCTCAGCTTCCAGGAAATTCTAAAAGGTTGGTTTTTCTGATTTTATTCTTTTAGATAATTTTCTTATGGCCTTTAGGTTTTGTTATATGTTCAATTAGAAGAAAACATAGATCCTTATAGGTTGCATGTGAACTTAGGTTATTTAGTTCATGGTTGCAGAAAACCTTTCGGTGGTATCAGAGCATTTGGTTGTTTTCTTGTTGAATGGTTATAACTGTTTTTCCTAAAATTGGGGTTTAAAGCTTATAAACCCTAATTTCATGTGGATCGACTTTTTGGATTAGGGTTTTGGAAACCCTAATTCCTCCCTTAGTGATTTTCGATTTGGCCTATTAGGGTTTTAGGAGGCTTTCTATTTTTGGTAACTTTAATTGGTTAATTAAATGGATAACCTTAAACCCATTTCTTGAAATCGAAATCTAGGGGGTTTAGGATAGGTTTTAATTAATTTGATTAATTTGGATAAACCTATCTACATTTGAATTAATTTAATTAATTGTTAATTAAAGGATAATTCAAAAGGGTTTTAATTAATTTTAAAATTGCGAAATTAATGGAATAAATCCAGAAAAATATTTTAAAATGTTTAAAATATTTAGATTTAATTAATTTAATTTATTGATAATTAAGATTGATTAAATCGAATTTAAGGTTTAATTTAATTCAAAATTTAATTGTTAAATTTGGTAAAAATTAAAAGATAAACCTTGAATATTTTAAAGGGTTTTAAAATACATCTTATATATGTTATTAATTGTTAATACTATATGTATAAGATAAAATTGGTCAGTCAATTCAATAGTAGGCCTCATTCACGAAGCTGGTCTATAAAGTGGGTATAAGGAGGCTGCCTGTAAAATGGCAGTCTAATGGGTGAACACTCTCACCCACCGCTCGCCTGATCAGTGGAGGGTCGTTAGCCGAACAGTTTTGATAGGACCACATAATCATTAAAAGTATAATGATCAAAGTACTAGAACCTTTACACAAAATCCCAATCTAGTTACTTTAAGAAAAATGTGAATTTGATGCTACCCCATGAAATTGCACATTGCACTTTATGAAACGTTGGTGGAGCGTGTGTGGTTTACCGGCACACCAATAGGGGTTCCTAAAGAGTGGCAATGGGTGTCTCGGGTGTTATCATTGTTGATGGAGCGTGTGTGGTTTACCGGCACATCAATTTGAGATGATAATGGACCCCGAGAGTACCAAGCTAATTTTCATGGTTATTCACACCCGGTTTGTGATCCTCGGCATCCCAGTCACAAACGGTGGGGCATATCCGAGATTAAACATGCTATTGAACAGTTCAATAAATCTCATAAGAAACTAGGAATTCCATTTATAATAAGATTATTTTTCCGCGGTGGAATTGGCTGAATCGTCATTCGCCTACCTTTATAAAAATTTGCTTATAGATTACGGCATCCCTCTTCTATGTTGCAAATTGTTATAGTTGGATCCTAGCCTTATTTTATATTGGGTTATTATAAGGACCGACAAGTATCTAATTAAACTTACCTTCTTTTATAGATGTCTTCTACTGATCAATCCGCTCCCCACTCAAACTCCAGTGTTCCCTCAATCCTCTCATTATGTTCCAAGGTTCAATTGAACGGGACAAACTACAATGACTGGATTAGAAATATCAAGATGGCTCTGAGGTACGAGAACAAAGAGTATGTCCTCGAGACCGAGCTTGTCGATATTGACCCTGAAACTGCTACTCCCAAGGAGATTTCCTTGTACCAAAAACATTCTGATGATGCGACCAAAGTGGCCTGCATCATGATCGCCACAATGAACCCCGAATTGCAAAGAATATACGAAGACTACTGGCCCTTTGAGATGCACAAGGAGCTTGCGGAAAAGTTCCGCAAACAAGAGCGCATCGAGAGGTGCGAGGTGGTCAAGGACTTCACGAACAGCAAACCTAAAGATGGAGAATCCATCTGCACTCATGTGCAAAGAATGCAAGGTTACGTGGAGCGGCTTAGAAAGCTTGCGATGCCTGTACCGGAGCAGTTGGCCGTTGACATAGTGCTTAACTCGTTACCGAGTTCTTATGACCAGTTCAGGCTGGCTTATCATTTGAACAACAATCAGGCTAATATGACTGAGTTGCATCGCATGCTTCGAGTAGCTGAGGACGGGATGAAGGGTAAAAGTGTACCCTCGGTTAATCAGCCCGTCCTAGCCATCGGAAGTGGCAAAGGAAAGAAAAGGAAGGGCCCTCCTAAGCTAAATTTAAATTGGAGGGAAAAGGTTCAGGTCGGGTCATCCAGTAATGGCTCGAGAACCAAGACTTCCCACATTCCTTGTGTGGCCAACCCTGATGAAGCCAACTGTTTTTACTGCAAAGAGAAGGGCCATTGGAAGAGAAGTTGCCCCAAATACTTGCAGGATGTCAAGGATGGGAAAGTAAAGCCATCGACAGCAGGTATGTACACTATCTCTAAAAACTCACCATCTTCTAATTCTTGGGGTCCTTGATACAGGATGTGGTTTTCACATTTGTTCTGATCTGCAGGGCCTAAAGGAAAGCAGGGAGGTGGAGCACGGTAGACTGAACTTGATCATGGGCAATAGGAGATCGTCCCCTGTTACCAAGATCGGCGTTTACAGTTTAGTGCTTAGTAGTGATGTTAGTATAGAGTTATTTAATTGTTGCTATTCGCCAGAAATGGCAAGAAACATTATTTCATTTCACGCATTGTTCAGACAAGGATTTCAATTTTCTTTTGATAATAAAATTGGTTCGATTTCTGTTTTCAAAAATGGTATTTTGATTTTTACTGCTTATCCTTGTGATGGTGTGTATGAAACTGTTGAATGTGTTGACAATTTAGGACATAGTGTAAATTATATTGATTCTACCAGTGGTGTAGAAAAGGCATGTCTGTGGCATAGTCGGCTCGGGCACATCAGCAAGAAACGCATCGCCCAACTCCAAAAGGATGGAGTGTTGGAATCATTCGACCTTAGGTCGGATGATGTATGCGAATCTTGTCTGTTGGGAAAGATGACTAAATCACCTTTCAAAGGGTCTTTTGAAAGAGGTGAGGGTCTGCTGGACATCATTCACACGGATGTGTGTGGTCCATTCAGATCAACCACAAAGGATGGCACGCGGTTCTACGTGACCTTTACCGACGATTTTAGTAGATACGGTTATATCTACTTGATCAAGCACAAGTCGGACACCTTTGAAAAGTTCAAAGAATTTAAGAACGAGGTAGAAAATCAATTAGGCAGGAAGATAAAGATGCTCAGGTCCGACAGAGGCGGAGAGTATCTAAGTATCGAGTTCCTAGACTATCTAAAGGAATGCGGAATAATTTCGCAGTTGACACCTCCCAGGACACCACAGTTGAACGGTGTTGCAGAGAGGCGCAACCGAACCCTGTTGGACATGGTTCGTTCCATGATGAGTCGAGCTTCACTTCCCATTCACTTCTGGGGGTATGCCTTAGAGACTGCCGCCCATATCCTCAATCTTGTCCCAACTAAGAAGGTTGCTAAAACACCTCATGAGATGTGGACGGGGAAAATTCCCTCGTTGGCACATATCAAGGTCTGGGGCTGTGAGGCTTTCGTTAGACGAGAGACTCAAGACAAACTCGCAGACAGAAGCGAAAGGTGTTTCTTCCTTGGTTATCCCAAACAGTCATTTGGATATCTATTCTACAGACCAAGCGAGGACGTGGTCTTTGTAGCTAGACGAGCGGTCTTTCGAGAGAGAGAGAGCTCATATTCAAAGAGGACAGTGGGAGTACCATTGATCTGGAAGAAATTCAAGAGTCATTAGATGACGCAACCTTAGGAGAAACTAGCAACCAACATGAGGAAGAAGATCCTGTTGGTCCGACAGATGTATCCTTACCTCTTAGGCGTTCCGGTAGGGTTAGCATGCCACCCGAGTTTTATGGGTTCCATATAACTTCGGATGGGGACACGTTTGTCAGTGATAGGACACTGATAAATTTGGATGAACCAGCTAACTACCAGGAAGCAGTGGCGGGTCCTGAGTCTGCCAAGTGGAAAGAGGCCATGGATAGCGAGATCAAGTCCATGTATGACAATCAAGTTTGGAACTTGGTTGACAACGTACCGGGTCGAAAGACAGTCGGGTGCAAATGGATCTTCAAGAAGAAGACCGACATGGACGGAAAGGTACACACTTTCAAGGCAAGACTGGTTGCAAAGGGCTTTACTCAAACCCCAGGGGTTGACTATGACGAGACCTTCTCACCAGTAGCCAAGATAAAGTCTATTAGGATTATGCTGGCCATAGCTGCATTTCATGACTATGAAATTTGGCAGATGGACGTCAAAACCGCCTTCCTTAATAGAAAGTTGACTGAGGATGTCTACATGAATCAGCCAGAGGGTTTTGTCGATGCAAAGTATCCTAATAAGGTGTGTAAGCTTGAGAGATCAATCTACGGATTGAAGCAAGCTTCTCGCAGCTGGAATCTTTGTTTCCATGAGAAAGTCAAAGAATTTGGTTTCTCTAGAAGCGAGGATGAGTCCTGCGTATATGTCAAGGCTAGTGGGAGTATAGTCACCTTTCTGGTGCTGTATGTCGATGACATACTGCTCATGGGAAACGATATCCCAACCTTGCAAGATATCAAGGCTTGGCTTGGGAAATGTTTCGCCATGAAGGACCTAGGAGAGGCTGCCTATATTCTCGGGATAAGAATATTGAGAGATAGGAAGAAGAGACTAATTGGACTTAGTCAGGGTACATACTTGGAAAAGGTACTGAAAAGGTTTAGTATGGAAAATTCCAAGAAGGGAGAGCTGCCTATCCAAAGTAATGCAAAATTGAGTAAGACTCAAAGTCCGAGTACAGACGAAGAAATAGCTGAAATGAGTCGGGTACCTTACGCTTCGGCTGTAGGATCGATCATGTACGCTATGACGTGTACTCGCCCTGACGTGGCCTTTGCTTTAAGCATGGTCAGTCGGTACCAGGGTAACCCTGGAAGGGCGCATTGGATAGCTGTAAAGAATATACTCAAGTATCTGCGAAGGACAAAGGACATGGTGTTGGTCCTTGGAGGCAATGATACATTGAGAGTTGAAGGATATACGGATGCCAGTTTTCAGACGGATAGAGACAGTGGTCGGTCTCAGTCTGGCTGGGTATTCCTTCTGAACGGAGGAGCGGTAACTTGGAAAAGTTCCAAGCAAGATACGGCGGCTGATTCTACATGTGAATCAGAGTATATAGCAGCAAGTGAAGCGTCAAAGGAAGCGGCTTGGCTGAAGAACTTCATCGGTGACCTTGGAGTAGTCCCGAGTATTCAGGAGCCCGTGGAACTGTTCTGCGATAACGAAGGTGCGGTCGCCTTGACAAAGGAACCGCGAGACCATGGAAAGTCCAGGCATATCGACAGAAAGTACCACTACATAAGGCATAAGGTAGAAGAAGGTCACCTCGTGGTAAAGAGGGTATCATCGGAAGATAATCCTGCAGATCCCTTGGCAAAGGCTCTGAGTAGGATTAAGCATAATCAGCATGCTAGGAGCATTGGATTAAGAGATGATATAAAGTTTATGTAAATTAGATAGGTTTCGAAACTTGTAACAATGAATTGTATTTGACTCTTGTGATTTAATAATAGAGATTTATTAATGAGTAATGGGTTACTACTTTTGTCAATACTTTATCATTGTGTTTTATTTTGCATGTTTTACTTCCTGAATAATTGATTATTCAAATATCCACAGTCGATTACACTTTTTGGGAGTAAGTGTGAAGTAAGACTGTCATGAATTGGTAATAGATTGTCTAAGGAGTTAGACATTGCAATTGGATTGCTGCACCATTCGTGAGTACTTGGAAATGGAGATTTGAGTATTGGATAAACCCGCGCTCAATGGATTGCTTCATGGATTTCATCACGAGCAATGTTGAGACGATAATATCTTTTGATCTTTAAGCTAAGACATATGAGTTATGATTTATTAGACGGTTGTTCATTGATAATACGAAAACGCATCGGTAACTCGGTGTTATAAAACGTATTGTTGTGAGTGATTTGTCTGGTAAAAGACATAAGTATATGAGTCGAAGCTTATTCGTCCCTTGACCCTAACGGGGAACAGATATCTGTAGGCCTCTCGATGAATTTGAAGTTGACTAAAATGGTTGGCCAACCGGGACTAAATTGGTAGTCTAAGAGTCATATGCAAATCGGATATCGAGGAACAGTGAATCAGACCAGGATTGACTTTAATCCATGTCTTGAGTCTGAAAATATCTTGTTGGACGGAGGATCATCTGATCACTTATCTATGGACAGAATTGATTAGATCAGAGTTTGGCAGTGGTTTCTAGGAAGCTAAAAGTGCTGGTTAATTAGAGGTTAAATTGGTAATTATAGTCATAGACTTATCCAAGTGGGAGACTGTTGGATTAGGTGTCTAAGCCATGACTAATAATTAGTATTTGCCTAATTAATAGTAGCACAGTCCATTTGGGTTGCCCTCATGGCTGGAGGTTTGTTGGAAAGTTAAGTAGAGAGAAAGGGTTGATTTATTATATGACTAATAAATCAAGATATTGTTTGTTAATATATTATGGAGATAATATATTAATTAGAAATAATATTGTTGAGATTAATAATTAATCAGAAATTAATTGGATTAATTTCTGTGACATTAATTGGATTAATCAGGAGGTTAGGGATTAAAGTCGTACGAATTCAATAGTTGAATTGCGGCGCGCGGCGCGCAAATGTAAAGGCTGCGACGCGCGTACATATCCGTACGAATTCAATAGTTGAATTGTGGCGCGCGGCGCGCCAATGTAAAGGCCGCGGCGCGCGTACACATAATCCGGAAAATGGGATGCGGCTAGGGTTTCTAGCTTTACCCTTTGGTTCCCTATAAATAGGGAACCCTAGGCCTCATTATCGGTCGCTCATTCTATTGTTTCTCTCGGGAATCTCGATCCATAATCCTCTCGGCTTGGGTGTGATCTCATTTGAGGCAGGATATTTTTCCTGCTCAGCTTCCAGGAAATTCTAAAAGGTTGGTTTTTCTGATTTTATTCTTTTAGATAATTTTCTTATGGCCTTTAGGTTTTGTTATATGTTCAATTAGAAGAAAACATAGATCCTTATAGGTTGCATGTGAACTTAGGTTATTTAGTTCATGGTTGCAGAAAACCTTTCAGAACCCTCAGTCTGAGATGGCAGTGGAGCATCTTCATATGGAATTGTGTTTTCTTGAGTGAAACCCTGACTCTGACATGGTACACCTTCAGTTGGATTTGACATTTCTTCAGTTGGAACACCATCATTTCTTTCTGCTGGCACCTGTAAATATCACATAACACCATTTTAAATGCAGTAACTTACACATATGTAAAAACAATATTTTAAAATTGTACCTTCTTCCCTGTCATTGTCTTAGCACGTTTGACATTCAATTTTGCAGGTTTTGGATCCTTTGGACTGTTGGAAATCATGGTTCATGTAATTAGTTTCAAAAACAAGAGTTTGCAACGGAAGCATAAAATCATGAACACAAATTCCATTTTCAAGAGGATCATGCTACATGCATGTAGAGATAAGATGAAGAACAAACATAGTTTAAGTTCAAGATCATAACCTTTGTTCTTGGGTTTGGTTTGGATGATTTTGATAGCTAGGAATCAAATTAGAATCCCTCTATAGTTGATCCACCACAAGCTTGAACACCCTTGAATGCTAGTTCCACAACTTGCAAGATATGACTCCTTTTCTTATGAAACCAAAAACCAATTTTTTCTAAGAACTTAAGGAGAGTTTTTGGCTGATTTCTTGAAGCAAGAATGATGTACATACACCCTCAAAATCGTGGCCAACATATATCACACAAAGGAAAAGAAAAGCACATGCAACTAGCTTAAAAGAAAGTCCCATTTGATTTCTATAATCAAAAGCTAGAAGACACAAAGCATCTTCCTTTTCTTTTAAGTTCTTAATGCATTCTTTTCCTTCCAATATGGCTGATTTTATGATGACAAATGAAGTGCTAGTGGGTTGTTATTATTTATAAAACTTAGATAATAAAAGCTTATAAATAATACATCTTCTTATTTCTTAAATGGGATAACATTTAACCCATAATCATATACATAAATAAACCATCTAAATATACAATCTTAATTGTATAATTATATATATATATATATATATATATATATATATATATATATATATACATATATATATATATATATATATATATATATATATATATATATATATATATATATATATATATATATATATATATATAACAATATATATATATATTATTTAATTTACCAATTAAATTAAATAAAAGGCTTACTTATAAATCAATTAAATCGTTTTAACAATTTAAACAATTTAATTGTTACACTTAATTAATTCATCACATATGAATTATTAATCAACCTTTAATTTTGTAGTTATTATTATTTACCTCAAATAATAATAACCTACAAGATTAAATTGCAAGTTTAGTATCATTTGATGTTAAATCAAATTTAACGTTCTAAATGATCAATTGGTGTCAAACTTGTTGTTGGTGTGACCCTATAGGATCATGTATTATTAGTAATATCATTTTATGATCATCCTTGGGCATATAGAACTAACAATCTCCCACTTGCACAAGGTTGTATCATAGAATGATATCGACAGTGGTAAACGTCTAGCAACATTTCACTGCCCCCAATAACACATGACATTGTGCTATTCAACAACATTCAATTCTTCAGAAAACACGAGGCTCTAATTGATGTATAAGGTTATCTATCAATTATCCCTTTGTCACAGACATCATGTTGAACATGAGACATGGATCTTAATCATTCTCATTTTATGTTCAACTTTCAAACAGGCGCCTTAGATGTCTAACTCTCAACACATAAGAGGAACAAATCCCGTCTTGACTACATACGCCCCTCATATAGTTAGTACTATACATGAGTATGGCCTTTATGGTTGTCTGTATTTCAAGAACAACAGTAAACCATATCAAAGCATAGTACACTCTACACTTGAGTCCCAAATATGTATCTCAGGTCAAAGGATACAATGATAATACCTTTATTCAAGAATCACTTATGATGATGATCCATGGAGTGATCTTGAAACGGGTCAAGTCCAATACTTGTTCACTGATAAGTACCTATGAATTTGGTTGCAACCTTTTGCTACTTTTACCCATAAAAGTCAACCAATTCAATTCATATTAGTCTTACTTCATAATTGCTCCCACAACTATGATAGACTATGGACGTTTAGAATAACTAAATTATTCAAGGATTAAACATGCTAATAAAACACAATAATTATGAATGAAACATCACGTCACATATATTACATAATTCTTGTCGTTTACATAAGTTCATATTCATAAAACATTAAACACAAATCAAATCCATTCATTAGAAAAACGGAGTCCTATACCCTTAGCATGACTTTCATGCTTAGTTTGGGGTAAAGGTTTCGTGAATGGGTCTGCCAAATTTTGATCTGTATGAACCTTGTGAATACTTATTTCACCATTCTTAACTTCATGTCTAATGTAGTTATACCTTCGGTGAATGTGTTTGGTTTTTTGATGCAATCTAGGTTCCTTTGCTTGAGCTATAGCACCTAGATTGTCACAGAAGATTTCTATAGGGTCCCGAATGGAAGGAACAACCCCTAAATCTTCTATGAACTTTCTCATCCAGACAGCTTCTTGAGCAGCTTCTGAAGCAGCCACATATTCTGATTCTGTAGTGGATTGTGCAATCACTTCTTGTTTGGAACTCTTCCAAGACACGGCTCCTCCATTTAAAATAAAGACATACCTAGATTGAGATTTCGAATCATCCCTATCTGTTTGGAAGCTTGCGTCAGTGTAACCCTTTACCTTTAAGCTTTCTTCCAAACCGCCGTAAACTAAGAACATATCTTTAGTTCTTCTCAAATACTTAAGAATGTTCTTTACAGCAGTCCAGTGGGCTTCACCTGGGTTCTGTTGATACCTACTAGTCATACTTAAGGCACATGAGACGTCGGGCCTAGTGCATAACATGGCATACATGATGGACCCAATTGCCGAAGCATATGGGACATGTTTCATACTTTCAAGTTCAGTCCTAGTGTTTGGGCACTGAGACTTGCTTAGGATGGTGCCATGCGGCATTGGCAAGAATCCTCTTTTGGAGTCTTGCATCTTGAACCTTTTCAAGATTTTATCAATATATACACTTTGGCTAAGACCAATAAGTCTCTTAGATCTATCTCTATAGATCTTTATGCCTAATACATAAGCAACTTCCCCTAGATCCTTCATTGAGAAACAACTCTCAAGGAACGCTTTGACACCTTTTAAGGTTGGGATGTCATTTCCAAATAAAAGTATGTCATCTACATACAATACTAGGATTATGACAATGCTCCCACTAGCTTTCTTGTAAACACAGGAGTCATCCTCATTTTTGATGAATCCAAAACTCGTAATCTTTTCATCAAAACGGATGTTCCATGTTCGAGACGCTTGCTTTAATCCATAGATAGATCTTTTAAGCTTGCACACTTTGTTTGGATGCTTGGGATCGACAAAACCTTCAGGTTGATCCATATAGACATCTTCCAATAAGTATCCATTAAGGAAAGCGGTCTTGACATCCATTTGCCATATCTCATAATCATAGTACGCGGCTATGGCAAAAAGTATCCTAATCTACTTGATCATTGCCACTGGAGAAAAGGTCTCATCATAGTCAATACCATGAGTCTGTGAGTATCCTTTAGCGACAAGTCTAGCCTTAAAAGTGTGAACATTTCCATCCACGTCGATTTTCTTCTTGAAAACCCATTTGTTCCCAACAGTCTTACAATTGGTGGGAAGATTAACCAAGTTCCAAACTTGATTATCGTGCATGGATTGCATCTCAGTGTTCATGGCCTCAAGCCATTTATCAGATTCAGGATCTGATATTGCACTCTGATAGTTGACGGGTTCATCAGAATCTATCGTATAACATTCCTCATCCATCAAAAGGTAACCATACCTTTCTGGTTCAATTCGAACCCTACCAGATTTGCGAACACCTTGTGTTACAATTTGTTCCTGATCAACCGTTTGTTCAGGTTCAACAATTTCTTGTTGAATGCTAGATTCAACTTCTTATGTATCAGGTTGTGGTTCCTGAAGTTCCTCAAGTTCCACAAACCTCCCACTAGCCTCTTCCGTCAGAAACTTGTTTTCTAGGAATTCAGCTTTTCGAGAAATAAATATCTTATTCTCGATGGGATTGTAGAAATAGTATCCAAGACAATCTTTCGGATACCCTACAAAGATACATTTAGTTGAACGGGGTTCTAATTTGTTTGAAGCTTCTTGTCTAACATAAGCTTCACAACCCCATACCTTGAGATAGGATAAAGATGGAACCCTTCCATGCCATATCTCATAAGGCGTTTTATCTACCTTCTTAGTAGGTGCCATGTTTAGGAGACGAGCAGCTGTTTGTAAAGCATAACCCCAAAAAGATAAAGGTAGAGTACTTCTACTCATCATGGATCGAACCATATCCAATAGTGTTCGGTTCCGCCTCTCAGACACACCATTATGTTGTGGTGTTCCAGGTGGAGTAAGTTGTGAAACAATTCCACAAGTCTTACAATGATCCATAAAGTTTGTACTTAAGTACTCACCTCCTCTATCAGAACGAAGAACTTTAATTGTTTTGTTGAGTTGATTTTCCACTTCACTTTGAAACATTTTGAACATTTCAAACGCCTCATGTTTATGTTTAATCAAATAAACATATCCAAAACGACTAAAGTCGTCAGTGAAGGTGATGAAATATCTTTCACCATATCTAGTCAATGGCTTGAAAGGACCACATACATCCGTATGTATGATTCCTAACAAGTCCTTTGCTCTCTCATTGGATCCGGAGAAAGGAGCTTTAGTCATCTTGCCATGTAAACAAGATTCACATATATCAAATGAGTCATTCTCATTTGCCTTCAAAAGTCCACTCTTTTGAAGTTGGGATATGCGATTCTTGTTTATATGCCCAAGGCGACAATGCCATAGATAGGTTTGACTCAAATCAAATTTGGGTTTCTTGGTGAAAGTGTGGTATAAAGAGCCATTGTTAGTCTTTTCATCAAGGTTTACTTCATAAATTCCATTTAAAGGCCTAGCCTCAAAATAGAATACATTATTTTTGTAAACACAAATATCATCATTATTAAAGGAAAGATCAAATCCACATTGACTTAATTTAGCAACCGAAATAATATTCCTAGTCAAGCTAGGAACATAGTAAACATTCAACAATGTCACACACAAGCCATTAGGTAGTAATAAATTAAAACTTCCAATTGAATCCACCGCAACCCTTGCATTGTTTCCAACCCGAAGTACTACCTCATTTGCCTTCAGTTGCCTATTCCTTTTGAACCCCTGCAACATATTACATATGTGAGTTCCACAACCAGTATCAAATACCCATGTGTTAGGAGATAAATTATAAAGTTCTAGGTCTATCACATAGATACCTGAAGTGCCTTCACCGGCCATCTTTTTCTTCAACTCCGCAAGATAAGTAGGGCAATTTCTCTTCCAATGCCCAGCTTTGCCACATTCAAAACATGTGTCTTCTTTGGCAACCTTTGCCTTCTTCTTGGGCGGATGGGAAGGTTGGACAACTTTCTTGCCCTTACCTTTGAAAGCTTTTGCTTTCCCCTTGCCCTTGGAGTTGGTGGGGTGTTCTGGTCTAGTTCTCTTTGTGCCACCTTCCTTGATCATGAGAACTTGAGCGGTTTTCTTAGGCAGATTCTTTTCCGCGGTAATTAGCATCCCATGTAATTCCGGGATAGTCTTGTTTAAACCATTCATGTTAAAATTCATGACAAAATGATCAAAGGACTTTGTCAAGGAGTTAAGGATCATATCCGTTGCTAGCTCTTCGGGCATCACAACTCCAAGACGTGCCAAATGATCAATGTGACTCTTCATTTTGAGTACATAAGAGCTTACCGACTGCCCATCCTCCATCTTGCAAGCATGGAAAGCCCGAACAGTTTCGAACCTTTCCGTTCTTGCAAGTTGTTGGAACATTTCCTTTAGTTGATGAATCATGTCATAGGCTGAATGATTCTCCAAATCCTTCTGAAGGTCAGGAATCATGGTTGCCAACATGAGGCATGATGCATCGATGGAATCATCCATCTTTTTAAGCCATGCATCGTGTGCGGGCTTAGGAATGGCAGGGTGCTCTTCTGGAAGTGGTTCCTTGAGAACATATTCTTTCTTTTCTTGTTTGAGAACAATTCTCACACTACGGTGCTAATCCAAGAAGTTGGTATGGTTAAGTTTTTCTCCTTCAAGGAGAGACCGTAGTGAGGTTTTGTTAGGAGCCGAGTGTGTGTTGTTTGGTGCCATCTACAAAATTTTAACAAGGTTCTATTTAGTAAATTATGATGTTAAGTCCTTAATAATTAATACCCTTTCTTGTTTCATAAACTTTAATTAATTAAGGTCTAGAATCCAAGTTGCATCACGAATAAGTGGTTAGGTATCCTTTATCCCGCCTATTCGAATCAACAAGGTAGGTAACGGTTTACCAATTATATCCAAATATAATTTCTAGAGTTATGGGATCCCATTATAACATTTATAAGTTTGGCATGTTTGATCCCATCTATGCCTTGGATTTCTAATGCTTAGGTGACCTTTATCACAAGAGATTTCCAAACGAATCATCCTACTTAAACGGACGTGTAGTTTTGTCAACTATTGATGGTTAGGTGTCCTTTATCCCATCAATATTGCAAAACTACTTCTTGTATCACAAGAAGACTCCAAGTGGTTAGGTATCCTTTATCCCACAAGGAAATACAAATGATACATGAGTGTCTTTAAGAGGGACGACATTGATTCGTATTTCATAAGGGATTTGAATGTTTTACAATTCTAATTTTGAAAAACATATGGTATCATGTAGATTGCATGCATCCAATGAACATGGTACCATTAAATCTTATTTTGTTAATTGGTTCCTTAATCATAAAATCTCCATTTTATTGATTCTTTGTTTGTGGTCAAGATTACAATTAATATCCAATATTAAGTTTGAGTTTGATCACATATATTAGAACCAATTTATAATCCTAAATAATTACCATTATTACTTAGGGTTGGAGTTTGTAAGAGTTCATAAAATCTCCATTTTATTTCTTGTTTCAATCATTTTCAAAACTTGACTTAATAGGTTTTATAACAAAACCCATTTTAATAAAACCAATTTTATCACATCTTATGTTTTAAATGTCAACTTTTGAAAAATACAAACTCCTTGATGATTATGTTTAATTATCTAGGTTGTCTAGCATGCAAAATCTTATTTTCATCCACAACATAACATAATAAAACATTCAAACATCACAAGCATGCATGGGTGCATAAACACAAGCCAACTAGTTTGATATTTCATGTGAGACACACATGAAATATCAAGTCCAAACCTAGGGACAAAAGGGTGACAAAAACTCAACCAAATGATCTTCGATTTGGCTACAATTTTGCCAAGCTTCTTATATCACCAAAAGACACTTGAACCACCATTTCTTGACATCCTTGAGTGAGTTATGAATTTTCTTTGCCCCCTTGAAAACTTGCGAAATCCAGGGGCAGCAGGAAAAAGTTTTGTGGTTTTTGTTGCATTTTTCAATTCATTCTTGGGTATATTGATGCTAATACTTGTTGAAACTTAATGTATATACTAGATATTAAAGTTACCAACAAGTATATCACCAAATAACCAAGATATGAATTTTAAAAACACTTTCAAAACAATTTTGAAATCTGGACAGCAGCTCTTCAGAAAGTGCTGCTGTTGGGTGCAATCTTCTCTTGGTCTTTTACTTCCTTCTCTTATTACATTTAGTGAAATAAATAAAATACAACTATTCTAATATTTACAAAATGAATATTAAGAAGGAAATAACTAATTATTATTACAAACCATTTGAATAAATGAATAGATTACAACCATATCGAATAAAAACACAAAACATGCATCATATGGTCCTTGTCTTGTTTATGCACCATTTTATCACATAAAATCATAAGAAAATCAACACTTTGTTTTTCTAAGGCAACAATTTATGTAACCAAAAGCATGCTAATCATAAGATATAGTTGGTTACATAAAATCATAGATAATATACTTGCATGTTGCCAAAGAAGCCATGCATGAAACTTTCATTTAAGAAGATGAACATTCATGGCTTCCAAAAACCAAGTTTATCCAAATATACTTATTATCTAAACATGCAATATAGCCATGGCTCTGATACCAATTGTTGGAAATCATGGTTCATGTAATTAGTTTCAAAAACAAGAGTTTGCAACGGAAGCATAAAATCATGAACACAAATTCCATTTTCAAGAGGATCATGCTACATGCATGTAGAGATAAGATGAAGAACAAACATAGTTTAAGTTCAAGATCATAACCTTTGTTCTTGGGTTTGGTTTGGATGATTTTGATAGCTAGGAATCAAATTAGAATCCCTCTATAGTTGATCCACCACAAGCTTGAACACCCTTGAATGCTAGTTCCACAACTTGCAAGATATGACTCCTTTTCTTATGAAACCAAAAACCAATTTTTTCTAAGAACTTAAGGAGAGTTTTTGGCTGATTTCTTGAAGCAAGAATGATGTACATACACCCTCAAAATCGTGGCCAACATATATCACACAAAGGAAAAGAAAAGCACGTGCAACTAGCTTAAAAGAAAGTCCCATTTGATTTCTATAATCAAAAGCTAGAAGACACAAAGCATCTTCCTTTTCTTTTAAGTTCTTAATGCATTCTTTTCCTTCCAATATGGCTGATTTTATGATGACAAATGAAGTGCTAGTGGGTTGTTATTATTTATAAAACTTAGATAATAAAAGCTTATAAATAATACATCTTCTTATTTCTTAAATGGGATAACATTTAACCCATAATCTTATACATAAATAAACCATCTAAATATACAATCTTAATTGTATAATTATATATATATATATATATATATATATATATATATATATATATATATATATATACATATATATATATATATATATATATATATATATATATATATATATATATATATATAACAATATATATATATATTTTATTTAATTTACCAATTAAATTAAATAAAAGGCTTACTTATAAATCAATTAAATCGTTTTAACAATTTAAACAATTTAATTGTTACACTTAATTAATTCATCACATATGAATTATTAATCAACCTTTAATTTTGTAGTTATTATTATTTACCTCAAATAATAATAACCTACAAGATTAAATTGCAAGTTTAGTATCATTTGATGTTAAATCAAATTTAACGTTCTAAATGATCAATTGGTGTCAAACTTGTTGTTGGTGTGACCCTATAGGATCATGACATATACTACAAAACATTCTTTTTCCAACTTGTTGCCTTGTTATGACCCGGTTCATGACATATACTACAAAACATTCTTTTTCCAACTTTTGATACTCTATGTTTTCCTACCTTTTCAGTAACATCTTTCCTTCTATTCACTGTGGGACTTCCTGGCATTCTCCTACTTTTAGGTGGCAATGGTGGGGTAAATGGGGTTTCTGGCCACATGTTGCTCCTATTCATAGGTGATAATCTTTGTTGGTAAGCTTTTAAGTACATATCCCTAGTGAAAAAATCCTGTACATAACTCTCAACCTTTCTATTAAGGAAACATATGGCACCCACTGAATGGACACAACCATATCCATTTAGTTGCCATAATCTACAAGAGCAAGTCCTTTTTTCCAAGTCCACTTGATATGCTTCACCTGCATTTCTTGTTTCAAATTCATGCAAGTCACTAGGCAAAACCTCCCAATATATTTGTTTAATCTACAAGTCATTCAACTTATGTATAACCCATGGGGAAATGTTAGTGGACCATCCTCTTCCATTCATCTTGAACATCCTCTCCATCATATAAAGCCTTAATTCCTCTAGCATGGTAATGATGGGTTTTCTCCTAGCTTCAACAATAACTGCATTGAAACTTTCACATAAACCATTCTCATTTGATGCACAACCTCTCCCAGTTTGAAAATAAGCTTTTGACCAAGTCTTTGGGTCATTGTCCATCAAGAATTGGTTGGCAGGTGGACAAAGCAATTCCAATTCCTTCATAATCTGTTTGAAGTGTTGTTCTGTAGTAGCATTGGATGCTTTCCAGAACAAGTTTTCAAAATGAGCACTAAGGATTTTTTTTTAAGTTTGCACATATATGTCTTGCACACTGCCTGTGTTTTGCTTGAGGAAGCAGTTCCTTCACAACCTCCATTAATCCCTAAGTCAAACAAAACAAGGTAAATAATCCAACAACTACACATACACAAGTAATTATATTAAAAGTAAATCTTTACCTTATGTTGGTCAGACATCAATGTTAAGCCATTGCCCAAAGCAAGATCAAGGTCATCTATAAGCAAATCCAAAAACCACTTCCAATTCTCCTTATTCTCCACACATACCACAACCCAAGCAATTGGGAATATTTGGTTGTTAGCATCCCTACCTATAGCAGAAAGCAACTCTCCACAAGAAATTCCCTTTAAGAAACACCCATCTATTCCTATCACTCTTCTACACCCTTCAATCCACCCTTTCTTGATAGCTTCAAAACAGACATAAAACTTGCTGAAGTAATTCTTTCCATCAGGCATTGAATTTACATCCAATTTCACAGTGGATCCAGGATTAGTCCTTCTAATCTCTGCACCATAAGACCACAATTTTGCATAATGCTCTGTAAGTGTTCCCTCTATCAAAGTCATTGCATGTTGTCTTGCCCTTCTACATTGGCTGAGACTAACATCTATTCCAATTTTCTTTATGACTTCAAGTTTAAGTTACCTAATAGTTAGCTTTTGGCTATGTAACATCTCTTTTGTGTAATGACTTCCAATCCAGGAGTATGTCACAATTGATCCTAACTTGTAGTTTCTTGCACAATTATACTCATTTTTCAAGGATTTGATTTGAAATGAATGTTCATCTCCCATCCATGAGGCCCGTAATCTAAAACTACATTCCCCTTTACAACATAACACCATTAGTCTTTTGTTATCATTTTTCTTGAAACAAAGTTGGTATCCATTAGCAACAGCATAGTTACATAACATGTGTTTAAGCTGTTTTGGGTTCTCAAACCTCATACCTAACACGGGACATTGCATCCTCCAATGTAAATTCTCATTGAAAATGCAATGCTCAACCCCATCCTCAACAACATCTGCTTAGCCTTCATGGGTCTCCTCAGAACACATTTTACTCAAGAAGTCATCATCACAAGTCTTGTTCATCTTAGGAATATCTTCTGGACCAATCATATCATCCAAATCATGAAAATTGGGAAAGTCTTCTTCTACATCAGGCTCTTTCTCAACAACTTTATCATCTTTATAAACAACTTCATCTTCTCCTTCATCACTTAAAACAAGATTCATATCATCATCAAACCATTCTTCTAGCCCTAACACTGTATGGTCCATATACAATGATATTACCATATTTGACTCATACGCTTCAGTAGCCTCATCTAAAAATTGGGCATAGTCGAGATCATTGTCTATGGGTCTTACACCAGTAGACAAAGGTTTTCCTGGGATACAATAGAACAGTTTCTCACATGGTGATCCAGTAAAACGTTCCAACCAACTTCTACATGCGTGAAGATTCATAGCAGCAAAATCAAAGTCTGTAAACAGATAGGTTTCCCCTTCAGCGTAAGAGCAAGAATGGCAAATAAACTTACCATTGTAGTGCAATATTACTTTGAAATACACTGAATCGGGAAGATTATTAGCCATGCAATTGTGGTTCTCCAGTTGATACTACTTCAAGCTTGCAAATCGTTATTCGTCACTGCCTTCGTCTTGAAAAAACCCTAATCGCCCCCATTGTTCTTTCAACTACACCGAATTCGCAACTGAAGCTCTTAGAACATGTCATCTGCTCATTTATTTCACTGAACTTTTCCACGTCTTTTTTCTTTTGTGTTTAAATGAAGCAAATTTGCCAACTGTAATGCCACATAAGCGCTTCACCGTCTCAACAGGGTTTCCTTCCAAAAAGGACTATATAGACACGATATTTTTCACTTTAATGGCTTAAAACATCTAAAATAAAGTTCAGGGGCCTTTTAAAATAATTTTAGATACTTTGTGGGGCTAATAGATCAATAACCCTTTTTGTAACTCAACTTGTATGGTCCTATTGAAATATTATTTATAACATATTTACATAGAGTAGAAGCCTTAGATTTTCAAAACAAATTAAACTGTTTAAAAGTATAAAAGAGATACTCGAAATCAATATAGAGACTAGTATATCAAATGAATTCATATGCTATTTCCTGCCTAAAAATTGTCGTCACTAGATTAATGTGACTATTTCCTCTTTTTATATCACACTATGGTACATGATTCTCAGATGACCGCATTTTGAAAATAGTATATTGGACTGGGAAGCTTAATGAGTCACACAAGTAATAAAAATGTATATAACAATACCAGATACAAATACATATCCCCAAATCCCAAGTCATTTTGTGTCATCGTAATACCCTCGACATTTAAGAGGGTTAGCGTTTTTCTCCTCAAGTGTAGATGGTTAAATAGAGCATGTTAAACAAGTTAGCACAAAGTATAGTTAATAGATAGTGGCTTAAACATTGTATGAACCATCACAAGTGTACCAGACAAAGAGTATACAGTATCCAATGTGTCATTAAGGCCTTCTAGAATACCAACACAAACATTGTAACATCATAATTAACAATCTATGTCATTTTTAAGTGTTTCGGCTGCACTAGGGTCATTACCAATGTCCTAATATGAATGAATGCAACATGATCATGATTTATGAATATCATATATGTCTTACAAAAATGAAAAAATATTATACAATTACGTCCCTTTCTCAAAACTGGGTTCATCCTAAATTGTTTACTTGTAAAATCCAAAAAGTACATAATAGTAATAGGAGGCATATTATATAACACCATAAAAACACATATAATAATAATAATGTCATATGCTCAAAATAATATGTACCCACATTCTCGTTCTTGTAAGTTGGCAACTTATAATGCCTTTCCAATACCCGAAAAGCTATTAAACACCTAAACCATTCAATTATGTGTAACATTATCTAAATTGTGGCAATTTAGCAAATTAGGTCACATGAATTCAATGTCTAAATAAATCTTTCATTTCTCTTATGTAGACATTAAGGACCCATAAGACTAAGTAGACCGGGAATCAAGTCGACATGCATATTTTGAAATTTGTTGGACACAATAATACATAGCTGAGTGAATTTTTTTCATTGATAAAACCTACCCAGTTTTTCCTAGGTTCCTTACTTCTAAGAAAAAAAACAAAAACTTCATTTGTCAATCGATTTCACCTAAACGGATTTCCAACTCATGTAGTTAGATTTCTACTTATCTAAGGTCAATCTAAGGCATTGCAAATACTATTCTAACACCTATTTCATCATTAGTTACAAAATATATTCGAATTCTTCATTGAAATCCATGGTGGTTTCACCATTTTCATCATCTCACCCTCACAACTTTATTTAGCAACCAATTTTGAATGGTTTCCATCAAATTAAACGAACACGAAGCATTAGAATAATTGTTTGAACACTTATCGACCTCAAATTAATCCATCAAATCTCAAATGAAAGGATTTAAACGATTAATCCCCATTTTTAGTCAAAAACTCGTCTCAAATAAAGAGATGCTTTAATTAAATACCTTGGATCATCCTCTAATAGAAAATGGGAAAGAAAAACCAATACATTCGACCTCATAAACTCAAACTTGAATTTTCTCTCAATCTTCCAAGGTTTTATATTTTCTCCTCTAAAAACCTAATGAAAATGGAGGTTTTAGTAAAACCGTGTAGGTTGAAGCCTTTCAAACTTTTCATTTTCACACTCAAGCCACAAAATTTTGATTTATCCAACTTTTACCCCAAATAGCTTTATGTTATTTAATCTACTCCCTAATTGAATTGGTAATTAATATAAATTAACCAAAGTCTACACTTAAATAAAAGTGTAATTCTATTTTTTTAACATGCCTTAATTTTCACATGGGAAGCTTACATCTTAATTTTTGTCATCATTTACTTATTAACTAGTGGGTAGCCCATGCTTTGCACGGGGTGAAGTCCATATTTACACATTTAATCTTATCATTTTTTATTTATCACCAACTTTATTTAAAAAAAGAATAATGTGTAACTCACCTCCGTCTCACCAGCAGCTATTGCTTCTGAATGTGCAACTTCCATTTCTGTATCTTTTTCAACATATCGAACATGCTGCATACAAATATAAAAAGTATATCATAGAAGATTGAGAAACATGATGTTTATTCATCAAATTTAAACCTTTAAAATGGAATTTGTATTAACTGAATACCTCCATAGGATCCATGCTTGCAGTAGACTTATAAAACTTGTCCAGGAATGATCTCTGGATAAAATAACCACCAATATGGTAATATTATAAATTGTAATAACAGAATACACAATGAAGTTTGTGTAATAAAAATTATTAACAGCCTACCGAGTTATATCTCTGAGGTGATATTGCCTATAGCATGAAGAAGTCCAATGGTTCAACATGCATTTCCCACTGTTTGTCTCATGAAGTAAACCCCATCATGTGTGAAAGAGATAATTGTATTAAACTGCAACACAAAAAAAAATAGATTCAGATTTGTGAAAATGACCATTTTGCCCTTTTCTTTTTAAGATGCAGCCAAGAAGAATCTCTTTGCTTTTGTGGTGCCTATTTCACTTTTTCTTAATGTGTTTTGTTCAAGTTAATAGCCCAGCAGATAAATTTGTTAAAATAACCATTTTGCCCTTGTCTTACGAAAACCTCAAACTGAATATAGAGATAGTTAAAAGAGGTAACAGATCTCGCAACATCTAAAAACCAAAGCCGAATTAAGTGAGAGAGTAAGTTAGAAAAATGATTGATTTGGCCCTTGCGAAAAAAAATTAACCATTATTGTCCTTAAAAGCTATTTTTCTAACATTTTTCGTCCTTGGGTCGTTTTATTTAACGGTTAGGGCATTGATGGCATCATGCTAAATGCCCTTTTTACCCTTTTCTCTCATGTTAGCCATTCATGAGACCACAAAGATAACTAAATATGAAAACAACATATGTAATTATGTAATTACCTTTCCATCCATGCCCTCTATGCCAGCAGCAGCCCCTTCAAGGGTCTAATAACGTACAAAACCAAACCCTTTTGACCAACCTAAAGCACGATCTTTGACCACTCTAGCTGCAGAAAGTAAAAAAATAACTATTAAAGTTCAAAAAAACAGGAATTGAAATCATAATTCATGGAGAAGAAACAAACCATGAACAACTTCAACAAACTTTTCAAAGCATTCTTTATTGCTAAGACCTGCATTTAGCAGCAACAGAACAGAAATATTTAGACTGTAAATGCATGTATCTTTAAGCAAAAAGATATTTACAATATTTAGATATAAAAATACCAAAAAGAGTGATCCTGAATAATCGAAATTCAATTCAATTGAAGAAAAACAGTGCAAGAACCTGTGGGTTAGAAAATTTGATTTTTTAACGTAATCACAGTAATCATTCAACAGAGAATCGCATCTACAAGTGAGAAAGATAAATCTCAAAAGGCCTAGGAACACGAAATCACAAATATTTTCAATTACATGAAGTAAATAAATCTGAAAAAAATAGCAAAATCATGAACAATGTTCATATGATTCAGAAAAATTGGAAAAAGATAAGGAAAATAGTAATGAGCAATTTGAACCTTCAGCCATCATCATCAGGTCCAGAGAGGAGCATTTGAAGACCGGTCAGAGGGATGCGAGCAACAATCGAGAGAGGGATGTTCAGATTGAAAACTATTTCCCATCATTTGAATTTAAACCGACGAAAATTTTGCAGCGATGTCGCACCCTCTATTGGTTTTGCCGTTCTCGCGTGAAGCGGTGGGATTTGGGGAGAGAATGAAGCTAAAGCGGTGGAGAAGAGTCTGAACTAAGAAGACGTGAAGACCCGAAAGAGGAAAGTTACCCGGGAAAAAATATCGGATCCAAAATAACCCGCGGGCAAATAACATTGACAACAAAAAAAACAACCCCCAAATTAAAAATCCAAATTAAACATAAATCTTTTGAAGAAATTACAGATTTGCTTATGCCTAAGTCAAGAGCCACTTTGCCAGCAACATCAGTTCCTAGTTGTTCAATGGAAGCTTCTAACGTATGTCCTGCTCTAAAGTAAATGTCAAGTTAACATAAGTGAAAAATGAACATGAAACCATCTTTCAAGTACACAGAGCAACATGTGATTGTGTTTTAATTTTGAAATTGAATCTATGTTTTTGACTATGATCATGTGATGTTTTGTTATGCTAAACCTACTATGTGAAAATATTCAAGATTAAGTACAACAAATCAATGCATACAGGAAACATCAGTTACATTTAGGGTTATAAAAAACAATGAAGAACATTGTGTGATGGAATAAACTCAAACTATTGAATCACGTACAATGAAATAACTCACAAGAGATCGAGAAGCAAAGACTGATACCGATGGCTATGGTGGTGTGCGAGGGCTGTGCGATGTCGAAAATAGGGCCGCCGGCGACACTGTGCGAGGGTTTGCTGGTCGGCGACTATTTGTGTGAGAAGGGAAGGCGAGAAGAGAAGAAGAAGAAGGAAAACACGGCTAAAATAGTTACCTGAACTTAAACGGAGCCGGTGCGTTCGTGTTTCAGTTGCAGCGGTAAAGCGGCGGGAGCAGGGAGAATTAGCTGTGAAGAGGGAAACCTGCTTTCTTGGGACGCGGTGAAGGAGTTGATGAAGAAAAATCGGCGGGTGAGTTATAGAATCAATTGAGCGAAGCTCGGTGTTCGGAGATGGAGTTGGGAAGGGAGAGGAACCGGGTATACGGGTGGTGGAGATGTAGGAGAAGACGGGTTCCACCGCTTCTCTCCTGAATCCTTCTTCTTTCCCCATTTTCTTTTGATTTCTGCGATGTAAACGTATCTGGGGCGGCGACAAAGGAAAACGGATCCACATGACCCGCGTGACAAACAAAAAAAGTTACATCCAACCCACAAAATTACGCAAATTAAACAGATATATAAATTCCTTGTACATATCGAATACTCGTTAGTACCTAAAATGGTATTGTCCGCAGGTAATCGGTATCCCCGTTTAACTTAAACGGTTAATTAAATGGGTAATGTCCACAGAAAGAAAACTAAAGTTCTAAAATCCAAAATACAACACATTACATAATCAAATCCAAATCACAAATCACAATATTTTTTGGACTGAAATCTACATAATAGATATAAATGGGTAATGAGCTAAGTAAAAACTAAAAAGGTAATAATGTCATATACTATTATACTATATCGGGCCGGTTAATCGGTTATTCGGGCAGGGTAATCGGGGAAGGATACTAATACCATCCCCGTCCCCGCCCCCGATATAAATTTTCGGTTTTTCCCCGTCCCCGTTTATTGTCCCCGAACCCGGACCATTTATTTCGGTTTTCGTTTTCCCCATCGGTTTTGGTTTTTTTTTTGCCATCCCTATAGCCGAACACAACCATGGTCTCGTAATAGCATAGAGCCTAAAGTTTTGTATATGTAAAATAACTCGCAAAAACTAAAAAGAAATTGATCTATTCTAATGAAAAAATTACATATCTTCGTTATATAGACCATGGTTCAAATCCTTATGATAAGAACTTTATATTTCGAAGCTCTAAAATGTGAAAGACCATATTAAAACTAATATAGTATTCCTTTGAAGCTTATTTTTTTAATTTAAGTATTATATACTTGGATTGGTCGTTTTTTCGTTAAGATCATGTCAACCTCACTTTACTTTTAGTTTATATTTTGAGTAAATAGAGTTCATAATGATTCATCTCTAATCATATTTTATATTTCACTCGATTCTCTACACCAAAAAGAATAATTCAAATAAGTTCATTTTCCCCAAATTTTTTTAGATTTATATGAATACCTATTCATTTTACAATGTTTTTATTATTTTCTAACATCTTTTTTTTACAATTTAAAATTCATATTATTAATTAAATATAACCAAACATAAAATTTGTATAAAAATAATTCAATTAATTCTGATCTTAATAAAAAATATATTAAATAAATAATTTCATTCATAACACATCAAAATAAATATACACGCTCGTTTTTACAAACATTATACATATATTTGAAGAAATATAACATATGGATTTAAAAGAACTATTACCCATTATCATTGCATAATCAGGGTGAACAACTACGGAAATTGCCAAAGAGGGTTGGATAAAATATCAACAACCTTATATATCATAACCTATAGACTTGAAAGGGACCAATAGTGCACTGTTTCTTTCCTTCCGATTTTATTATTTTTCACTTAATAATCGATAACAATGCTTTGATGTTTGAACATGCCCCACGATTGAAAATTTGCACTACAACCCATATCTTTTCTTTTAATTACATTTTGCATCTTTACTTTACGAAACAATATAAAAACAGAGTAAATTACATTTTTGGTCCCTGTGGTTGGACAAAACTAACAGATATGTCCTAACTATCAATTTTCCACATTGAAGGTCACTAAGGTTTGCGTAAATTACCAAATAGAGCCCTGGGCATATAAAAAGACTAAAATGCCCTTTCTAATTTCTTTTATACATATTATATAATTAATTAATAAAAAAATAAAAAACCTAACCCACCCCACCCCACCCTACCCCCACCTTACCCCCACCCTACGTCTCTCTCTCTCTCTCTCTCTCTCTCTCTCTCTCTCTCTCTCTCCTCCGGTCGCGATGAGTTTGTTACGATCCAAACAAAAACCTGGAAGTATTATCACACTTGCTGGTGACAACAAAAGAGCATCGATGCATTTAGGTTCAGATCCAAACAAAAGAGAAGCACCCATCAATATCCAACGGAGCTATAAGCTTGATTCTGCCATTAACCGAGAAGGAACCTCCAATTCGTAGATAGGGGAAACAGAAAAGAACAGAATAATCAAAACGAAAAGCTTTTCTTACCCTGTCAGGCGTTGCCGATAAATTAAGTATATGGAATATCAAGAAAACGCTAAGTTTCGATTTTTTTTTTCTTTTTGGAAGATCATCGAACTACAGTGCGTGTACTTCTATAGATGAACAAAGATAAGATGATAATGATTTATTCATATACCAGACAAGTCCAATAAAGACTCGGCAAAATTTCAAGTAAAAGATGTCGAAATTGCAACAAAAAGTAACAAAGGATACGCAATTTATATCCGCGTTTCGCCATTATACTGGAACTCGATCGCAAAAGAAACAGGTATTCTTCGTCTTTGTAGTCGGTGCTTTGTGACGTTGATGAGCTTGACGTCTCAACTGATCAGTTGAGCAATGGCAATTGAAGAAATCAAACAGACACACGTATACGTATAAATGTATGTATTTATATACAAATATACACCGATATCTATATACAATTTGAATCGAAATGTTGCAATCAGAGGCTTCTGTGAAAAATCCACCGGAATAAGATGATGATCTTGGTAGGGCTTGTTGGAAGGAGAGAGAGAGAGAGAGAGAGAGAGAGAGAGAGAGAGAGAGAGAAAGAGAGAGAGAGAGAGACGTGGGGTGGGGGTGGGTGGGGTATTTTCTTTTTTTATTAATAAAATAAATAACAAATTTAAAGAAAAAGAAAAAAGAAATAAAAAAGGGCATTTTAGTCTTTTTATATGCCTCGGGGCTCTATTTGGTAATTTACGCAAACCTTAGTGACATTCAATGTGGAAAATAGATAGTTAGGACCTATCTGTTAGTTTTGTCCAACCACAGGGACCAAAAGTGTAATTTACTCATAAAAACACGTTCAAGCTCTCTTAAAGATCATGTCAGACCTAACCATCACCCTGATGACATAGTGGATAAGGCTTTGGACTCTTTCTCTTCCCCCATAAAGAGGTTCCAAGTTCTAATCTCACTCCCTCCTTTTCCCCATAGGGAGTGTTAGGTTTCAATCAGGGGATGGCCACTGGCCACCTCTCTACCCCCGTAGGTGATTGACCCGGACCACCCTGCTGCCAGGTGTGCGTGGCCCCGAGGTTGCTTCATCAGGGTCATCCAAAGGATGGGTCGGGTGGGGTACTAGGTTATCAAAAAAAAAAAAAAAAAAAGATCATGTCGGACCACACTTTATTTATATTTTAATTTTTGAGTAAATAGAGTTTATAATGATTCATCTCTAATCATATTTTATTTTTCACTCAATTCTTTACTCCAAAAGGAATAATTCAAACATTTTTCCTCCAATATTTTTAGATTTACATGAATACTCATTCAGTTTACAAAGTGATCTTACAAGACAAAACATTTGAAGAAATATAATATATGAATTTAAAGAACTATTACATATTATCAAGACAAAATAATATAATATATGGACTCTAAAATTCATATTATTAAATAAATATAACAGGACAAAAAATTTGTATAAAACTAATTCAATTAATTCTGATCTTAATAAAAAATATTAAATAAATAACATTATACATATATTTGAAGAAATATAATATATGAATTTAAAGAACTATTACATATTATCCGTGCATAATCAAGATGAACAAGTACGAAATTTGGCAAAGAGGGTTGCATAAGATATCAACAACCTCCTTCTATATTTTCATCGTTTTGAACTATATCGTAGTTATATGGAAGGACAGTCTCCAAGCCACCTCTATTTTTCACAATATTTTTTACTTTAAAATGTATATTCCTAGTATATTTTTTTTATTTACAAAAATTGTTAGTATCTCTCATACTAATTACTAACTTTGTATGTTTTTTATGTGAATATTCATACTGTATAATATATATATATATATATATATATATATATATATATATATATATATATATATATATATATATATATATATATATATATATATATATATATATATATATATATATATATATATATATATATATATTATACAGTATATGGGAGGGTTCCATTGAGAATGAAAATAATGTTGAGAATGTGAGAATGAATCTAGGCCACTAGATGCACCAGCGCTGACGCTTGCCGCTCCACGACGACGAGCTGGGTTTTTTTCATATATGATTTATTCATATATAATGGGTATATTCATATATGAATATTCATATAATCATATATGAATAAACATATATAAATATGGTTGTTGTGGTCGGAATGGTGGTAGAGAGTGGCGATGATGATGGTGATGACGATAGAGGGTGGCGATGATGGTGGTGATGGTGGCGACGGTGTTCGTGGGGTGGTGGTGTTGGTGGAGGTGGGTAGTGACTAAGGTGGTGGTGGCGGCGGTGATGGAGGTGGTAGTGGTGGCAGTGGGTGGTGGTAGCGATGGTGGAGGTGGTGGTAAAGGTGGTAGCGGCGGTGGTGGGGGAGGTGGCGACGTTGGCAGTAACGGTGGTGGTGATTGGTGGCAGTGGTGTTGGGGGAGGTGGCGGCGGCGACGGTGGTCGTAGAGATGGCGGCGGCAGCGGTAGTGGTGGTGGTGGCGACGACGATAGTGGAGGTAACGAAGGTGGTGTAGGTGGTAGTGGTGGTGAAAATCATATGTGAATAATAATATATATCTCGTCGTTA
>CM042012.1:11564164-11621664 GCA_023525715.1 Cichorium intybus | reverse complement strand
CTTGTGTTTGCAAATACTATGGTTTTTCGTATAAATACATGAATACAAAAATACGGTTTATCAAAAACCGATAATTTAAAAGCTTAAAACAGTGGGTGTACAAATTCATATCAAGCTAACCATAGTAACCAAGAAAGGATTTAACCTTGAGTCCAATATAGGAGCTAACTTAAGCTCCACTCCAGCTAAACTTCATCCCATTGATAGCAACTTATATTGACCTGGAATACATGGCAAAACATAGAATACGTAAGACAAAAATTGTCTCGTGAGTTACATGAGTTTTAGACTCAAACCTTTAACTTCTTTTCCAATCTTTATATAAAACTTATGACATAAATATCTTTCAAAGTTTTAAAATACTAACATACCATAGTTCTTTATTCTTTTCAAAATCATTACATATCATACCTTGCATAATTATCTTCTTTCAAAACTTTATAATAGCAACATAATATAACTCTTTACTTCTAAAAAAAATCATTCTATGACATACTTTATGAAAATAACATCGTTCTTATTTTCTTTTACTGGTTTTATAAGCTTGCTGGATTTTTTTTTATACTTAGGGCTTTAATCACTATAAGTGATACCCCAAGTCTCTATGGCTAGAAAGAACGGATCAATCCTCACCATAGAAGTGCTGAGGCGATCTACTTCGCGATGGGGCTTGTCCCCAGTAGACCCCTTACCTAACCCGGGTAGGTTGGAACATAGTTCCCTTACTAACGCTGCTTGCTACAATTACCAGTCATACAAAAACTTGCTGCTTGCTTGAACATTTCTCATAAACATATAACTTGTGGCTGGATGCCAAACTACATCATTTTATGTCTTTATGGCTAAGATGCCAAATACATAACTTTCGTTTCACATAATTCATATGTTCAAAACATGTCTTTATAATATTTTAGGCTTAATGCCAAATCATACTTTCCAAACATCTTGTGGCTATATGCCCTTTCATACTTGAAAACATATAAAATCTGTAACCAAAACATACTTCTTAAACATTTTATGGCTATATGCCTATCCATACTTTCAAACATGTATAACTTGTATTAAACATATAATTTCACATATTTGGTTCATAGACCAAAACATACTTTCACATAATTGGTTCATAGACCAAAACATAACTTCAAATATAGCATTATACTTTCACAAACAAGTTAGAAATAATACTCTTGCATATAATTTCACATATAGAAATTTTATAATAAATCTTGAAAATACTTACTTGCCATGTACCCCAGAATAGGTAAAAATACTGCATGTACTCACCTCATGTATTGCTAGAAGATTGACTACACGTTCCTTGTATTTATACTCTTTTGATCCATTAGTCACTTGGCATGGACCTATATTTAACATGTTATACATTAACATTAATGCTAACTGACTCTATAACTCATTAGAGTCCTTATAATACTATATTGGGTCATAACACTTATATATCTTTTAAATGACCAACTTTAGTAAAACCGTATTTTATACGTATTTTACTACAGTACCCACGGAGGGTCGTATTTCGATTCCGACAATTTTTCATGATGTTTCATAACATATTAGACCTATGTTTAAAATTTGAGGTCAAACGGACAAGTATAAGACCAAAACTCAAAATCCATTTGGGCTTGGCAGGAGACTAATTGAGAAAACTGCATTTTCACTCTGCCGCAAGGGCGCATCGCGCCCAGGTAAGGGGCGCACCGCGCCTGCTGAGCAGCAGTCCAGAATATCCCGATTTTTATGCTACAAATTTCCATTTTCTAATATTAAGTCCTTAATTCATGTCTTAATCCCTAGGGTTTGTTCCAAGACCAAAACCATTCATTTACTTCATGTTTTTAACCATAAAAATCATAGATTTTGATTACTTTTCCAAACATTCCCGTTTTTGCATTTTTGATCCAAAAACCGAATTTGTTTGAAATTAATCACTTCTACTGCTTTATTTTAACAACTACCACATATGGAACTCATTAAAACCTCTTAGAATTAATTTGATCAAGTAAAATTGATTTCTAAAGCTTTTGAACAAAATTCCAATTTTTCAACAATAGCAACATACTTTGATGATTTTAAGATATGTTCTTAATACTTGACTTAATTGGTTTAGGGTCATTTCCAGGCCCTAAATACCAACTTGTACTAAATTTTAAGCTTCAAAATCATCAAATCATCTTTATAAATTTGGAAATTCTTCCAAAATCACCATTTTTTTCCAAAAACCATTGTATTGAATTTTCAAGCTTAAGAACTGATTTCTTACTTCTTTTATGTCATATTTGACTTAACAAAAACTATTAGAACTATATGAAATCAGTTTCAACTCATTAACCCATTTCTAGGGTTCTTGAGCTAAAAACCCATTTCATCATTTCTTGGCATCTAAACTTCAATTCCTTTGAATTAATGACTATTACATGTTTCTTTCACCTTTTCTAACACATTAGATTAATCAAAACCATCTGGATTTTCAAACCCGTGACTTAGGGTTCTTGAGCAAAAATCACCATTTCTTGATTTTTAATATATTCAACTACAAGAACATGTTAAATGGATGATTTTGAGCAAGATGGGTTCGTTGGAACTATAATCTCTTGAAAATTAGAAGTTAAGGTTCAACTCTCGTTCAAGATTTTAACTTAAAACAAAGAAACCTTACCTCTTGAAGCTTGGAAATCACAATTTCCAAGTGATATCTTCAATTTCTTGCAAGTTGATCAAAGCTTCTTCTCCTTCCCGTGTCCTCTCTCGTTCTCTCTAGAATTCTCCATAGATTTTCTGGAGAATGAGAGATAACTCTCATTTATGTTTATTTTTTTTTATAAAATAATTACACTTAGGTCCCTAGCTTTCATCTTTTGCACTTTGGCCACTAAAAATAAATTTTTATTTCATATAACTTAGTTTCTTACATTTTTGGTCCAAAACCAAAATATACTTTCATACTAAATCTTATACATGGGCAAATGACCAATTTACCCTTTTATGGTCAAATGACCAAATTACCCTCTTTTAATAAAATTAGCTTTCAAATACTTCTCACGATTATTTGGTGTCAAAATTTTATTTCATTACACTTTAGCTCGAAAAATCATATTTTCCTTACTTAAAAGTCATTTGGATGTCAAATGACCATTTTGCCCTTTCTCACCATCTTTTTCCAAACTTTTGGTATTTTACCACATTTCTAAGTAAATTATTTTAAAACTTTCAAAAATATTTTTGGTCTTTTCCTTACGTATTTTCTCGAATATAAATTCGAGATTTTTGGGTCGTTACATATGTGGTCGGTTTTTTGAAAAAAATATCGGTTTGGGAGTTCTCGAGGTGAAGTTGGTTCTCAAAAGATCCTAAGTATATATATATATATATATATATATATATATATATATATATATATATATATATATATATATATATATATATATATATATATATATATATATATATATATATATCCATTTGAAGTTTTTTGATTATCTTATTGTGTTATAAACTATTAAACACTATTAAAATTTTAAAATAATACATTTGAAACAATTATCACACTTAAAACAATTATCACACTTAAAATATAATGGATATATTCAGGAAATCTTTATATTTTGACCATATATTGACCATTCTAACAATTTAGAGTTGAATTTTCAGTTTTTATTCAATTAAGATCATCTACAGTCCACATCTATTTTTTACTTTATTTTTGAAGTAAAAAATAGTGTAAATAATGGACAATCTCCAAGCCACCTCTATTTTTCACAATATTTTTTACTTTAAAATGTATATTCCTAGTATATTTTTTTTATTTACAAAAATTGTTAGTATCTCTCATACTAATTACTAACTTTGTATGTTTTTTATGTGAATATTCATATTGTATAATATATATATATATATATATATATATATATATATATATATATATATATATATATATATATATATATATATATATATATATATATATATATATATATATATATTATACGTTATTTACAAAATATGGTATCGTGCTTATTTTTTTTAAATATACGTATACTTTTATATGAATTCGATATATAAATATTTAATTTGGATAATTAAATTTAATTAATATCATTTAATATATAACATGATTGTAAATATTTGTTTTTATATTTAAATAACTAGAAATGTATAGAAATAAAAACTAGATGACTAAAAATGACAAGTGAAACATTAACTATATTTTTGGTATAAATGAATAGTATTACTCTATATTTGGAGTTATATTATTCAAATACTCAAAAATAGAATTGGTTATAGAGTTGAGTTGGAGGAAAATAGGCTTAAAAATAGAGGTGGGTTGGAGATGGAGTAAGTTTTTATATTTTGACAATATACATCATCAGTTGTAAAAATATAAAAACGACATAACCAACTGTCATCCAAAATTTTAAACATTTAACAAAATGGTGGGCTTAATTGAATATAAAAAAATTAGGTCTTAATCGAATATTATGTCAAAATAAAGGACCTTCTAAATATATCTCAAATATAACAACACAATTAAAGAAACTCAATTTTGAAACAAGTTATATATATATATATATATATATATATATATATATATATATATATATATATATATATATATATATATATATATATATATATATATATATATATATATATATATAGTTAGTATTAAATGAAATTCTTAAATATTGTGTTAATGTAGGACTTAATGTGGACCATTGGATCAATAAAATCCATGGCTTTTAAAATTTCCGTTTTTTTAATTAAAAGCGTAACAATACGCGTGTTTTTAAATGCAAAACCCCGGTTAAGGGTAAAAGAGTAAACATCCCCAATTCCCTACAATCACGCACACGATATCGTCGGTTTTCAAATTCTACAGAATCAAACATCAGAGCATAGTTTACAGTTGTGATTCAACGAGCAGGAAACGTTGCGATTCAACGATTATAAAAAAATACAGATGAAAAATTACAAAATATACAGATGCATTCTGTGAGAATGAACGATTGCAAATATACAGATGCATTCTCCGAGAAGTAAAGTTGCATTCTCAGAAAAAAATTGTTACGTAAGAGTTTTCAAATTCTTGGAGAATATGTTTAAATATTATCTAGTAATATGTAAAACATTCTCTAAGAATGAAATGATTACAGAGGACTGAGAAGATAATGAAGAATTCTCAAAGAATACCTTACACCACATCCTGAAAACTGTTATAGGGAAAGCCCATTCTCTGAGAATGCGCCATTCTCTGAGAATCCCCCATTCTCAGAGAATGCAGGGGCAGTACAGGAGACAGAAACAGATGTGCCAACATTTATTTCAATCGAACTACAATCACTTGAGGTAGTCGCGATTGAACCAGGCGTATGGGGCAATTTCATCGAGACATCCCTTCCAGGCAAACAAACCTGTTCCAGCACCATGGGTTCCACTCTCGACGCCGAGAATGGTGAAAATCGCAATCATTGATTCGAAATCGCAGTCGCAAGAAGCAGGAAGCCAATGAACAGTTGAATCTGGAATTTGATTGTGATTGCAGATTACCGATTACGTGATTCCAGGGTTTCCAATCAGGCGGTGTCTAATGTTTGTGAAGAAGGCGACACCATTTAGGGTGAAGCAATACTCGATAATAGGGAAGGGGCGAGGTGGAGGAGCAGTCTCCGCCGGAGGAGCAAAGGCCGGCGGAGCAATCACCGACAGCAAGAGTAGGAATCGGGTTTCCTTGGTCGGCAAAATAGAGGAGACGAGAGAGATAACGAGAAGAGATTTACGAGCGTATAGGAAGAGAGAAGAGAGAGATAATGACAATTCCGAAATTACCCCTATGAAATGATTGGTCCAGAATTAGTCTTACAATCGCACAATATTTAGAAAATGTATTTGAACCTACATCTATATATATATATATATATATATATATATATATATATATATATATATATATATATATATATATATATATATATATATATATAGGGTCGAGATCGTGAGAGAACCTAAAAAAACCTAGGAACTTAGGAACTTTTTTTCTACACAATATTTTTTAAAAAAAATTGCATCCAATTTTTTTATTTAAAGCGTCTAAGAGATTTCTAAACCCTAAACCCTAAACCTTAAACCCTAAACCTAAACCCTAAACCCTAAACCCATATGAAAAAAAATAAAAAAATGATTTTTTTTGCATCCAATTTTTTTATTTAAAGTGTCTAAGAGATTTCTAAACCCTAAACCTAAACCCTAAACCCTAAACCTAAACCCTAAACCCTAAACCCTAAACCTTAAACCCTAAACCTTAAACCTAAACCCTAAACCCTAAACCCATATGAAAAAAAATTAAAAAAAATGATTTTTTTTGAATTTTTTTTTTGATATCTTCTAGATGCATCATAACAAAAATTTTGGTATATTTTTTTTTGAAAAATATTGTGTAGAAAAAAAGTTCATAAAATGGGTTCTTAGGTTCCTAGGCTTTTTTAGGTTCTCAATTGAACTTTACTATATATATATATATATATATATCTATATATATATATATATATATATATATATATATATATATATATATATATATATATATATATATATATATATATATATATATATATATATATAAACTGGAACTTGAAAGGCTAAATATAACAAATGAATTTTTTTATTGTAAATAAATTAGCCAAAATTTAAAGTAATAATATTCATATATCTTTTTATTAAATAAAAAATAGAGTTGAATTTTAGAGTATTTACTTTATTTTTTATTATATAAATAAAAGTTACACGACTACACTATTATCATTGGTGTTTGATCAGTAAGCTTGTAATGATATGTTTTGAATCTTATTGGAACACACAAACATGTATCCAAAGAAAATGACTATGTCGTAATTAACAAGTAATAAAGTATAGAGTTCTTGGTGTCAATTTAATTGCAAAAACTTATGATAAATAAATCCGACGTGTATTTTTTCCTTTATAACCATAATAATACTTAAATTACTTATAATCTCGTTAAGGTTTTGTACTTTTACTCAAAGGTGTTTTAGTTTTACAAATGTTTTGTGTAAGTGAAACAATTTATGGTTAATAAATTGTTATAGAAACAATGGAAATCTCATTTGAGAAATCTACCATCAATATTAACTTCACAATGGTTTTTTTTCCTAAAATACCTTCTTTGTGTCTTTGATTCTACCGCTATGTTTCTGAGTTTTTTTAGAAGGTGAAAGGAATAAAATGGAGAAGATCATGGAAAAATTATGTTTTTGATTTTTTTTAAGGAATGAAATAAAGAGTAAAATTCAAACGAGAACTTAAAAAACCGAGAGAACTTAAGAACCGTTTTGATGGGCTCTTTTTCTTAACAATATTTTTCAAAAAATAAAATATTCCCAATTTTTCTTTTTTATGCTATCAAGAAGAATCTAAAAAATTCGAAAAATTCAATTTTTTTGCATTCCGATATGTCATGCATTTGCATATGTATATTACATATGCAAACAAACTTATTTTTGGAGGTTTTTTTTTCATAATATGTACAAAACATAGGTTTTTATGATATTTGATAATGTTTTGTTTTGATAAAAAAAAAAAGCTTTCATGCATATTCATATGTATATCTGCATAATTATATGCATATAAAAAAATTGATTTTTTTAAATGCTCTAATTGCTATTAAATAAAAGATAAAATTGCAAAAATGGTCCCTGTGGATGGTAAAAAAAATGCAAGTTTGGTCCAAAAAGGTTTGGACGTGCACCGGTGGTCCAAAATTGGACATTTCTTGTGATTTTGGTCCCTATAGTTCGTATTTTTTTGTGGTTTTAGTCCACACCCAATCTAAAATGACTAATATGCCATTAAACAATTCTTTTTTAATTTCTTTTATTTGCTATTTATTTATTTAATAAAAAAAACCAAAAAAGTCTCACCCACGCCTCCCATCAGACCTCTCTCTCTCTCTCTCTCTCTCTCTATCTCTATATATCTCTCTCTCTCTCTAAGCAGATGCTCTCATCCCTCCCTCTAAAAAACCTAATCTGTCACCCACCACTTGTAACGTCCCATAATTTCAAGTCCAAAAATTTTTCTTTTTAAAATCAAAATCACCAAGTCTCATATATAAATAAAACTCTCAAAACATTTGTTCCATCAAAAAAGATTGTTCAAACATAAAAAGATAACGATAACAGAGGAAAACTAAACATAGAGATAGGCGTCATGGAGTAAAGTCGGACCCTTCCCGCGATCTCCCAATGTACCTGAAACGTTAAACATAAAACCGTAAGCAAATTGCTTAGTGAGTTTCCCAGATTTTCATGTCATTTATAATTACATTATCATTTCATCCATTGACTCACGAGCTTGCCCTGATCTTGTCATTTAACATTCCATTCCTTGACTCACGGGCTTGCCCCGATCTTGTCCATTCATTGACTCACGGGCTTGCTCCGATCTTGTCCAATTCCTTTGGCTAACGAGCTTGCCCAATTCTTGCCCATTTGTTTACTCACGGGCTTACCCCGATCTCGTCCAATTCCATATCATCATCATAATTATCATAATAAGAAAGTGAGAAGACTCACCTGATCCGCAGCTAAAGGTAAATAAAAGGAAAGTCGGTAAAAGTCCTCCTCGAGCTTCCTAATATTAAAACAACTCATCAATTAACGTTTCTATCCATAAACTCCTAATTAGACTCTAATTCAAGGGTTTTTCCCATAATCTAGCTTAGAAGTCAACTGTCCAAAAGTCTAAGTCAACTGGTCAACAAAAGTCAACCAAAACCTCACTGTCCGAGATTAGCGGCGCTAATCTCTATGGATTAGCGGTGCTAATCCGTCTGTTTACTCCCTTCTTGTCTAAAGTGCTTAATACATTAAGTCATAAGCCCTGGCTTTCCAGAAATGATACCAATGGCTTTTGGACTCATAAAAATACAAACTTTATCAACCAATCATAGCCAAACAAGCTCATGGTGAAAATCTAGCTTCAAAAATGAAGATTAACAAGCTCAAAGTCTAACCAAAATGATGTTGAGACTAGGCTAGGGTTCATATCAAGGATCCACGAGCAAAAGGAGAACATAATCATCCTTTAAACCTCAAATCCTCCCTTTAATCCAATATAGGAGCCATCATTGTCTCATGGAGCTCATAAGAGTCTCATAACTTCAATATAAACTTAAGAACTCAAAGAGACAAAGGTTAAACACACTTACAAGGGTCCAAAATGATGAGCAACCAGATCTAAATCTTCTCCCAAGCCTTCCTAGCTCCTTAGCTCCTTCCTCTTCCTCTAAAACCTTCAAAACTTCAATATTGAGATCCAAAACACCAAAGGAAGCTTTGAGAGAGTTTTCTAGGGTTTCTCAGGGGTCTAAGGTGAGAAATGACGACCACAATAGGGTTAACAAGCTTAATTATGGCCCATAACATGATTATGGGCTTAAAAGCCTCTCTAGACATATTAGCGGCGCTAATATGTACATTAGAGTCGCTAACATGTGAACGTGCATGCCCACAAAAACTTCCAGGCTGGATTCGCGAACCTTCCAGTACGTTCAAGCATTAGCGGCGCTAACACCTATTTTCCCCCTTTTCACATTTTAATTTGCAAGAAATAATATTAAACCACATACCTGGTCAAGGGCTTTACACCACTACTGTGTATCAGCCATCGCCGCCGCCACCAACGCATCATCAGCGCACACCGGACTACATCTGCACCTCATCACATCTATGCACTCACCCTTGCACCACCATCGCACCTATACATTTACCATTTAACAATGTTGGTTGATCTGGAAATTAAATAGAAAGGTAATCTTCACCACCACTAACGTACGCTGAACGGAATATCAGATGGTGTCATTACTAGGGTTTCGTTGATGGCTAACGTAGTGAAGCCTTTAAATGGAACGAAGCGAACAAGAGACGAAAAATCTTTGGCAAATTATTCAGATATGGAGCTCGTCGGAGCTAAAACCCTAGCTCCATGGATTTCATTCAAAGCTTGAGATTTCCTATAGTATAGGGGCAAATAAGGATTGTCTCCCGATGGCTAGTTGCAAGTCTCCGATCAAGCACCTGTGGACCGGGAACGAGATGGAGGGTGGGTCTAAGATGTTTCTTTGCTCACTACTGTCGTATGAGACGACAGCTCCCGACTGCCATTCGCACTTCCATAGATAAAAGGTAGAAAACGATAAGGATAATCGAGTTGTTTCAATTTTTAAGGGTTTTCTGAAGTTTGCTTTGATTTTTTTGGGATTTTTGAGTTTTATTCCAAATTTCAATTTCTGGGGTTTTCCGATTTGAAACGTGTGAGTTTTATTTAGTGCTCCTGATATGTATATCTTCCAGAAATGTGATGTATTCTAATGTAGATGTGTGGTGGTGTTGGTGGATCTGACCGGAGAAGAAGGAGTTGTGGTTGCGAAGTTTTTTTCCCCTAAATATCTTATAGGGTTCATATGTGTGCTGAGAAAGACAGACACATGGAGAGAGAGAGAGAGATAGAGAGAGAGAGAGAGTTTTTTCCTTATTTTTAATTACTTAAATTCATTAAAATAAATATAAAAATGAATAAACAAATATATGGGGTACAATCGTCTTTTCAAGTTAATAGGGACCAAAATCACAAAAAAAAAATATTCAAAATTGGACCAATGGTGCACCAACAAACATTTTTGGACCAAAGCCACATAAAAATGACAAACACATGGACTATTTTTGAAATTTTGTCTAAATAAAAATTTTGGTATACTTTTTTTTTAAGAAATATTGTATTGAAAAAAAGTTTATAGGTTCTTCTCATGTTTATTTAGGTTCTCTTATGATCTCGACCCATGAAATGAAAAGCGAGGGGAATGAAAATAGACATCAAAGTTATCATCCCGTTTTTGGGATGAAGGGAAGGAAGGAAATGTATATAAATTACTTATTTACCCTACCATCAACCGTTCCTTGTATGAAATGTGACATAAAAATGTAAAAATATTGATTTTTTTCTTCCTCACCAACAACTCAAGAAAATAACTAATTACTTATATTTTCCTTTCATTTCAATTCCCTCCCCCTCTCCTCATTATCAAACTCAAGAACATAATATAAGTGGAAGGGTTTACATTTTTCCTAGGAAAAATAATGCAAAAATCTTTAAGTTTGTAATTATTTTAGAGTTTTATCCAAATATTTTTTTGTGTAAAGCCTAAAACTTGTGAATTATATACACACTTTTATAGCATGTTACGTATTTAACATATCTATTAGTATAAATACATATTTTTCATGTTCTTCATGAGTAATATACATATTTGTATGTATTATTGTTATATACACACACATTTTTAAATGTAAAAGTACACATTAAACGTATTTTTATGTAACTTATGAGGATAAATATATAGTTTTACATATAATCGTATAAATATGTATTTAAACCGTATTTTGTATTTTTATATAAAAACACATATTTATTATGGTTGATATTGTTTTAAATATGAAATTATATATTTATACATAAACATTACCTAAAAATACATATTTAAAGTGTTTTTTTACATTTCAAAATATGTTATACATAATAATACATAGATAAGATGTATTTCCATGTACAAAATACACACTTTTATATAAAAACTAGGCGAATGCCCGCGCGTTGTGTAGAAACAAAATTATATAGTTAAAATATAGACAAATACATGTTATTATCATACCATTTTTAAAAAGTTTATATAAAATGTCTTTATTTTTTCAATTATATGATAATAGATACATATATCAAATTTTTAGAATACAAAAAAACCATAAAAAGTTATAATAAATGAATACAATTCATGAAATAAAATTAGAATTAATATGGTTCAAGATAAATAGTTATCACAAACTACATAATTTTAATGTCATCTACCTACACTTTGTGCATTGATAAACTTGAGGGATATTGTATGTATTTTGCTATAGTTTTGCAAAGGCTTTCATTGTTACTCAAATATTTTGAATAATACACTTTTATTAATTAGAATAGAGACATATTTCAATGGTGTTTACCGTATGATATATAGTCGAAACCGCACATCGCACCAATTATGCGGTTTGAGATTTAAAAAGCACAAACTGTATCACGAAAGTTTAAAATTGGATTATATAGTATGGTACATGCTGTTTTATGCAACTTGATGAAGGAATACATAGTTCATATCGAGATCGACCCGTTGTATTTTTAAGGTTCGAACTCATTAAAATAAAATATATAAAACTTTTATTATATATTTCTTAGAAATTTAATATTTGGAAATGTTTCCAACAATAAAAACTGACTAATCATTTATATAATTGTTTTACTTTGAGGAGGACGCTTATTTATAGAATAAAAAAGTTTCTTAAATTGGTTTATCATGACGATGTGGGATCAAACTTTCATCTATAGTGTGTTATTTTATTACTTTTTCTTATCCCACATCGCTTAAGGAACACAACTAAAGTGAAATCAAACCTCCATAAGTAAAGAGGGTAATATATTTCTCATCTCACATAGTTTAATAAACAAATTCGAAGGAAAAATAAGTCTTTATAAGTAAAGATGCTAAAACTATTTCTCTCATATATTTTTTTTTCTTTTATGTTATTGATTGTAACCGACTTAGACAACGGTTAAACAATTGGTTCGAGCTTTAAGACCGATTTCCTAAAATTTGGATGGGTATCCACCGGTGCCCACTTCTATTTTTTCTAAAAGTATTCAAATTAATGTGATACATGATAAAAATATTCAAATTTATTATGTAGATAAATAAATCTGTTTGAATTTTGAACGATGTTCAAACATTTACTGTTTGAAATTTTTATATACATAAATCTTATTAAATCGAAAAATGTTATCAATTTTGTCACCACATATTGAACTATGATGCTATGAACTTGCAACCTAATTTGATTTTTAATAGTTTTTAAGCCAATTTAATATTCATATTTTTAGTTGCAATGTTTTTTAAGCTAAAATAAAATAGTAAAATCTATTGAAACTATGAGATAAAAATATGTTTTTATGATAAATTGACTACTAATTAATAATACACTTCTGAAACTGTGATATGATAAAGATTGAAATATAAATGTGCAAAGCAATCTGATACAAATAAAAAACTTCAAATTATTGTGGTGAAAGATAAATAATTTATCTTAAAACATATTGTTTCGATAACATTTTCTTATAATGTGTGTGTATGTGTGTGTGTGTGTGTATATATATATAAATAGTTCAACTTAGTTTGTTTAAACAATGCTTAAATGTTTGTTATTCAAAAATTTTATGTACGTATATCGCGGTAAATCTAAAATACGTCAACATCATTGTCATTTTTTGTACGACATATTTAAAAGTCATATTATGATCAAGATTGATGGATAATGTAATCAAATTAGTGGTATCATATAAGGGAAATATGAAATGTTAGATATATGTGTGAAGCAATGTGGGACAAAGAAAAAAAATCAAAATAATACAGTAAAAGATAAACTATCGATGTTGAATCACATTGTTTTGAATGATCTTTTTATATTAGATATTTAAAACTTTCTCAAATGAAAACATTTACGTATATACATACTCTTGGGTCGAAAATTGTTTACACCTCTATTATTTTTTACAAACGACATATAAACTTTCAACATAATCAGGTTTTAAAAGTTTTGAGTAATTTTAATTTTCATTTTTGAGTTTCAATACTTCAAAAAGTTGAAAAAAATAGTATAATACTTTAAAACTTTGCAATAAAAACATGTTTTATAATAAAATGATCACTAATAGTAGACTTGCAAGTCATATTATGATCAAATTTGATAGATAGTGGAAGCAAATAAGTGACATTATATGCGAGAAAGATCGAATGTCATATATGTATGCGAATCAACGTGGGACAAAGAGAAAAAAAATATATTTTTATGTTGAATAATAATTGGAAATATAAAAACACATGGAAGTTTCAAATCAACGTGATGCTTGGAAATATGTTTCTTTTATAAGATATATATAGATATATAGATACATTTGAAATATATTTATTTTTATATATACATATAAATACTTGTTTTGCTTAGTTATATGTAGAAATATGTATAAAAACATATTATACGTGTTTGTATACAAAAGAATATTTTAATTATGTATTTATAAATTTAACCTTAAAAATACGTATATATAACATGTAAGGGATTAAATACAAAATTACGTTTATATATATATATATATATATATATATATATATATATATATATATATATATATATATATATATATATATATATATATATATATGTATGTATGTATGTATGTATGTATGTATGTATGTATGTATGTATGTATGTATGTATGTATGTATGTATGTATGTATGTATGTATGTATGTATGTATGTTTGTAAATGTCTTTGCTTGGCGGTTGTCTTTAGATTGGCTTCCTACGCATCTGAATCTCTTAAAGAGGGGTTTGGAGGTGCCTTCGATTACGTGTCCTATATGTAAGAAAGGTATTGATTCAGTTAATCATCTTTTCTTTTCTTGTGACGTGGCTTTAGCTTTGATCGATGGAGTTTCCAAGTTGTGGGATGTTCCTTGTCCGAGCTTATTTTCTCATGTAGACTGTTCGCAAAGGGTGTTCGTGATTTTTGTAGAATGTGTTTTCTTGGTGATATGGTGGACAATTTGGAATTTGCAGAATTCTTTGGTTTTTGGTAAAATGCATCTTAAACCGTGTCATTTGTTTGAGATGGTGGTTACTCAGTCGTTTCATTGGTGTAGTTGTAGGTTTAGGAGGATCCATTAATTGGGTAGCTTGAGGATCCATTAATTGAGTAGGTTGGCTTCAAAGATCTAATGTTTAAGAAAACTAAACTAAATGGATACAAAGATACAAAATAAAAATTGATAAAAAGAAGAGGTCAGATACAAAGATACAAAAGGATTATCATACCATGAGAGTGGAATAGTAAATAAAAAGAAAAATAAACTAAATGGATACGTGTCTAAAAATTGATGGATATTAACATCATGAATTAAAAAAATAAAAAATAACATTTTAGTAATAGCAGAAAATAAAACCCACCAATCATTTACAGATAAAAAAAATTGAATATTAAGCAACAAAAAACAATCCAAGGAAGCAATCTAATAGACCCTACGTCCAATAAAACAAATAGAAACATCACATTCATTGCCATTGGTATATCTAAAATTATTGATTTGACAAGACGCATCATATCGACACGTCATCAAATTTCGCAAATCTTGATTCAAAAATATGACCCAATAAGCAAAATCAAAAATCAAAATCGAGCTTTCATTCAATCGTTTTTCTGTAATTAATTAAAAGGAATGTTTGGATTGCTAATTGTTAGAATTATATAATTAATTAGATTGTATTGTTGTGTGTTGTACAGAAGTAATATTATATGACGAAAATATATTGACATATTAAATAAGAATATAAATACTTTAGAGCTAACTGAAATATGCAAAATTAAATGAAAATCGATCATGACTTATGTATAAATAATACTTTATGATGAGTAAATTACAGTTTTGGTCCCTATGGTTTGAGAAAACTAATATAATGGTTCCAACTATTAGATTTTCACTATGGGGTCACTAACGTTTGCAAAATCCAACAAATACGTCCCTGGGTCAAGTAACAAGACTAAAATGCCCTTTATTATTTCTTTTTCTTTTTTTTTTGAATTACTTAATTATTTTATTAATAAAAAAATAAAAATACCCCCACCCCCACCATACCCCCACCCCATACCCTCCCCCTTTCTCTCTCTCACATTTATATATCACATATTCACGTTTACGTCTTTTTTCTTTCTCGCATCAATCACAACCTGCTGTATCAAATGAAGCCATCGTTCATCACTGGTTAATACAAGGTCTGTAATCATGTTTTTACTTTCTAACATAATTAATGGAACCAAATTGAGATCATGCTGAAATCACTCGGTATATATGGTGACTTGAAATCTTATATGAAATAGCAAATAACAATTCCTCTTGTACAAACTGAATTGGAAATTGGAAATTGGATGCAATTCTTAGTGAACTAAATTGAAATCTGGAATTTGGCAGAGACGTATCACGTAATGGAATCAATTGCTTCAAATTCACGAATCGAATTCAGTTAATCAGAACCTGAATCAGTAATCGAGTCCTCGTTACGATTCAAACCCAGATCAAAACCCACTACAATCCACAACAGGGTTTCTTTTCTCACATATCAAGTCGCAAGCACCGCCTCATCCTCGTTACGATTCAAACCTAGATCAAAACCAAAACTGGTGGTATCGTAGCTGTCCTCCATGATCGTTAACATATACAAGCTCCGAGGGAGCATTAGTCGACAACCCTTTCTCAATAACTACAAAAGTTTCTTCAATCGTTTTTCCTTCTTGAATTCACGCCGTCCGTATTAGGGCTTCGTATTTTATGGAGCGTGCTTGGCATCTATCCGATTTTCAACCCAATATAATTTTGAGTTAGAGTGAATTACATAGCATTTTCTTTTTGTGGAGAGAGAGAGAGAGACGTATAGGGTGAGGGTGAGGGTGGGGGTGGGGGTAGGGGTGGGGGTGGGGTGTATTTTCTTTTTTTTATTAAATAAAATAAATAATAAATTCAAAGAAAAAGATAAAAGAAATTAAAAAGGGAATTTTAGTCTTTTTATCTGACCCAGTGACCGATTTGTAACGTTTCGCAGACCTTAGGGACTCCCAACGTGATTTTCCAATAGTTGAGACTATTCTGTTAGTTTTCCCAAACCACAGGGACCAAAACTGTAATTTACTCCTTTATCATCAAATCTTTGAACAAATAAAACATAATCATATTGTGGAAGACAATTATTATAAACGGTCCAACATTCAAAATATAAGAAAATACATTTACATGAATTATCTAAAAATTTAAAATAATAAAATACAATAAAATTTACTAATAATAAGTTAATAACAAAAGACAATGTATGAGAAACGTGTTATTGTGAATTATTTTCTGCAATGTACACTTCCAATCGATAAATATAATTTAATAATTTAATAATTTTACGAGATGCATTTCCAATAAATAACTACTAATTTGTAGTTGAAAATTCGTATATTAAAATAATACTTCAACCAAATTAACATATATAGTATTTCAGTTTTTTTTTTGAATAAAACGGTTTTTAATTAAAAAATATTAATTAAAAACATGGTAACGTTTTTGTTTCACTTATTATTAAAAAATATTCGTAAATTTCGTTTTAAAAAGATTTCTTTCATCATACAATTTTGGATGCTACTATATAAACACCCCACATACACCTTTAAATATAAGTCAAATAGTTTTCAACCAATCATTTCTAATTTTTACGGAAAACAATACAAATTAAACAAATAAAAAACAGTTGACTTTAAATAGAGTGTACATCAAGTAAAAAAAAAGTGTTTATTTAGTCATTCCCTACAATTTTATCTTTCTATTTAGTTCTCCAATAAAGTTTGATTTTCTCCTTAAAAACTTTAAAATCCTAAATGTCACATTTATTCAACAAACGCTTGAACTAAAAAATAAAAGTGAGATAGAGTTTTTGATGTTTGGTTTACTTTTTTGTTTGATAATTTTTTATTCGAAATATGTCTAATTAACTAATATAATTATAAAAAATTATAAACAAATAAATAATAAATATAATAAACAGATTTTTATTAGAATATGCAATTAAAAACAATATAAGATAATCAAAAATAGTTTTATCTATTTTTTCAACAAAATAAAAATGACAAAATCATTTAAAGACTAATAAATCAAATACAAACAATATGAAGTTTAAACTACACTCGTACTATTAAAAACAACTTATGCAAGATACCATTTTCCAGTCACCACATATTCTTAATTTTAACCTTGAATGATAAAGCATAAATATTATGCTCCGATTTTGAAGTAATGGACATTTTAAGAATAGTCCAAGTGGCTCCACGGGCAAAGTCTCTCCCAGCATATTAGAATTTGTATTGCTCATTAGCCACCTCTCAAATATCTAATTTATCATCATGTGTGCATGTATTTTCGATGTCGTGGTAAATGCGGATGAACATCTTCACCTTTCGTTTTAAATCTATCAACTTAATGTCGAGTTCTTGGTGGGTTCGATAATTTTCACGACTCATTTCATAGTAAAATAAGTGCATCTGCGGATCCAAAACGGTCGTATATTTGTATGTCATCTGTAATTTCCTCTATGATGATAAAAGTTTTGAAAGAATAATGTACAAGTTTTTCATCCATGTATAACATTTGAGAAAAAGAGAGAACTTGCAAAACGAGGGTAATCTTTCATTAGAGAAAAAAGTCCTCTAATTTTAATAAGGGTTTAAACACACTTGGCTGGGCCGAATCCATAGGAAAATCCAGCCCACAAGAACGAAATTGCAGTTGGTCTAGGTTGAAATCGCACATAGCTGGCTGATGTTTACTTCATTTTTAATGATTATTTTGGAGATTTCCTAATTTTTTTATTGTTTCTTGATAAAAACTTTAAGGATAGAAATTTTTTATTAGTAATCAAACCGGTCGATAGTTGTCCATGGTATAACTTTAATGTTATATTATAATTTTTGTAACCACGTAGTTTGTATTTAGAACTTCAAAATTCGACCAAAAGTGTTCCGAAACCACCAATCCTCTCGACTCGCACAAAAAATTACTTTGTTTGACCATCTATTTTAACTACTTATCCAAACCGTGCGTATTGTCATTTGTATATCTTGCAAGTTATATAAATCCACTATAATTCAAAAACGCCTAATAAATACAATCACAGTATGTTTTTCAATAAAGAACTATCCTTTTCTAATATTATGCCAAGTTCTTGCACTTTGTCTTAATTGCGGGGTCAGGTTTGCCGGCCCCCACTAAAATGTCTTGGCTTGGTATGGCCGTATGGGACTATGGGTTACGTTACGAGACAAAGGTGCGTGGTTGTGCACACGTCAGTCACGTGGATGTGATGATATTACATGATGTTTTTTCGTGGTGGTCGGGCCGGATATTTTTTCTAAATAATAAGCAAAAATAATCCAAGTATGATTGTATATAAAAATGCATTTTATTTGATTTTTATTTTAGAAATGTATTTAAAACTAATATTACAGGTATACGACATATACAATTGAGGTGTTTAATTAAGTAATGACAATGCTGGTTGATAATGAAGGTATACGACGTATTTACGTCGTGTAAAATAAAATCCGGTTAGACATAAATCCGCTCCTTAGTCCTTTCAATTGTAGGCTTGTAGTTGCCCATTTATGAGGTGTTTTGAAATTTGAATGGACGTTTCATGAAATGAGTATGTGATGTTGAATCATTGGAATCGGGTAAAATAATATAAAAATAATCGTAATATATATTGTTTGGATGTGATTATTTGAAGTCGTATCGAATAACTCGGAATCCTTTTTAGGAATTTATTTCGCAACTCTTTTGGGGTAAAAACTAATTAAATGAAAATATTAGTACATGTTTAGTCAAGCCTAAAATACGTGATGTGCAATCAAATAGTTGAAACCGGTAAGGGAAAAATATAACACGAAATCAATGACATAACATGTTTGTGAATCATTGAGGAACAAAACTAAGATTAGTGGCTCATTTGAATAGTCACACAAATACAAAATGAAAACCTAATATACTTTATGAGTTTGGGGTCGAATGGCGGACACAAAAGAGGTTCAAGGTATTCAAGCAATATGAGGTAAAATTTTGTACAACTCGCTTCAAAATTATAAGTGTTTTTTTGTTTTGGGTAATGTTTTCACTGGGTTGGTTTACTCACCATATCCCTGTGAAAGTAAAACAAGATGAGCAGTGATTTTGGCTTTTTACCATGGATATAAAATGCTCGTAGGTTGTAATAATTCATTAAAGCCAAGTACTATGATAGAAACATGTTAGCATACTTTAGAAACCTGTTGTTGAATAAAATAGCATAAATCGATGCTCGAAGATGCCGTAAATTAAACTAGGTAGGGAAATGAAAGAAAACCTTGCTCGAATTCTATGTTATTAGGTCACAAACTTTCAAGAAAATGGTTAGAAGACTTAACATGTGTAACAAATTTACACGTTTTACCATATATAATAGTGTGGATTTCTACCTATTCAATTAGTCGTATTTTTATTTGTTTCAGAATTTACCAATTTGTTTGCAATATAAATTGGTAAAAAGATTTTGCAACTACATGCTATTGAAACCAATCGTATTTTTATAAATTGTTTCAGGATTTCTACCTATTCAATTAGTAATTTTTTTTTACAAATACATGCTATTGAAAATTATTATTTATATTACTATAAATTTATGCTATTACAAAAAATCTATATATAAAAGTATAATTATTTTGAATGATATGATAATATATATATATATATATATATATATATATATATATATATATATATATATATATATATATATATATATATATATATATGTATGTATATATATATTTATATATAATATATATATATATATATATATATATATATATATATATATATATATATATATATATATATATATATATATATATATATATATATATATATATATATATATATATATATATATATATATAGAGTTAGGTTCTAGTGAGAACTCAAAAAACCATGAGATATTGGAAACCAATTATGGACCACAAGATCAAAAAATTCAAAGGCTAAGATGAACGATGACATTTTTGTAATTAATAACAAATTCAATGGTATTATTGGTATTAATGAAAAGCTGGCAAGGGTATTATAGAGATTAAAAAGTATCATTAACTCTAAATCCCAACAAATCAGCGTAATTAATTTTAAATACACAATCTATCCCACTAAAAAAGGAAAAAAAATCATCCCTCTTTCTCTCACTCGCCTCTCGTCTTTCTCTCTATTCCGATTTCCGTGAAGAACTGCTTCCCCCGCCTCTTGATCGGAGATAGCCACACCGTTTCCCTGACCTAGCCGCCGTCACCACTCTCGTCTTCCTCTCGATCCCGACGACCTCGATTCACCATTATGCCTATCGATTGAGGAACAAATTGATTTCTTTTATAAGTCTCTCATCGTCACTCTCAAAGATCCCTATAGATTTTCCCCTCATCTTGGATATTCGCCGCCTCACCCACAGAAGCATATCCTCCTCGATTTGACACCGAGAATGAGGGATAACGTTCATCAGGTATGTATTATATTGTTCAACAAACGAAATCAAGTTGTTCCTCCTCCCTTGCAGATCGATCCCTCTCTCCCCGTCAATATTCTTTACCGAATCTCTCCAACCCTAGCGTCTGCAAGATGGTCTCTGGCTCGATTTGACTACTCTCGTCACCGGTGGTACACGTGGGATTGGCTATGCCATGGAGGAGGAACTGGCAATGGAAAGCTGATATTGCTTTGATATACTGACACATCTTTTCTTCATCATCAGCTTCCTTCTTCAACTCCATAATCGATCACCATGGTTAACTTAAGGCATGTTCTTGCCACATTCTTAATTTTGACCATCATGAATGCATCATCGGCTTTTGACTACAGTCAAGCTCTCGACAAAAGCTTGTTGTTTTTCGAGGCCCAAAGGTCCGGAAACTTACCACGGAGTCAACGAGTGAATTGGCGAGGTGATTCCAGTCTTACTGATGGTTACCAACAAAAGGTCAGTTCCTGGTTCTTGCTTTGTAAGCTTGTACTTTTTGCTATTTTGGGTTGTACACCGAGATGTTTATGAAATGAATGTGGGAATGTAGGTGAACTTGGTTGGAGGGTACTATGATGCCGGTGACCATGTGAAGTTTGGGCTGCCAATGGCGTACACCGTAACAATGTTGTCGTGGGGAGCCATAGAGTACCACAGAAGTATGATGGATCTTAATCAAATGGGGCATGTTTTGGATGCCATTAAGTGGGGTACTGATTACTTCATCAAATGGGGCATGCTTAGGCCTTACAACTCATCTTACTCTAATTTACTCTTGGTTCATGCTAAACAGGTTGGAATGAAATCACATAATCGAATCACTTTTCACATTCTAAAATGGCTCAATGTTAAACTTTTGGTTTTGTGTCATAGCTTTTTTAGTTTGCCGATCGGTTTCGGGGACTGTTCACGAATTCAATCCCGAGTGTGAGGGAGTTGAATGCATATATATATGATAACTTGTGTATATCCATGTTTGTGCATATGTACCTTTGAATGTGAATTCATGCAGGTGCCTGTGTATATGTGCAAAAACGTGTGTGTACACATGTGGGCATATGTGATTACATTTGCAAACGTGTGTGTACATATGTGTGCATATGTGCACATGTGCATATGTGCATAGGTGTTTACATGCATATAAATGTGTATGTGCACATATGCATATATGCCTATATATGCATATGTGTGCATATGTGCACATATGCAAATAGGTGTTTATATGCATATAAATGTGTATGTGCACATATGCATATATGCCTATATATAATAAAATAGATGTGCATTTGTTCATATGCGTATATGCATGTATGTATTAATTTTAATGATTTTGAATATTCATGTATATTAATTTTTATTAATGTTATTGCAGATTTCGGAGAAGTTATCGAGCAAATTGAAGAAATGAAAATTGAAAATTTGAGGAATGAAGACATCATGAATTTTCATTGTATTTTTTATATTTTTTGTATGTAACATCCATTATTTTTTGTTGTACTTTTTAAATTTTATGTATGTATCGTTAAAAACAGTTATATTTTATTGTTTATAATAAAATGCGTTATTCATTTTTTACATTTAGATATTAAAAATACGAATACATATATATGAATTGTGAAAATATGCATATATGCATCTGCGAGTAAGCATATATACACATGCAAATACACTAATATGTTTTTTAATTTCGAAAATTTGTTTTTTTTTAAATTCAGAACTTTTATGTTTTTTCAAATTTCAAAAATTCTCATATTAAAAAAAACGAAAATCATAAAGTTTTTAAATTTGAAATTTGAAATTGATTGAACTTATTTTTAGGAGTTGATATTCTGTTGCTAAAAATAAAAAAAATCAAAATTAAATTAGATTTATAAAATGACGATCAAGCCCTTTTTGATTTGGATAAGGATCTAATGGATGACATTGAGTTTTCAAGATCTCATGATTATTTGAGTTCTTAAAAGAACCTAACCCACACACACACACACACACACATATATATATATATATATATATATATATATATATATATATATATATATATATATATATATATATATATATATATATATATATATATATATATATATATATATATATATATATATATATATATATATATATATATTAGAGTCACATCACTCAATGACCTCTACCCGCGCTTTGATAGTGAACAAAACAAATATAATTTTTGATTTAGTGTTACCTTAATTAATTTAAAATTACTTATTTGACCATTTTTCTAAATTTTGATCACAATAATGACTAAATTATCAATCATTGACTGTAATGTAACATCCGACCACCTATTTCATTCGACGTTCCGGGGCAGGGGCCCGACCGATTCGACCTGTGTAATTTATAACTTCGTTTTACAGTTAGTTGGTATTGTTAATTAACTTTAAGATCACTTATTTATTAAAAGTTATAAAAGATCATCCATGTAGCAAATTTTGATACTACTTAATATATTTATTTTATTAATTATTATTGTTCTATAATATATTTATTGTAGAACCATTTAGGTTGTGATGACTTGGTAAGAGATGTGGAAGATGTGATGCATAACTCATTGACCCATATTCAAATTATGACAGTGCTTACCTCTGTGACCATGGAAGTTCGTCTGTAGTGACTCAGGGTATGAGTCAAAGCCTTATACTCGCAGCGAGGGATTGTCCGGTGTGTGAAAGCTGGCTAAAATACCCTCGTTAAGGAAGTTCCCTTTCCAAATTTTTTTTTTGAAATATTTAACATTAATTAACCAATTTATAATCATTATTAGAAATAAACTGAAACATAATGAGAATTTCAAATGAATATGATGCAAGTAATTTTATAATAGATATATAGATTGGTAACTGGAAAATCTAGGGATAATGCTATAAAAGTCATTAAGTTTGACATAAATGTTCGATTTTTCCATTTTATGCAGTTTTTGTTCATTAAATCGCTTAAACTTGGTAGCAATGTTCGGTTTTACCATTGTTACATGCTATCATAGGTTTCAAGGTTACCATAAAAAAACCTTAAGTTTGCAAATTTTTTTACGTTTTTTACCCTAAGTTCTTTTTATATTATAAGTATTTATGAAACATAATAAATGTTTAGTACACGAAAATACGTATTTATACACAAATAAATGTTTTATTAAACATCATATTTACGTTTTAAAAAAAATGGTATTTATGTGTATATGTTTTTTTTGCATGTATGTAGTAGTCAAAAACACATTATGAAAAGAAAAAAAATGTAATTATACTTCTATATATATATATATATATATATATATATATATATATATATATATATATATATATATATATATATATATATATATATATATATATATATATATATATATATATATATATATTCTGAAATAGTAAAATACGTGTCTATATTTCTAAAAATGTGGTTATACGTTTTTTAAAATATATTTGTACTTTTAAAAACGTCAAAAACAACTCTAAAAATATTAAATTTTCACCGTTATATAAAAATGTTAATATATTTTTTTACGTTTTAAACCGTAAAAAAACAACAAAATACTCATAAATAATATTTATTTAATAACATAAATACAAACATTATTTCAAATAAAAAATAAAAGAATTACAAACTTAATATATATATATATATATATATATATATATATATATATATATATATATATATATATATATATATATATATATATATATATATATATATATATATATATATATATATATATATATATATATATTGCAAATTTTAACGAACAAAAATACAGTAAAACCAAACATTTTCCAAGTAAACCCTGCCTTTTGCACTATCTTGCCTCTCTGCGATTTCAAGATTTGCTGCCATAGTCGTAGTGGTGCGTCGCCTTCACTATCACTGCTGCCTTCAACGTGGTGCATCGCCGTTACTATCACTGCCATAGGCTCGGCCCAACCACGCACCCGCTCACAAGCCCATATAAAAGAACAACCTCAACGAATTTGCACTCATTTTACTCTTTGTTTCCCTCTATCGACGTTTGGAGAAGCTAGGGTTTGTATTGCACTTTCTGCCCAGGAATCGGAAATCTAAGGTAAGCGGATACCTGATCAACTTTCTCCTTTGCATTAATTCCACAAGTCCGATTAGTTTTCATTCTTAAACTGTATTTTAATCCACAAATCTGTGTACAATAAACGTTTTGAATCAAGATAGTGTTAGGGTTCATAGTATCTTCCATCTCAAGTTTCTACATACATATTTTGATTCTATGGTTTGTTAACATTATTAGTCTATAAGGAAGCTTACGAAGCTGTGTTAGATCATGGCGGGAGTAAATCTTTTATCTTCGGAATCTGTTAAAACCTAGCAATTGATATGGTTATTTATCAGGCGCTCTTGTATTTAAAGGTCATGGGTTTCAAGTGCTTGCATTTGCCTATCTCTGACTGATTTGAATTAGTACAATGAGGGGTTTCTAGCCATCATTCATCTGTTGCTGTCTGGTTAAATTTGGAAACTTGCTGTCGTATATTTTATACAGCATAGATGGTGCATATGCCAAGTTTGATGCTCCTGTAACTTAAATTTTACATGTACTTCGTGTTTGATCCCATTTGCATTGATTTGTCTTTTGGCAAAGAAAGTTTTGCTTGAATAATTTATGAACACTTTTCATCCCTGGGAATTATATACTGGCTTGTCTTGCTTATGTAGTTCTTGGCACCCCTGTGCACTTATATTCAGTATTTCAGTAGCAATTGAGTTGTGACTATCCACCGCAATTAGTGTTGTTTTTTTTTACAATACTAGTGGCTGCCACTTTGAGCAATTAAGGATGCGAATGCTAAAATGTTGCTGGTGCAAAATAATCTTATTATGCAACCCAACTGTTCGATAAAATGTCTCACTGAAGTTGGATTTTTTGGAATATTGTTGAGCCAGCAACACATACAACTACTTTAAGATAAACTCTCTCTTTCTGTTTCTGATCTCAGTATCATGGCTGGTGTTGCTGAACCAATCAACGAGCAAGAAGTTGCTGCAAAATACGGAAACATAAGGACTGAAATGAATCAAATTTACTCCAAAATCACTGAACTTGAGATGGAAGTAAGCGAGCACTCATTGGTGATCAATGCTATTCAGCCACTTGATCCCACCAGGCGTTGTTACAGAATGATTGGAGGTGTGCTTGTTGAAAGAACAATCAAGGAAGTATTACCAGCTGTTCAACAAAACAAGGAAGGAATTGAAGTGGTGATTTCTAGACTTAATGAAGCTTTGGAGAGGAAGAAGAAGGAACTTACTGATTTTGAAACCAAGTACAAGATTCGCATCAGGAAAAATGATGGGGACTCCATGGATGATAATAGCAAAAAAGAAGGGTCCGCACAGGGAGTTCTTGTGGGTCCCGCAAATGCGTAATGGATTTGTTTTTTTTTTTTTAATATTTTTTTTTTGCTTTTGTTTGTGTTATCGTGCATTGTCATAGACTGAAAATGATTTGATCTCAAGATTTGTAAGATTAGATAATTAGTAGTTACTGTTTTTGCTACTCGTTTTTTGAAATTGAACTTAAATTAGTAAGATTTTGTGGCTATGATTGGCTGTTTGTTATTGTGATATTGATTTGTTGGAGTACACTTTGATTAACTCCAACAAATCAAAGTTCATGTTTGAAGTTGGGCATCTTGCACTTTTGTCATTTTTCTTCTATTTATCCATTTATGTTTTTATACGTATAAATTGTCGATTTCTCATCAAATATTTTAAATTTCGTTGAGGGTCCTGTCTAAGAGCAACTGCAAAATTATATAGACAGAGTACTTGAGGAAAAATATAGTAAGACGTCACAAAATAGATAAAAATGATGGGTAAAACCGTAAAATTAATACATGTAAAATACAAAGGATTATACTAAACTATTTGGCACATGAGGACGTAGAGCAATCAGGGAGGGGTAGAACACTGTAAATCCGTAGAGCTTGTCACGCTGGATAACAGCTTCTCCCCCCCCCCCCCCCCTTCGGGCCTTATCGTCTTTTGTTTAGCCAAAAAAATCTTGAACCCCACGGCCGACGAACACCCGGTCGGAAAGCTCCGCCAAAACGGCATTAACAGTAAGCAAAACGACACTGGAACCAGCAATGACGCCAAGCACAACCCCCGTCGTTCCGAGAACCTTATTGAACGCCGGCCACTCGATCCGTCCTATCTCCTCCACGACCCCGCCCCATATGCTCTCATCCTTCTTAATTTCTCTATCCATCATCGCCTTCTTGATCTCCGTACCCAGTTCAGATAATTCCTCATCGGAGGGGGGTTTTTGGGTGGGTTCTGATTCTGCGGTGGTGGGTTGCTGTTGTTGTTCTTCTGCGGCATTGACGACGGCGAAGCGGTGGTTCTTCTTCCCGTTTGCGGTGGTGAGAATGGTGGTGTTGGTGAAATTGTTGATTGGATTTAGGGTGGATTTGATTGCTGTTGAGATGACTCGATAATTGGAGGATGTTCTTGCGGATGATGCAGGAAGAAATGGGGATGAAGTGAACTGTGGGAGAGAAAGGGCCATTTCTACAGTGTAAGGTACATACCTGAATTTTGTGTGTAGACGATTTTGTAAACCGATAAAGATATTTACGCAAATGGTCCTTGTAAAATCAAAATATCTCGTTACAAGTGCATCTTTGATTTCTTGTTATAAAATTGGTCATCATAATTCACAGTTATGTTTGTCAGCTTAAAGGAAATATAATGAATAATTTAAACATGTTGGCTTTATGTATAAATAGAAATTAGATGAAAATAAATTGATATAAAAGAACCGAAAATTATTTTAGAAAAACAATTTTTTATTAGATAATGATATATAATTGAGTAAGTTGCATGTAAAACTATAAAGTTAAATAAAAATCAAGTATCATTAAATCTCAAATTAACATTATAATTTAATTAACATCGGTAGTTACTTTTGGAAAATAACAAAAATTAGTATAATCAAAGTTTTGAAAATTAAAAAGAAAATAGTGTTATTTAAAACTATTTAAATAAAAAATAATTTATAATTATAAGATATCATTTCATTTGATCAAGGAATAAATGTACATCTTCCATGGAAAGAAATTTAGTACAGAAAAATAAATCACATGCTCCATTCATATTTTCTTCCCCTCAAATTTACTTCATCTTGTTCTTTTTTGCTCTTCTATCTCAAATTCACACGTGATTTCCTTCATCTAATCTATGATAATTGGATGAATGTCTTGAGTTACAACATTCAAATACTAAAATCCAAAATGTCTTGCTAAACCTAAGCCTAAATTTTGAAAAACAACACCACTTATTTCAAGTATCAAATCACACTTCATCCATGTGCATTAGGATGTTGCACATCATATACACCATGAGGTACAACTCCATGACCATACTGAGTATCAACCATGTGATGTTGCATTTCGTAAGGACCATTGGGTACAGGCCCCGACCCGTATTGTGGGTCCACTCCACCCTGAACCTGACATGTGTCACAATGGCAGACGCGTAATTACATACCCTAAATATATACAATCAATGATTTAAAAATAAACCATCGCATACCTGATACCCGGCGTAAGGGCCAGGATATGCATTTCCACCATAACCCATATCATGGTTTACAAATCCTGTAGCATATTTCAAAATTCAAAATGTATAATATAAATTTGAAGAAATATAATAAATAGAGGTAGTAAATTACCGGGAGTAGCTGTGGCCCTTGCTCTTTTTTCTGCAAGTTCTGTTTGTAGCTTTTCGATTTCACGGGCCATAGACATCATACTTTTCTCCATTGCTTGGCTTTGTTCAATGTTACTTGCATACACTTTTTTTTCATACTCAACTGCTGCCCTGTTTGCATAAAGGGGATCAAAACTCAAATGGTGGAAAAATGGGCAGCCGGGCAGGGTAACTGGCCATTTGTTGTACCAATCATCACACTATTTCTTTTTGCTGATATGGCAAAATACGGAATAAATAGAAAGTATATTGCTATTTCTTGCATTAAGCCCTTCAAGAAATTTTGCCCTCTTCATCCTTGCCAAGTCTTTACTGAGGCTGAGAGACCCTAATTCTATATCAATTCTTAAAATTCCCATCTCCAAATATGGGAATATAGCATCATTACCCATTCCCTGATTAGATGTTGATAAATTTTCCAATCAACGCTTAATGATAGATAACTGATTATATCACAGATCGACAAACCACACTTATGATCTTTAAATGGGCGATCAACTCATCTTTTTATGCTGATCGGGTCAAGCACCTAAAACACTTGCCTTTATCTATGAATAAAATTGAAGATCAAGAGTCATGCTACACTGAATGGGGTCTAAAATCAGTTGAAGTGGAATTTAGGGTTTTATTGAGGAAAAATAGATGAATTATGAATATTTGCAATGGAGAATGTTCCTAATAATAACAATTAACAGAAAGATTACCTTCCTCTTTGGAGTTCTTTGTGCATTGCTTCGATTTCCGCTTTGATTATCGGAACTTGTTGTCCTTTGGACCTCTCTGTCGCAAGGTCACCGTGAACCTTATCTAACTTCTCATTAAGTTCTTTCTTCTCCGAACTCAATTTTTGTACATCCCCTCTCACCAGAATCAGCTCGGCACCTAATTCATCGATCAATCTAGTTTCCGCCTCCATTTTGACGGCCTTCTCGTAGACCTCGCGCACTTCGGCATCTCTCTCGGCCTTGACGTTGCTGGCAGCGGAGGAGAGATGGCGGAGTTCCTGCAACGCGATTGAGAGTTCTTGTTTGAGGGCCACGTGAGTGGCGGCGAGGCGTTGGTTATCGAGGAGGAGTGATTGAATTTCACGGTGGTGGACGGCGACGCGGTCATCGACGAGGTGGTGGCGCGGAGGAGATTCAATTGTCGCACGGCGAGAGTGAGAATCTTGTCTGAACTTTAATGCATCTGGTGGGATATAATTCCTACCGGCCATTTGCGGATTCTTCTAGAGCGATTGCCGCAGTGCAGCCCCTCTCTTTCTTTTCCTTCTGGGCTCCGGCAATTACCTATGGTGGCTGGTGTCAATAACAATTAGCACTCTTTCGATTTTTCTGTTTATTTTGTTTTTTTAGGTGTGTATTTGGGTAAGTTTCATTTATATTTTATAATTATATATACATCTTTATAAAATTTTATAATTATACATACATCCTTGTAAAATTTCAAGTTACATATATATCTTTATAAAACCTATAAACTCACACATATACCCAAATACTCAATTTAATCATATATATATTTTTAAAATTTTAAAAAAATATCTTTAAATTGTTATTTTATGATTAAAAAACTAATTAACTTGTAACAACATAAAATTACCCTCATCCCAAATATCCCAAACACATCGATAAAAATCTGGATGTAGCCGAGATATTAACCAATTGAACAAAGTTTGGGTACTAAATTCAAAATTCGACATGTAGTTGTTATCATTCCACATTCGTTATTTATTTCATCAACCAAAATTCATAGTCCATTGATAGCTACACTTAAGATGTCGATCGATAACAAATTGAACTCGCGTGTTTGGAGTTGTCATTGATTCGAAGCCTGTATCAAATCCAAAATCCTACCCTAGATATCGATCGATTGAACAGAGTGAGAGTCTCAAATCAAAAATCCGACATGCAATCATCCAAGATTAATAATGGTGGAGTTCGTTGGCTGTGATGAACGGAGGAGGCCACAAATTATTGTCGATTTCCGGAACGAGATTTGAAACGATTTTGTCGATTTATGGAACAATTGTGTTTGTTGGCTTCAATGTTTAATGTATTTGACTGCGACTGTTGTTTTTGGTCCAGATTAATGTCGATTTCTAGAATGATTTTCATGTTCTTGAACAATTTAGGGTTTGTATATGAGAATGATAGGATTATCATGTTCTTTGACTATTTAGTATCAATTTTCTGGAACGATTTTCATGTTCTTCAATATCGCTAGTTTTTTTAGAAGGCTAGGGTTTTACAAATGTGGTTTTTCTTAAGATCTAGAAAATTTGTTTGAATTCATTAGATGGTGGTGGAGATAAACCTGCAACATATGTGTTTAGACGAGAAAGAGAGAATAAGATTTTAAGATTGAGAGTTCTTTTTTTCTTTTTCTTAATCAGTGTAATATTAAATAAATAAATAAATAAATAAGAAAATAATAAGGGGTAAAATCGCCATTTTAAGTGATTTCAAAAAACATTTGGACCAAAACCTCAATAAAATTCTTATTATGGACTTGTGGTGCTAGTCCAAAACTTTTTCGACCAAAGTAGCAATTTTTGACAAACCACGGATTAAAAATTTAATTAACTCTAAATTTTATTTTATGTTAGCAGTTTACCGACTTTTAAAAAAAAAAGTTTTTTTTTGCAAATATTTGGTCCATATACCATGGATGTATAGACTTTTTATATATTAAAAAAACAAATAGCACCAAAGTCTTATCAAATCAAGTTTATATACTATTTTTTGTTTGACACGTAACAAATACTTTATTTACAGATTAGCATCGGGTTATCTGTCAATGGTTATAACAACATTTTTTTTCTTATGATTATGAACTAGATCATTAAACCAATAGATGTTGATTGAAAAGAAATCTATTTCAAAAAATAAATCGAGCGACATTTGCAATTTGCTTTTTTTATATATATAAACTTTAAACAATATATTACAGTACTATTTTTCGTTATTCTTTAAGAAATCGTATTTTAGTTTCCATCTTTGTAGTAGCATAGTCAAACGAAAATAAAGTGTATCCATTCGTTTGTGGTTTAGGTTAATATTTAATGAAGCAGATACTATGTCAAAATTGGCCCATTAGCTCAGTTGGTTAGAGCGTCGTGCTAATAACGCGAAGGTTGCAGGTTCGAGATCTGCATGGGCCACCACTCTTCTCCGCTTTCTTTTTTCACTTTTGAAATAGAGAAAATTACACGGATGGTCCCTGTGGTTTGGGTAATTTGCGCGCTTGGTCCCTAACTATTTTTTTAATTCGGACAGTCCCTAATATTTATTTTTGTTGCACATTTGGTCCCTAGCTGACATAAAAAGACTATTATGCCCTTAATATTTTTTTTTAATCTTTTTATTATCATTTATTTTATTATTATTTATTTGATTGTTATTTAAAAAATCTGTGATCAAATTGGCACATGAGGGTCACCCGTTTTCCTTTCTCTCCCGTTAAATCACGTCTCCCTGTCTTTACCCTTTCTTCTTCGCCGGCAACCCTAGATTGGCACAACCATGTTTGCAGCCACTGCTATAACCTAGAGGAGGGTTACATGCCTGCAGCCCTTACGCATTACCCCCTTCCCCCATGAAGCGTACCCTAAAAACCAGAAACACATCCCACCGATACCAACCACCTGCATCACCATCAGAAACGCCTCCAAAGCCACCATTAACCATCGATTGTACCGCCTCCCACATCCGTCGATTCTACACCATTTCCATCCAACACCTAACGGGTCCTTTCCCGCCCGCCTGATTTCTCAAACCTTAGAAACTTAACAGCACTCTATCTTCAATCAAACAGACTCTACGACTCGTTGCCTTTGAACTTCTCAAATTGGAATAACTGTACAAGTGGTGTTGCTGGCCGGAGAAAAGGAGAAAAGCATTTCGCCTTCCATGTGTGATTTCTGGTACCTCATAGCTTTAAAATCGCTAACAGCTCGTTTTCTGGCAAAATCCCCAATCTTAACGCCCATACTTTACAAGTTCTTGATTAGTCAAACAATAATCCCACCGGACCAGTGCCTAAATCTCTTGGAATCAGGATTTTGATCTTTGATTTCAGGTTACTATTAGTTTGGTTTTGGAACTTTGATTTCACGTTAATTTTGGAATCGGGATTTTGAGCTACGATTTTAGGTTAATTTTGTTTTGGTTTTGAGTTTTGATTTCAAGTTTGATTTTAAGCTTTGGCTTTAGTTTGATTTCAGGTTTGATTTGCTGTTACTGTGTGGGATTGGTGGTGCTGGTGGTTTGCTAGTTGCTGGCGGTGAAAGGTGTAGGGAGGGAGTGTGGTGGTTGTCGTGCAGGTGGTGGTGCTAGCCGGAGAAGACAACCGGTACAAGTGGTGTTGCTGGCCGGAGAAAAGTAGAAAAGGACAATGTATGATGTACGTTTACGTGAAACCAGAAGGGAATGGGGAAGGGGTGGCGTGGGATGGGGGTTGGGTTCATTTAATAATTTAAATCTATATAATTATAAATAATTAAATTAATTATATAAAATAAGTAAAAAATAAGTAACTGAGGGCATAATAGTCTTTTTATGTCAGCCAAGGACCAAACGCGCAACAAAAATAAATAGTAGGGACTGTTGGAGTTAAAAAAAATAGTTAGGAACTAAGCACGCAAATTACTCCAAACTACAGGGACCATCCGTAATTTTCTCTTTGAAATATGATAATATATATAGACTAATAGACCTGTCGGAAACATCCGCCAAATCCATTGGCAAAATGCGTGACAGTGAAGTCATCTCCCAGCAAATTTCTCTTTTTCGCTCCCTGATACAAACCAGAAGGTAAGTTACTCAACTTCTCTCTATAAACCCTAGAAATTGCTCCGACTAGATCTTATTTTAATTGCATAATGACACGATTTCGGATAAATTCCGTTGAGTTGTCCAGATTTGACGACGGAACTCTACGCATTCTCGAGTCGGTTTTGATCAGCAGAGACGTGAAACTAATGCTAGATGTTCGGCTGAGTCTGAGAGACTTCATGAGACATGAATCTCTATGTGTTCTTAGTGAATTTAAGGAGAAATCTGTCGATCACAAACTTCTGATCATAGAATTTTTCGTTCGCGCTTTTGCATTTACCGGCGATCTAGAGGCATGTCCTTCTATAAACTATGTCAATCTGTTGATTCATATGTTTCCTCAAGTTCATTTGTCTGTGTTGGTAGCTAGGGATTTGCAATGGAGGTATTAGTATATTGTGATGATGCGTGCTTGCTTACATGTAACTATGTGATCACAATTGATTTCCACACTATATGAATGATTATTAATTTACTGGAGATCACAAGTATGACATTCGTTGATGATCATTTATTGTTGGAGGATCAGATTGGCATTTAACGTGTGGTACCAAGCTTTGACTAGACGAAGAGTAAAAATTGATCTGGAAGTTAGGAACAGAGCGTAGGAGATTGGAGACAGACTTGCTCATCCATGGGCCGCACATAATGTAGGTAGGCTTGAATGAAGCTAAACTGACCAGGTAGAAGCATCATATGTTAGGCAGATTATGATATTTCATTGCGTTATCAAATAGGTTATACATATCACTTTTCATGAAAATATAACTGAATTGCTTTATTCGTGACTTCTTTGGCGTTTGGTTTGTTATATAGTTAGCTTATAAATTAATACAAGATCAATCTGCATTCTATACACATGGCAGCTTTCGATTTTGTCATGTATTTCTGCTTAATATATGTGTCCACTTGATTATTTACAGAGTTGCTTGTCTCTGAGATATGAGGCATTGGTTCTACGAGAACTGAAGTCTGCTACAGATCATCATCTACATGTTTCATATGGAGAATGGTTCACGTTTGCTGAACATGCCCTCGAGAACCGGTTTTATGCGGTTGCTAGAAAGGTGTCAAGTTCTTCCGGTAGTGATTTGCTTATATAACTTGAGATAATGGAACTTATATAATAGATGGAATTTGTCAATAGTGGCATCTTTCTTTTCTACAGGGTTGATACTTTTGATGCGTTTACAGTTCATTCTTTCACTTTGTCAGTCAATAATAGCATCTGACAAGTCTTTGCTATCATTTCCACAGAATCAGTATTAGTCTCTTTGTTCCTCCTTTCCTTCCATGGGGTGGTCTTGCATATAAACAGTACCCTGCTAAAAAGCTTTGTAATGTTTTACAGATGTAAAGAAAATAAAAGAAAAATTGTTATTGTAGTGCATCTACCCCCTAGTAAAAAAATGTTATGCTAATTCATACTCTACTCGGAACAAATGATAAAATTTAAATTTTCATTCATTCTATAGGCAGGTGAAAAAGCACTTGCATGCATTCAAACAAGCGATATGCTTAAAACAAAAGAGGCAGATGCATTGTCTGAAGACATAGAAGCAATTAGAAAAGTCAAGAGACTGAATGACATTGCTACGGCCAGAGCTGCTTCACAATCTGGTATGCCTTATTCTTTTGCTTGCATCTTAATGTTATATCAATGAAACACTTTTGTTATATTTAGGAAATCTATTGCAGTTTGGTTGAAATTTTATACATGCGGAAATTATATCTGGTGCTAATTTCTCATTGTATAAGCTGTTTCGTGAGAAATCAGTTCAGGCACAGGGAGTAGAGTACTTGAAAAGGAAAATAGCAGAACGTGCCAACGTTTCCATGCCTGTGATCAAAGAAAAGCGACATGCAGCCAGCGTTCTATTTAGGAATGGGATAAAAAAGCATAACACAAGAAAATTTCAAGAACTTCGAAGACTATGACGATCATCAGACTACATGACATTAAGGTCCATGTGCTTGCCCTTTTACCTTGTTCCAATGAAATATATCCCTGCATGATGACCCTTTCTATTGCTGTCGTTATCTCTGTAAATGTTTGTATGATTGTAATAAAACATTCAAATAAACAACATACTGGATTTCGTAGGATCATTGCACATATCATTGATGGGCCTAAGATAATTGTCCTTTTCTCATTACTATGGGACTATGGGTTATTGATAAGTTGTCTTGGTGGGCCTAATTATTTTTGACCCGACTTTAATCTATTAGGATGATATAAGTTGCTTGGGCAGGTACTTATTATGCACCATTTACAACCAAGAAAAATCGTACCATTATCATCATAAATTCTGGTAATTTGGCTTAGATAATAAGTTGTATTTCTGGGTTAGTTAAAAATGACTTCAGTCTAAGTGATTAATTTCGTAAATTCCATGGATACCGTTTCTGTACAGCAAGTTACAACTTTTAATTGTCGTATATATTTTAACTTGATTCTCATGATGTATGGCACAATCGTGTGGGTCACCCGGGCGCCCTCATACTCACAAATCTTCATGCAAAGTCTTGTATTTGTTGTAATAAGAAGACCAGGTCCCATTTTTGAACTCCAGTCAATTTAGTAAACATAAATGTTTCCTTTTGTTGATTCTTATTATAAATTCATTACATTGTTTGATATCATTCATAACGATTTATGGACCTCCCCGAGGATGAGCAAAAGCAATTACAATATTACCTTGTGCTATTGATGACGTTATCAATACAATTTATATGGGTATATTTTTCAAAATCCAGGTCCGAAGTGGCGAAGTCTTTAACAATAGTGATTTCCACTACTTTGCCAACCCTCGTAGTTTCACTTTTAAATTCTTAGGGCGGGGGGAGTTTTTACCCCCGTTTAGTTTTCAGGGCGGGCTGAATACCCCACGGGGGGCTTGAAATAATTGCCTTATATTTAACTTTTTTTATTTATAAAAATTAAATATTAAACTTTGAGTAGCCATAGTATGATATATGCTTTCTATTTGAATAGTTAATGTAATATGTAAGGCTAAAAAAAATAAATGAGTGAAAAATAGGATAAAAATGTCAAACGAGAGTCTTCAAGCAAAACAGGGTTAACAGGGATTCGGGGATCGGGGCGGGGAAGTGGGGGAGTTTCGGTGGCAAGGAAATGGGGGATTTCGGGGTTGGGGGAGGGGGAGGCTTCCCCTTTGGTCTTGTTGACATCCCTAAACTTAACCATTGCTCTCTAATTTCACTTTGTTCCACCGTGAACCCTCCTATGATGACCTTCGCGTCTTAAGATGTTTGTTATCCTAACCTCTCTGTCAAACTACCTTATCAACTCGTAACCCGCTCCACTTGATGTTCCCACCACAATGTTGTGGATACCCATTACTTAGATCTCGCCATAGGCAAAGTCATTCTATTATGTCATGTCATCTTTGACGAATCTGGGTTCTCCTTACTGACCTCGCCCCTCCCATGTTGTTTTCCTACTTCTTCGGTGACCCATCGTAAACTCCCTTTCCACCTTATATCCACGTTGATCTTGCATACACAGACACACCTGTAGTCAACTTGGAAACAACCTTGTACCAACACCCCATACCACCTACATCAACCTCCAAACCACACCATATGGTTCCACATTCTAACCTGGAAACCTAACAAGAGCCACGAATCCCTACGACCCAACCCATAACACCTCCCTTTGTCCACCAAATGGCCTTGTCTAAACATCACGTCATTAAACTGGGGTTGAGCGTAGTCTGCGGACGTAACCGGACTTTGACCGAAAACGAAATAGTACCAAACCAAAATTGCACTTGCTACAAATCAAAGATCGAATATATGGTCCCGGTTCGGTTTTGGTTGTTTTTTTGTCGTCGAGGTGGTTCGGTTTTTCTGGATCAAATCGAAATAGGACCAAAACGTGATTAGAAGCCAATCAGGAAGAAAACAATGGGCTAAAATAAAGAAACCTCGGACTGAAACCAATTGGACCACAGACTGAATGGCTATAGACCGAATGGATCGAAACCGAAACCCAACACACTCAAGGACTGAAAACCGAATCATATTATATAAATCGGTTCTGGTTCGGTCCGGTCAGTTTTCGGTTCAGTTTGGTTTTTTTGGTTCATATGCTCATTCCTACTTTAAACCACACTAAGTCTTCAATCTTCACATCTCTTCAAAACCCCACATCTCACCTCTTTCCAAATCCCTTTATGATGCCCTCCATGACCCCTGGAATGCAACCATGCATGTTGAAATATTAATTGATTGATAATAGATTGTACTCACCTGTTTGAAGCTACAATCAATCCGAAGCATATATCAAATCCAAAATCGTACGCTACATATCAATCGATTGAATAGAGCGAGTCACAAATCTAAAATCCGACATGAAGTCAACCAAAATTAATAATAAAAAATCAACTTAAAGAATTATTTTATTTAATTTTTAAAAGAGTAATTATAATTAATTAAGTATTTGAGTATATATGTGAGTTTATGAGTTTTATAAAGATATATATGTAATTTGAAATTTTATAAGGATATAAGTGTAATTATGAAAGTTTATAAAGACATAGAGGAAATTATCCTAAAGTATTATTGTAACAATTTAGATCAACTAAAATATTCAGATTCCTTTACACACCACTCTATTCTTATTATAGATAACAATCTTCTCGAGGAGCATCTGATAAACCAATGTCAAACCATGGAAGAATAAACATTAAACATATCTAGGATTCTTGGAGAATTATCATTTTGGGTCATCAATCTTACCTTTAACAAAAATGAGTAATATGTAATTAATGACCACAATAATTGTAAGTTTAAAAGAGTAAATCTGCAGCAACATAATAGTATGGTCCATTGCCCATGGAATCACATGCCTATTGCTTCTGCCACTTCTGTCGACTATTATTACAGTATTATTATTATTATTTACTTCCCTTCAGAAATTGTTTAGACGACACTTTGCAGTTTTGGAACCTTTTGAATAGAACCCTCCCTTCTGCATTGGAAATTCCAACCTCCTTCTGTTCCGGCAATTGGAATTCAGGTCAGTCTTTTGCTTCTCACTAAATGCCCAACCTTTTTTTAACAATTATTTTTGTTCCCCTTTTCTTTCCAAAAAAATAAATAAAATACCCTGCATCTGTACGTGTCTTAACATACGTAATTACTTGCCATTTAAAATATTCTTATAAGGTGGTGATCCGGTGGACGGAATTTCTTTATGAGTAGTCATAGTATAAGATTTATATTGATGTTAGAAGTTAGTTATACATATATAATAACATCTGGTTGATAATATAAGATTTATATTGATGTTAGAAGTTAGTTATTATACTTTCGATGGGAAGGTGGGAGAGTATGTCTTGTGCTGATGTTGGTCACTTTCACATACCCCACCACAAACAAATTGTCAAAGATTGCCTTCTTGTCTCCATGTGTGTTACTGAATATAAAACTACAAAACCCACACACTTTCCCACTACCGAATCTTCCAAATCATCAAATTTGCATTCAATGCTTGCATTGGAGCTCTCACGTTTTATATTTCTTCAAGACGGGGAAAGATGTCTGTTTTTCTTCTTTCTTTATTGCATCAATTCAATAAAAAAAAACACAGCGACTGAGGTTCCTCTATATAAATATTATTTACAAAAAATGCTTACAAGGTTCTCATCCTGTCCCCACTATCCCTTCTTCATCTTCTTCTCTATATCATAGATGTTTAAACTTCAAGAACCTGAAACTGACACCCATAACCTTCATTAAAACAAATAAATTAAAGAGTTAATTAGATTTTTTTTCCAATTTTTGTCCCTATTTGAAGTTCTTGTAATGTTTTTAGTCTCTGTTCCAAGTAAAATAACTATATATAGTCACTAAGAATAGTTGATTTTTGCAATTTTGTTTTCAAAATATAGTCATTTTACTTGGAACATAGATCAAAAACGTTACAAACACTTCAAATAAAGACCACAATTACAAGAGAAAACTTTTTGTAACCAAAATTGAAAAGAGAAAAAAAAATAATTTACTCTAATATCAATAGCCCGTCTCTATATTTGTCAGTTTGACTAAAACAAATAAAATCAATAAGTTTATATGGACTAGTTTGTGTAGTGTAGTAGCCCTGTTTTAAGTTATTGGCCTTAGAAAAGAAATGGAGCAAATGGTATTTTGTCCTGTTGTTTATCTTTTTTCGATAAAAAAAACATAGACATTTGTATGGGTCATAAGACAAATTCTATGGAATTTAAAATCCAAAATTTTACATTATCCCAAGCCAAAGACAACTAGGGAAAGAGAGCTGTTTTTCTTGGAATGGAAGATTAGAAGCTTGGAATCATGTGGAACTCATTAAATGCAGTCTCTCTAGGTGTTGGAAAGAATCGTTTTTAGGGTTCTACTACTAAAAATTATTCAAATGTTTCAGAAGCCTCGTGAGAATCATTAAGTACGGGCTAATTTATATTATGATGTGGGGTTGGGGTGAATTTAATTAGTCCTTGCCTTTTAATCTAATTGTACCTTAGAATTTTTTTTTTTTTTTTTTTTTTTTTTTTTTTTTTTTTAAACGGTGTATCAGATTTACTTCAATAACCCAATTACTGAAGACAATATACATTTTGTCCCAGAGAAATCTTTTCCCAACATCTCGTAAATTAAAAAAAAAAGTTTAATAGGTTTATGTTTTTGGTTAAATATCTCATTTTTAAAAAAGATCAAACGCTGAGTTTTCATTATTTGTTTAAGATCAAGAGTTGAAATAGGTTTTGGCTTAAAAATTAGGGCAAATTTCATAAAATACACTAACTTTTCAAAAAATTTCGATTTTGACACTGTGTTATTTTTTTTCCAATTAAGTCACTAAGTTTTCAATTTTTTTCAATTAAGTCACTATGTTTTCAATTTTGACCATTTGACCGGTCAACCCGGTAGTCAGCTGACGTGGCATGATGACGTGTCAGTCTTTGATGATGCGACGCTGATGTGGCATGCTGACGTGGCATGCTGACGTGGCATCCAAGTGTCAAAATTGAAACAAAATTGAAAACATAGTGACTTAATTGGAAAAAATTGAAAACTTAGTGTTTTAATTGAAAAAAAATAACACAGTGTCAAAATCAATTTTTTTTGAAAACTTAGTGTCTTTTTTGGAATTTTTTCTACATTTTTTAAAATGATAAATTCGTCTTTTTACGTTTTTAGAACGTATAAATATAATTTTTTTACAAGTATAAATACGTATTTTTATATTTTTAGAAACATAGATATGTTGTCATAAGTATATATAAATGTATATTTTTATGCTTTTAAAAATATAAATACGTTTTTCTGCAATAAACATATATAAATCAATAAAATACATATTATAAAACGAGTTTAAAACTCTTTCTTGACATTTTTCCATTATAAACATAATTTTGATTTATACGATATGTGATTATATGCAAAACAAACGTATTTTATATTTCTAAAAACGTAAAAATAAGTATTTATTCGTTCGGTTAGAAGTATAATACATTTTAGTTGTATAAATATGTTTTTACGTCTTTAGAAGTATAAATACATATTTTTATGTTTTTAGAAATATAAATATATTTTTATGTTGGTTTAAGTTCGTTCGATTAAAAATATAATACATTTTAAAAAGTATAAATACGTTTTTACGTTTTTAAAAGTATAAATACATATTATTATATTTTTAGAAGTATAATACATTTTTAGAAGTATAAATACATTTTTTACGTCTTTAGAAGTATAAATACGTTTTTTTACGTCTTGAGAAGTATAAATATGTATATATACTTATGAAAATGTATGTATGCTTCTAAAAGTATAAAAATACGTCTTTATACTTGTAAAAAATATATTTATACGTTCTAAAAACGTAAAAAGACAAATTTATCATTTTAAAAAATGTAGAAAAAATTCCAAAAAAGACACTAACTTTTCAAAAAAAAATTGATTTTGACACTGTGTTATTTTTTTTCAATTAAAACACTAAGTTTTCAATTTTTTCCAATTAAGTCACTATGTTTTCAATTTTGTTTCAATTTTGACACTCGGGTGCCACGTCAGCATGCCACATAAGCGTCGCATCATCAAAGACTGACACGTCATCATGCCACGTCAGCTGACTACCGGGTTGACCGGTCAAATGGTCAAAATTGAAACCAAATTGAAAACATAGTGACTTAATTGAAAAAAAATTGAAAACTTAGTGACTTGATTGAAAAAAAAAATAACACAGTGTCAAAATCGAATTTTTTTGAAAAGTTAATGTCTTTTATGAAATTTACCCTAAACATTATTGTAAAAGGACTTCAGCCTCATGTCGGATCTCTTTAATTGGTTTGCATTAAATGTTGGTAGGTTGTGGTTTAGTATTACCACTAACTCACTAAGTTATATATATTTATGTTCCTGTAAACATGAGAAGCCATGTTCATGGGGGTGGTGGGTTAGATTCCTTTTAGTCTACTAGTTTATGAGGATGTTTGCAAGCCAATGGTCATGTGACTCTTTAATTGCCATTTCACACTCTCATAAATAAAATGGTACCTAACTACCTATGTTAGTTGTCGTTTGACCCACTTCTACTTTAAATCGCAACTCTAAGGTTAGGTTAGAAAATTGACGCCGGAGCTGTTAAAAAAAGAAAAGAAAAAGGGAGCCGGGGGTGGGGAGGTCATGTTTTTTAGTGATAGAAAACTAAATTAACTTGCCAAATGGTTGGTTATTCAATGCATTGTGTGCATTAAAACATTACTTCGCTTAATACGCTAGCTATGTAACAATATACCATACAAACAGGAATATATATACAGTTGAAATGGATTTTTACACTTATGTACGTACCAACGATTAGTTCATGCCTCTTGTATGATGTAGACGTATTGATTTAAGTAGGTACTAAAGAATATCATTGACCAACTATACCCTTCAACTTATATTTAGCTATTATTCAAAGAAGATTCGCAACAATGCCATTTATGTGAGTATGTTATAATTTCTAAAATAAAGTTACCGTGAATCGCAGTTTTTTCGTAAGTATGAAAAAAGGGACCACAGAAATATAGGCAGTGTGTGGTTTTACGTACCATATGAAACTATAATTAAACAAACTTGTTTGTTTAGTCTGTGTGTTTTTTATTCATCTCATCATGGAATGGATTTTGTAATATAACTCCCTTCATTTATTTAATTTAAATGGCATTTTCTGTTAATCTTTTTTATTCTTTGTTTAATGACTTTTTTAGAATAACTATAAGAAAGCAAATAGCACTGCTAAGCAAGCAATCTAAAAACAAAGAAAAACGATACAAAAATTTACGTGGTTCGGTCGATGTGACATATGTCTACAGTCAGGAACAAGAGGTCTCTTTATTGCTTTGTCTTTTTTACAAAATGTGATACATTTGGAATTTATAACTATACATACTTAGAAAGAAAAAAACCTTGACCTAATATTTTCTTGCTCCAATTGAGCATTAGTAATTGGTGTTTTTCAACTGAGTATGTATTTCAAGTACCAAATATTTGGACGCTGGAGTTGGAAGAGATGGGTCAGTCCACATGAAGAAATTATAAATTTTCAATAAATCTTGCAAATAAACATAACAAATTACCAAACACTTAATCTTAACTACTAGATTTAGAAAATTGATTATACACTTTACATGAAGATTAGGGTGACCCATAAGTCTTCTTCAGTCCATGAACTCGAAGACTTTGAATCAACACAACACCCCCATTTAATCAATTTCATAGCTTGAAACCGATGAAGAAGAAGCTATGGGAGGTAGAAGACGATCGACATCCAGTCGGGTAAAAACGAATCTAATTTTGCTATATTCATGATTAGAGGGGGACCATTAAATTCCTAGTCATGTAAACATGTTACCGGCATTTAACAAGAAACCAGCCATTTGATTTCTATCGAAAGGTTAACGTTAAGGACTTCAGTGTAATTTCCCATAGAACTTCTATTATTATAAATAAGTGGTTGGGTTTATTGTTTTCAGACATGTTGAGTTTGAATATAAACAATTTTAAAGGAAGAGGACATAAAATATTCTTATAAGCCGTGAGCAATTGAATTTCACTACGGATTGTTTTCATTCCTTCAACTTTCGCATCATTTATTAGGTATAATATATAACAACAAAATGTGAATAATATAAAAATTAGTAAAGAACGTTATCTCCGGATTTACTCAACTTCAAATGAATTTTACAAACTCTAAAATTATAAGACGTGTCAAAACGCCTTGTTTCCCCTGAAACCCAACCCAAATATGCCAAAAGCCAACCCTCCCAAATTGTTAATGGTGCATGAAGAGATTCTAAGCACAAACTCCCATAAATTCATGGATATCTTTCAAGTGATATAATAATATACATTATCTTGGACCATGAAAAGGGGGTGTGGGGAAGACTCCTAGGGTTATTTCTGGAATTTCCTCTACCCCTTTTGACTAAACAAATGAAATCAAGAAATAACAAAACTTCAACTAGTATGAAAATAAAATTCAAAACTGTTTACAAGTATCCCTGTGAATGTCTTCCCAACCAACATTCACGTTGAACCCATCTTTGTGATATGTGGGTCCTGGAGGTTTGGGCTTTGCACCCCCCATAACAACACTCCTCTAATTATGAAATTACTCTTTGCTAAACCCTATTTCCCTTTGTTTTTCTCAAGGATATATATATATATATATATATATATATATATATATATATATATATATATATATATATATATATATATATATATATATATATATATATGTTTTGTATCCTTATATAAATGTATAGTTATACACACAAAAATATATGCATATACACAAACATATAATCATATTCCAAACTAATAAATGCAACTGCAATTAATTCCTACACATGAAAGGATAATGGAACTTTCAATCTTGTCTTATACCAATTTGTGCACCATTGTCTTTTTGTTAATTCAAATTTATCAAGAAAATGACATAAAACCAAACAATTATTGACTTCATATCTTATTTCCTCGTGAGTCCTGAAAATTGAATGTGACATTGAATCATTATGCTTGAACTTGTAGATTCTCTGTATTTGTATCTGGATTTGAACTGGATCTGTAAAATTGATGTTGATATCAAAGAATCACAATGTATTATCAATGAATATTGACTCCATAAATTATTTACTCGTGATTTGGAACATTGCAAACTTAATAATGTATTGTTATGTTTAAAAGTTTTGTTTTTATGTATTATGGACTTGAGTTGACATTAAAAGAATCTCGTGTAATATCAATGATATTGACTTCACAACTTATTTTCTCGTGATCGTATCAACATGTTTGAAAATTATGATTCTTGTAATCGGACCTAAATGGAACTCATATGAAATTTTGTAAAAGAAAACGAACCTTGACTTAATAACTTTTTTCTCGTGAATCTAAACAATGTTTTACTATGTTTCAAATTTCTTTTTGTTATTATCTCTCTTGTTTAAAGTTACCAAAAAAAAAAAAAAAAACCTATCTTAATTCAATTCATGACATTGTTTTTAAAGAAAAGGCAAAAGAGTTGTAAAGACTAAAGACTTGGCAAGCGAGACCAAGTTAATGTCATTTTTTTTTGGAACCGGCAATTTAGTAGTCTCACTAGAGGGTACTCGACCCCGCCACCCAGGGCGGTTGGCGATTACCTAATGCGCAAAGCGCAAGGCCTTTTCCCTCAACCATGCCTCGCCTCCAGGGAAAATCCCCCACATGGGGTTAGTCGGATTCGAACTCCAGACCTTCCACCACATGGGTATATAACCCGGGTGCATCCACCCAGCTAGGTTGGACTTCACTTGCACCAAGTTAATGACATTTAATTGAATTGGTTCAATTGTTGAGCTAATAACAGGGCAAGTATTATCTAGTCCAATTGATGTGATAGCCCGAAAAGGAATGGAACAATTTCTTGTAATCCCTACGTGCTAGCTTCTCCTTATAAAACATTTTAATGTTCAAAAAAAAAAATTATTTTTCATGTCATTTAATCTCTTAAACATGTTTCTTACAATATAGATCAACCAATGAAACCTATATATAACCAATCAATGGAACATGACGTCTATGCCAATCTTCAGGGGCGGTTTTGTAGAGGAATTTTTTTTTTTTTTTTTTTTTTTTGTATTTTCTAATAGGGTGCAACGGTGCGAAAAAAATGTGCCACCGCTTATTATATTAGCTTGGAAAAAAAATTTCGGTACCACGACTATTGATAAATCCTGCATCCGCCCTGCCAATATAATCTTCCAAACTAACTTCATTATGAGCACGCAACATCTTCTTCTCTCGAAACCTTGTCACACATCATAATTAAAAGACACTTATCATAGTAAATATACTTTTTTTTCACCTTACATGTGTTGAACTATCAGGATTATTCCTTTAAAGAAAAAAAAATTAAATTGCATATAAACGTAACCAGTTTTGGTCAAGGTAAAACAATTTCGTGTACCCTATTTAAGGTAAAAATTTTCAATTCTTTTCCCATCTAAGCTAGCAAACTCTAATTTTTCGTTGAAGAAATTGGTTTCTGAGTTAACCATCATACTTACCGCTTATTCCAAAACTGAAAAAGGTAAAGATTGTGTTATATATCTTAATTTTTTATTCTCAGTTAGTTAACTTGAACATAACATACCAAAATTCTTTTTCTTTTTTATTTGTAATCAGCCCTTTAAAATTACAACGTGTAAGTGAAGGTGAGAGTCAAAACAGGAACGTGTAGACTGAAAAACCTAATTATAAAAAATTGAAAACCAGAAAAAGTGCAAAGAAAATCTGCATGGACATGGCCAACCTATACGCGCCAAGGCGGTGCCGCGCGCAGTGGTCAAGGCCATCGGTTTGAATCTCAGTTTACCATTTTACACTTGTGATAAATCATGTTCACGTATTTTCTAAAGATACGATGTTTGTTTTGACATAAACAAAACAAATGATTTTTATTATTTATGAAATTTTTTTATCATTATAAATATGGAAAACTGATTATATATATATATATATATATATATATATATATATATATATATATATATATATATATATATATATATATATATATAAGTTTTTAATTTGATCATGAAAGTTTACAAATAATTAACAAAACATTTGAACTCAATAAAAGTTTAAGCTACCATTGACAAACTTGATTGCCAATTTTGTTCAATTTTGATTCTAGGTCCGTGGCTACTTAAAACCCCTAAATGGAACCATTCGAATGTCACATTTGAATGGATCATCATTCAAAACGTTGATACAACCTTTAAATAACATTTGCACGAATCAAAAGCTCCTAAATGAATCAAAAGCCTCCGGACAATTAATGAACCTTATATTATTTGAACCATTAAGATGTTTAAATCATTCATCATTAAATGATTTAGTTTTATCAACTAAACACTAAAGGGATTTTCTAACATCTGCCGTAAGGACACACGTAAGAGTCATTAATTATGTTGAATATTCTTATTGGAACTAGCATTTCATATTAATTAACTTAAGTTTTTTTTATTGTTTTCTTGATTTACCTTTTTATTATTGTCTCCTAATACTTCATCATTAATATGAAATACTAGTTCCAATAAGAATATTCGACATAATTATGATTCTTACGTGTGCCTTAGGGCACATGTTATAAAATCCCAACACTAAATGTAAAGAGAGGCTATTATGCAACTTCTTTATTATTATCTTAAACGAAACGTTTTGTAAACTTGAGTCACCATTAAAGGTACTATTTTTTAACAACAAAATTATTGATAAAATAGATATTTCAAATTTTCTTCGTTAGTAGGACAACTCAAACATTTCCTTGCTATTAAGATATAAAATATATCTTATTGTTTCCAAAAAAAATTAGGTTATGTTTGACAAATTAGCTGAAAAGCTAGCTCATATTTGATAAACTAGTGGTAGCCAATAAAAATTTGTATTTGGTAGAAACTAGCTGATAAGCTGGCTAGGAAATTAAAATACAATAAAAGGATATGTAGAAAAATGAGTTTGTTATAATTCTTAAGGGTATATTTGGGAAAATAAAAAAACCCAATAAATTCATTAAAAAGTTATTCTAAATAACTTTCTAAAAAAATAGTTTATAAGTTAATTTTTGGCATTCCAAACATGACAACCTAAAAAACATGAAAAATAAGCTAGTTTAGCTAGTTGTGACGTGCTAATTAAACATACCCTTAATAATAAAAAAATTGTGTTTGCCGCAAATCTTTGCACAAGGGTGTCGCGATGGTAGTAGAGAAACTCCCATATGGAGGTTCTAAGTGCTGGGATGAAAGTCAAGGTGGTAAGAAAAGCTGATGCGTCAAGTTGAGAAAACTGCAATTACGGATTGGATCGTGGTATTAGAAAATCAGAAGAATTTGAGGTGCCTTGTCCTAGGATTTCAGGTGATGAGTTCTAGGATATGTGGTTTTATTATTGTTCGAATTACTTGTTTGCCCATGGACGTAGCTGATTAATCTGATCAGTGAACCACATTAATTCTCTAATTTTATTATTGTTCGATTACATTACTGCACATGAGTGTGTGTGAAAGGGTGGCTAGGAGATAAGATGCAGTGACCATGCATTACACATATCATCTTTACCAAGGGTGAGCCCCTTCCTTCATAACCTCGAAAATTAACATGAAAACCAAAGTGAGCGGTACGGACAGTCAATTTTAATGAATTCACAAAAAAGAAAAAAAAAACGAGTTCAATGGTTAAAATATAAGAAACTCGGGACTTCATAATCTATATAATTCGTATATCTTACATAGAGATAACAAAAATATTATAACGATTTCCACAATTATGTCGAGCACAAATATACTTCACAAAAATTAATGGAGTAATTTATAAAGGGTGTCGAATTTCAAAAGGGCGAAAGTAGTAATTTTCACATGGTTTGCGATTGTTGGACATCAATGTAAACTCCATGTATAAAAGAGACAATTATCTAACTTTTTCAAACCGAAGCAAATCCCCTTTTTCCTCATGTTGGTCTTAGCTGGTTTTCATTCTTAATTTTTGTTTTATAATAATTAAACTATTATTTTTGATTTATTCAATTAAATGAGCTAGCTGCCCATTTGGTTTTCATATGTGATTCTTTATTGACTTTAATTTATATTATTTGACATGGGAGAATTACTATATATTAAACTATAAAATGAATAAACAACTTAAAAACATTATTAAAATGCTAAAAAAACAAAATACTAGCCATCAAACCTGTAAAAACTGATTATTTGTAGTTTAATGAGCACTATTTTTTATTTTAATATTTTATAATACTTCTTTATTATTTAAAAACACATCCACATTAATAATTCTTTATTCTATACTATTACAAATCAATATTGATGTATTTTTTAAGACAAAAGATTATGTTACAATGTTTGCAGTTGAATGAAATTCACAGAATTTTGTTATATAATTTTGTCTTTAAATTATATCACTATTGATCAATAACTAGAAATAAATAAATTTCAAACTCTATATATTTGATTATGTTTTCAAATGATAAAAATATTAAAAAAATAAAAAAATAAATTCATAAACTGTGAATAGTCGGTTTTCGGCTCTTAAACTTTTTTTGTGATTACTATTTGAACATATATACAAATACATTTTTTTGAATTTTTTGGCTCCTGGAATGGCGAAATATATGGTCAGAAACGCGATTCTACGTCACACAAGAATGTGTCCGTCTCACGTAAACCTTTACACACACAAACATATATATTGAGTTAAAATGAGAACCAAATAAATCTAATAATCAAATAACTTTTTATCTACACATTATTTAAAAAAAATACACCCAAATTTTTATTTTTAAGCATATATTAAAATCCATTTTTTTCAATAAAAAAATCAATTTTTATTTGCATATGCACAAAAAGTTTGTTTTTTTTTTTCAGAAAATCTTTTAAGTGCTAGTATATGAATATATTCATTATTTTTTAAATAATAAATGATATTTTTATATGCATATGTGTATGCAAATCGAAAAAATTGACTTTTTGATTATTCTTTATAAAAACTCCTAATCGGTGCTTTTAAAAAATTTAGACATGTTTTTTTTTTAAATAATGTAACAAAAAAGTTTTTTGGGTTTTTACCATAACTAATTAATTAACTTCATCTTTGATTTAATCTCACACACACACACACACACACACACACACATATATATATATATATATATATATATATATATATATATATATATATATATATATATATATATATATATATATATATATATATATATATATATATATATATATAGTTGAGATTTTTTGAGAACCAACTATGCCCCGAGAACTCCCAAATGGTCAAAATTTTCAAAAAACCAAAAATATAGGGGCCTAAAACGCACATATTTTAAGCATTTTCGAAAAAAAAATTCCGAAAAAAACAATTTTTTTTTGAAAAAATTTGCACATGGGCAAATTTTTTTTTGCGCATGTGCAAACTTTTTTATACGTACACTTTTTTCAAATTTTTTTTACAGAACGTCTTAAATTTATGTTAGAAAGACATCCACAAAAAAAGTTTGAAAAAAATGTACGTATGTGCAAATTTTTTTCAAAAAAAAAAAAAAATCGTTTTTTCGGAAATTTTTTTCAGCGACCCGGACCTATTTTGAGCGTCTAAGAGGCCTATGGGATCGGTTTTTGAAAAAAATATCGGTTTGGGAGATATATGATTGATCCAAAAGGAGTTGGGAGTTCTCGGGATAAAGTTGGTGTTAGAAAGAAATTCCGAAACGCACATATTTTAAGCATTTTCGAAAAAAAAATTCCAAAAAAAACAATTTTTTTTTGCGCATGTACAAACTTTTTTATACGTACACTTTTTTCAATTTTTTTTTACAGAACGCCTTAAATTTATGTTAGAAAGACATCCACAAAAAAAGCTTGAAAAAAGTGTACGTATGTGCAAATTTTTTTCAAAAAAAAAAGTCGTTTTTTCAGAAATTTTTTTCAGCCACCCGGACCTATTTTGAGCGTCTAAGAGGCCTATGGGGTCGGTTTTTTGAAAAAAATATCGGTTTGGGAGATATAGGATTGATCCAAAAGGAGTTGGGAGTTCTCGGGATGAAGTTGGTTTTCAAAAGATCCTACGTCTATATATATATATATATATATATATATATATATATATATATATATATATATATATATATATATATATATATATATATATATATATATATATATATATATATATATATATATATATATATATATATATATATATATATATATATATATATATATATATATATATATATATATGTGTGTGTGTGTTTTGTTTCATCTACGAATACGTGAGTACATGTGTATCAATATATATTGTTGTTATTTTAAAATACATAAAAGTTAAATATAGATAAAAAATTGCATTTATTTTGGTTTGGATTGTTTATTAGTGTAAGGATAAATGAGGTGATTTAATTAATTAATAAATGTTTTGATTCATTCTACATGAGATGAAAGCCATTATAAATAGGTAGTGGCAAAGTTCATTCTCTTCCAAACTACACCTTTTATACTTTATTATACTTTTGATCATCTTCCGGTTCTTCTTCGTCCGAGGTTCAAAAGTTGATTGATTTAATTTCTCAGGAGTTAAGTTGGCCAAAAAAATGGGTACGGGAAGTTCACCATGTGCCTCCTGCAAACTGTTGAGGCGTCGCTGTGCCAAAGACTGCATCTTTGCCCCTTATTTCCCTCCTGACGATCCTCATAAGTTTGCCATCGTTCATAAGGTCTTTGGTGCTAGCAATGTCAGCAAGATGTTGCAGGTTTTTTTTTTCTCTCCTCTTTCTCTCTTTAGATCTCTCTCTCTCTATATATATACTTTGACTCCTTGCATGTCTGATCAAGTGCCAGAAATATGTTTTGAATTAAGGGTTTTTTCGAAACTAAACTTGGCATTCGTATTAATAAGACCAGCAAATGGCGTAAAAAATTCGTTTTTTAGCATGGTTATAATATCTTGTTTGTGAAACACTCAAGAACGTTTAAAGAACTTTAAAGACAACGAATTTCCTTCTCTTTAGAGATATTGGTATATACAATTTAGAGACGAAAACGCGTATAGGCAAGTGAACGTACACCATCGAGATATTAACTAAACACCGTCGAACGCTATATTAAAATTTCAAGTACTTGCCTTTTGTCAAAGAGGGTTGGTACAAAAGTCCTGTGGCTAGATATATACTCCCTCCATCCCAAAATGATAGTCCAGTTTCTCATTTTCAAAGTCAAAGCTTGTCAAGTTTGACCGTAAATATATTTTTTTGTGCTATATAATATTAGATGAAAACTATACCAATGAAAACACATTTACAACACAAATCCATTCATATATTTTGTATCAAATATTATATAATAACAACGAAAATATTGATGGTCAAAGTTGACAAGCTTTGACTTTGAAAATGAGAAAGTGGACTATCATTTTGGGACGGAGGGAGTATTATTATATGCATAAATATCAATGCTCTCTATATATCTGATCTAACTTTTTAATTTAAATGTATATAGGAGCTTCCAGTTCACCAAAGAGCGGATGCCGTCAGCAGTTTGGTGTATGAAGCAAACGCAAGAATGAGAGATCCAGTTTACGGATGTGTTGGTGCGATTTCCTATTTACAAAACCAAGTTTCCCAGCTACAAATGCAGCTTGCAGTAGCTCAAGCTGAGATCTTATGCATCCAGATGCAGCAGGAGCCAGAGCTGCCAACAACTCATCCGTCCATGGTGGATTGTGATGCGAAATCACTGTTGTTATCGGGTAGTAATACGAGTGATTTCAGTGACCAGATGCCACAGTTTCTGAGCTACACTTCTAATAGTAACGTAATCCAGGATCCTCTAAAAAGAGAGTCACTTTGGACATAAATCTCCCATTTCGCCTTTGTCCCTTGTGTTAGATCCTCAGTTTTTAGCTAGTTGTTATGAATTTCTGTTTCTGGGGTTTCACCAACTGCTTTTGTTTATTAATATATCGCTTTTGGTGCTTTAATTCTTCTTCCTTAATTGCTTACCGCATAACTTCCAGCAAAATAACAATTCAGTAGTGATATATCGTTGTAAAAGATAGAAACAAAATTAAAGGTGTCCGTTTGAATCGTTTTGTGTTTTATTTCAAACGAATCGGATTAAAAGAAAACTAATTAAAATGTAATTAACCGGGTTCAGAATGTATTTTATATATACATTTTTATAGAAAATTTTAATAAAAACTTAGATTATTGTTGAAAACGTTGAATTTTTTTAATTATATTTAGCAGTTAAGTCAATATAGAAGATTTAAGAAAGGACAAAAGCGGTTTTCGGATCATCCCGACTCATACAAAAAGTTATCCTTTTTTATTCAAACATTTATCCCGACTCATACAAAAAGTTATCCTTTTTTATTCAAACATTTATTATGCAATCTCCAACAGTTTAAACACCGTACGATCGTTTTGTAAAAAGTTAAAAAAAACATGGTTTTAACATTTTAATGAAAAAAACAAAATATATCCTTATCCTAAATAATTATGTACTGTTCTTTACTTCCACACATAACGATCAAATATCTATACCTAGGGTGTGCATTTCGCGTTCCATCAAAGAAAATTAGAAATCGTGAAAATATTAAATTTTAAAAAACATAAAAAAAAAAAAAAATAAGAGTTGGAAAAAATTAGAAAAACTATAAAAATTTTGGGTGAATAAAAAAAAATATAAAAAAATGTACATGAAGTTGTACAAAATATCTAAGAAAAAACGTTTTAAAAAAATAAAAAGAAAACCTGTAAATTTTTTTTGGAGTAAGATTGTAAAAATAATTTTATGTTGGGCTAAAGTTGTAAAAAACGTAAAGGAAATTTGTAATAATAAATAAACATTTTATGATAAAACAGCAAAAAATAAAAATAGTTGGGCCAAAACTGTAAAAACAAAAGTAGAGGGGCTATAAAAATATGTACATGAAGTTGTACAAAAATATCTAAGAAAAAAAGTTGTAGAAAATATAAAGAAAAGTTGTAAAAAATTATGCAAATTAAAATATTTTTAGACTAATAATGTAAAAATGATTTAATGTTGGGTTAAAATTTTAAAACACGTAAACCAAATTTGTAATAATAAATAAACATTAGGATAAAATAGTAAAAAAGAAAAGTAGTTAGACCAAGACTGTAAAAACAAAAATGGAGTATAACGCCCTAATTTCGACACTGAGTATACCCAAAAATTTTCATTTTTTCTTTATAAAATTTATAATATTTGTATACTTGTGTTTTGGAACTACAATAAGTTATCAACAAGGACCACTTTACGGTCCGAGCTGGAGACTACGTTACTCTAAACCTACAACACACTACAATAAATACACGTAAGCTATAAAGCTTAGTAAGTAACTTAAACATAATACAATAGAGTTTACACCAATTGCATCATAACAATAAGAATTGTAAACAACCACTACATTACATCACTATTTCACTTGAACAACTGGGTTGAGAATCCTCACATATCTCAGGTTTTCCTAATGTTCTAGAAAGGATTTTCACAAACCCTTTTTGATAATGCCCCAATAGGAAATTAGGCTTTTCACCAGTCTTAAGTTTTTTTACAGTGTTGTAAAAGTCGGCCTAGGCGGTGCCTAGGCACTAGGCGGACCAAAACTGAACACGTTTAGTGCTATGCGGCTTAATTAGTCGGGCGTGGTCAACATCAGTCAAAACCGGGCTAGGCGGTCAAATGCGGTCAAAAACGGTCAAATGCGCTTGTGAAAATTTTCAAAATTGCCCCTCAATTTTCGAGTTTACCCCTCAAATTTTCGACCTAATCGACCTAATCCCGCCTCCGGTTTCCAATATTCCTCCCGTCAAAACTCAATTTCGTTTTTGATTTCGTTTCGTTTTTTATTTTGCCGCCGATTTCTTTGATTTCGTTTTTGATGTTGCAGCTCATCGCGAGTGAGAGGAAGACCGTTCTTATGTGGTTTCGATTTTGCTGTTGCAGGTTTTGGTTTTTGATGTTGCAGGTTTTTGATTTCTTTGATTTCGTTTCTGATTTCTCCGACTCCCGTTCAGGTCATCGCAGGTTTTTGATTTTGCTGTTGCAGGTCATCGCAGGTTTTTGATTTCTTTGATTTCGTTCCTGGTATACACCTAAGCTAGCATTTCCCCCCGACTTCCGCTTGGTTTGATTTCAATTTCAATTTCGATTACAGGTTTGATGATTTCAAGTTACAGGTTCGATTATTGCAGGTTCGATTACAGGTTTGATGATTTCACTCGTTTGGTTTGATTACAGGTTCGATTCACTCGTTTGGTTTGATTACAGGTTTGATGATTTCAAGTTACAGGTTCTCGACTTTCAGGTTCGATTTCTGATTTTGCTTGCTTCCATGACTGATTTCTGATTTCTGATATTTCACATTTCCGATTTTGCTTGCTTCCATGAGCAACTGTCCTGATAAGAAAAAAAGTGAAGTACAATGCTGTAATAAACAAATTATGAAAGTACATTGCTTTAATCTGCATTTGTTTATGAAAGTACATTGCTTTAATCTGCACTTGTTTATGAAAGTACATTGCTTTAATCTACTTCTGATTATGAAAGTACATTGCTCTACTTCTGATTTCTACTTTCAAGTGTTTTAGGTATTTATCCCCCACAGGTCAAGGTATATGAACTAAGGGAATTGTCATTGAAGTTTGAAAGGCATCTCATATCAGAAATTATCAATTTTCAGGTAAGTTTTGATACTACAATGCTATGATTGAAACTACAATGCTGTAATCATGATAACTGAAAGTAAGATGCTAAAATTAACAAAAATTTGAAAGTAAGATGCTATAATAAACAAATTATGAAAGTACATTGCTTTTTCTTGCATTTAGCCCCTTATAAAATTACAATGTTTTTAGTACTATCTCCCTTTTGTATAACAAGATATATATAATTTATTACAATTAATACTCCCCGCCTAGGCACCGACTAGTCCTCGCCTAGACCGACTAGTCCTAGGCCCCAGTCGACCGCCCACCTACTGCCTAGCGACTTCTACAACCTTGCTTTTTTACCATTCTTATAAATGGAACACCCGTTGGATTCAAGACTTTTCACCAGTCTCATCCATTAACACCGAGAGTAAACATGACTTTTCACTAACCCCGTTATATATTACCAAATAGTTAATAAGAGAATCTTCACCAATCTCGTATTAATTTATTTCACCATTTCCATCTATATTTGTATGCCACAATTAAGTTATTCTAGATGGATGTTAACACTTCGTCACCTAGTTCATAAACCAAACACACTATTAAGTTTCTCACCACCACGAGTATCAAAGATTCATTATTTCTAAATCTCCATGTAATCCACCGCGCATGCGCGTTAGTGAAGTTCATCGCACGAGGGTACTAGTACAAGTTTCTCGTTATGTGTTATATCCTAATTAATACCACCATTGCATACATACAACTTATGTAACAATTTAATATTCACTAGGATATATGTTGTATTCAGTTATCAAACTATTCATGGAGTGTATAACATGCACCATATAACAACCATAGTAGTATGTAAAGTTACTCACCAGGATAATCAAAGATAGTGCTACAGCACCTGCACATGGTGATTGGAAAAAGCCTCATTTTTGTCCAAGATCAACCTACACCAATCATGACATGAATATAAGTGTTTGTGGGCCACTTTCACCATTCCAAATGGTTCAACGTTGGGAACCCTTAAGGCTACTTACTTCTATCAATTTCTACCAAAAATAAGCATTTTAGGGCTTCTGCCACTACTACATGTTGTGTAGCTCATCCTACACGTCGTGTCGTGTAGGATGAATACCTTCACGCTACACACCATGTAGTTCATGTTACATGTCATGTTGCATGAGTTTCCAGATTCCTAACACCGAAAAATAAATCTAACTTCAACTCTAACCATATTGATCATATTTCTTCGTTCATATATAGTTAGGTTCAATAAAGAACCAAAATTAAACAATGAACTATTCATGAGCGTCGAAATGAAAAATATCGACGCCAGAGAAAAGAATGTATATTTACTAGTCGGACGCACATGTAGAGCATTATAGCAAAAAACTCATTTCGTTTTTATGTTTGTTTTTAATTTTTAGGATTATTATTTTTCTGAAAAAATATTAAATATACCAAAAACCTTAATTTTTCCTCCTTTATAAATAGACAATCCTTATTGATATTACAACTTTTTTTGTTTTTATACTTTAAGTTCGTCCAGATTCACATGTGAATCCGAACTTTATTGTTTTAGATATATTCATTCACATATAAATCATAATTCTATTCGATTCTCTCAATAAACTTTGATCAATCACATATGAATTTTAAGTAATTTATATATGAATCTCAACTAATTCAATTGTATATGATATCAAAAAGTTGAAATAGTCAACATATAAGTGAAGTTACTTGAATTCACATTTGAATCGAAAAATATATTTAAATTTACATGATTTGTTATTGAATAATTAATAGTTACTGAAAAAAATGAGTTC